>CM057843.1:26418429-26675008 GCA_030068075.1 Paguma larvata
CCGCCAAGGGAGCAGGGATGGGGGGCAGCGGGGCAGGCTGCGCTCAGCTCCCCGAGGCCCGCCCTCTGCTCCCCAACATGGCCGCAGCCTATATTTAGCCAGACTCCGAACCCTTTATTATGCTTGGCACCTGTGCTGTAGGTGTGAGCTCATTCTCCTCCCCGGGGATGGCCTCCGCCTATTAATAGCCTTGGCTGAGGCTTCCTCACTGCTCCGAGTGCCAAGAGAGAAAGTGGGTTAATAAATATAAAAGAAAACTCCCTTAAGAGGGCCTGGGGCCAAACTCTCTCCCAGACTCTCCAAGACTGGTGGCTGATGGGGCCCAGAGGGGCACAGGCGGCTCCCTTTACCCCACCTCTCCTCCTCTGACCAGTGGTCCGATGCCTGGCCGGCAGTTCTAAGGCAATGCTCTGGGTTTCCAGGGAGCTGGGGTGGTTGAAGCAGGGGTGGGGAAGGCTGCCATCCAGGCGGGGCAGAGGAAGGGGTTCAGGTGTGACCTTGGTGCATCCGGTGGCTACTGGAGGGGGCACATCTTGGCTCTCCTTCCTCTCCCTTCCCACCTGTACCATTGGTCTGTTGGTTTTCGCTGCTGACCTTCTGCACCTGCGGCATGGAAGAGAAGGGGGGGATGTGGCCCTTGGGGTGGTCACTGAACAAGACCCGTCTCTCCTCTTCCTCTCCCCCACTCCTGAGGTCTGCAGCAAGGATAGTTTAGCCTCAGTTAGAAACACCTGTAAAAAGAGAGTGGCCTCCCAGGGAACAGAGAAGGGAGGGGACAGGGAAGTTCCCTAAAGATAGGTGTGCCCAAGGTCAGGTGTGCCCAAGGTGTGAATTGCAAAGTGCCATGGGCCGGCATTCTGCATAGACACGCAGGCTGCCCCAAGGGCTAGAGAGTTAGCAGCTAACACTCCATTCCCTCAGGCCAGGGATCGGTTCTGTCCCTGTCCTGTTAATTCTCAGCCTGGTGCTGTGCAGGCGTGCTCCTAGGATTCACCCTCCTTCCGGTTGGAGGTCACTGGCGCCCGGCTCCTCGCTCCTCGGTGGCAGAGCTGAGGCTCCCACCTGGGCACGTGGCCGCCACAGCCTGCCGCCCTCAGGCCCGGTGTCAGAAGTTCTGTGCAGGGCTTTGGGCCCTATCGGGCGGACATGAAGTCAGACTGTGGGTGTTGCTGGTTTTATGCAGGGAGACTGCCCGTAGCCGCTCCAGCAGGACAGCCGCGGAGGGCAGAGTCTGGACAGCCTCCTGCTGCTGCCTGGGCCGGACGCCGGGGCCCACAGCAGGCACATGGATGGCCAGCGGGCCTCACACCTGTCCGGTCCTGTCTCCTCTTGGAGGGTAGCCATTTGCCCAGGGCAGAGAGGAAACTCAGGCTGAACAGGTGGAAAGGCCTTTTTAAGTTCCTCTCGCTGGAATTCAAGTCTGAAAAACGGCCCCGTGGAGGCTCCCTGCCCTTTCAGGAGTTTATTTAGCTCAGAGCCGCGCGCCCGCCCGGCCGCCTCCCCGGCCCACACACTGGCTGAGTGGGAGGAAGAGACCGGCCAGGGAAGAGGCGGAAAGAGCTGACGGGGCAGCTTTCCAAACCCTTCTTCCCTCTGTTCAGTTCAGGGCAGGCTGGAGGGGCGGCCACTGAGCCCGCTTTAATTATGTTCTGTCCAGGGCAGGCAGACGTGGAGACAGGACTGAGCCTCTCGCTAGGACTTGGGGGGACAGGGAACATACATCTTTATGGAACCCGAGAGCAAGCCCTGTCGTGACAGCTCAGCATCCCTGGCGTCTCTGGTCATTCGGGGGACATTTTTAGGGGTTCTTATCTGTTTCTGTTTTGGGGGACTTGGAGCAGGTGTAAAGGAAAAATAGTGAACGGAAGACAGGAGCAAACTGATGGCCCACCCAGTGGTGGATGCCACAGCAAGGCTCCTTGCTCTCTGGGCCCCACTGGCCCACGGGAAGGAGTCGGGGCAGAGGAGGATGCCCCCCTCGCTCCATCAAGAGGCCCCGAATCTGCGGGGTGTTTACACCCATTGCTGTGGTCAAGCCCCTCACATGTCCCCGCTGCAGACGAGGCCCGGGGGGGCAGGCAAGGAAAGAGGGGCCACCACTGGAACTCACGCCTTCCAGGTCTTCTGACCCTCGCTCAGTGCGTGAAGCACAGAGGTGGTTTGGCCGTGAACCATCTCGAAGCAGCTGTGTGGCCAACTGGCCTTCTCGTGCAAGCGGTTTGTGCAGAACAGAGAGCAGGGCCTCCAGGCTGGGAGCTCGGGGCCCCAGGAGACTGAGGGAGGGTGTCCTCGCTGGGGCCTGCCTGTGTCCTTGGTTCGGAGTCTACACTGCACACCTGCGTGGAGTTGGGCCGCGGTATTTGTGTGTGTGCACGCGCCTGCGTGAGATGGGGGGGCGGGGCTCCAAGCTGGCGAGAACTTTTCATCTTGAAAATCCCTTCCTACCTGAAATATAAGGAAAGTGGGAAGAAATTGACGCTCTGGTCCACTTGGCGTCAAAGTAGTAAGTCATGCTGTGTCACGTTATGTCACACCCTTAGGATGCCATGGGACGTTCGAGCTGGGGGGGGGGGGACCCAGGGAGCATCAAGTCCAGCTCCTTCCTTTTTTGGCCAAGAAGGAGGCTGGGCTCTGAGAGGCCCGTGGCTTGCCCCAAGGCTCACAGCCGGGAGTGGAGGCTGTTCTCCCGCGTCCTACTCGGAAGCCCTGGAGGGGCGGCCTCACTGTTTCGGCTGTCGTTACACTGAAGGTGACTCTTCCAGGGATCGGTGGTCTCATGCACCTGGTCCACCTGGCCCACCTGTCGGGGCTGGACCGGGGAGGTGTGCACCTGCTGTGCCGTATCAGACTGGCCCCGGCTCCCTAAGTGGGGAATGTCCAAGCAATGAGGGCATGACCTGTCCAGGGAAAGGGTGTGAGGGAGGAGCCGAAGGAAAGAGCCGAGGTCATTGGTTCTTCCACAGAGAGGGGCGGGCGGAGCACACTCCTGCCCCCAGAACAGGACTCCAGACCTCAGGGCGAGCTCAGCGCTGCAGCCCCAGGGCCGCCAGCACCCTCCGGAACCCTCCGCAACCGCAGAGATTGGATCCGGAAGGGCGGCTCTTTGGTTTGTCTTCCTCCTCTGGGGCTAGGAGGGCTCAAGGCCGTCCTTAGAGCGCTGCTTTTCTTTTTAAATTAAAATGAGCTCATAGTACCTTTTCATTAGTACATAAACAAGCTATGTTCGCTGTAGAAAAGTACAGACCAGAAAGCAAACGTACAACCCGACCGTCAGAAATAACCGCTGTTTGCATATCACAAAAAATGGGATCACGGTCTAGTCATTGTTTTGTAACCTGGGTTTTTTCTTGTTGTTTTTGCCTACCAGTATCATGAGGAGCATGCTTCTAGGTAGATTTTCACCTCGCTTTTAATGCTCGAACATGATTTCATTGCACAGAGGCATCATAATTCACTTACCCAGCCCCCCCAGGTATGCTTCCAAGTACTGACAGGCATTAGCCTCTGACCCTGTTTCCAAAATTCCCTGCCACACTTCTAGACACCAGAAGATTAATTTCCCAGATAGGAATTAGAGATGATGCTTCACGTTCCAAAGGAGTCTGCAAACATACCCTCCAAAGAGCTGCTTTGAGAAATGGGCTCTTCCAGGGTGTTCAGACACGCTCCGTGGGTGAGATCCCCGTGCACGGCCAGTTGCGTGGACGGTGGCACACGTGGCTTCACGCTACCACCGCTTCCTGCACGGAGGTCTCTCCCAGCTCCGCAGAGTGCACCGTGGGCCTGTGTGCACACCAGCACACGCACACCCGCACCCACGCGTGCACATACACACACGCGTGCCTTCGTGCATACACACACAACGTCTGGAAGCTTTTTCCCGTGTCTGCTGAAAGGTGACAATAATTTAATTCCTCATTAATCACATCGTTATCAGGTGGACTGCCCCTAGCAACCAGTACTGGGGAACAAACTGTCATTTCTCTCTGAAAGATCAAGGGAAGTCAGCATTCATGAGGTGAGGCAGGTCGGGGCCCCCAGGCCATGCAACTTTTTATTTAATGAGACAGATACATCTCAGAGGAGTAGAGACTTTAGGGGACTTTATTAAAACCGGATCTGAAAACCCCAAATACCGGCCTGCAAGTTCGCGTCCACGGGCTCGGCCCGGGGGGGGAGGGGCGTGCGGGGCGTGCGTGGTGGTGTCGCCATCTGGGGAGCGGGGCTATAAGTTCCCCTAAATGCATCTTCTCCCTGATAAGTCGTCTCCACCCACAGAAGAGTGAAGGCCCAGCCACGGGAGAACGGTGCCCCCAGCAAGGCGTTAGTGTGTGTTCATACGACTGTATACCCAACAGTCCGTAAATACGTGTCCGGTATATTTGTGTTCAATTTCAGAATACCTAAGTTATACTTGAGTTTATATTTAATCATGTATATAAATGTAAATATATATAACATCTATATTTTTAAAATAGTTCGTTGAGTTGAAATTCATAGGACGTAAAATTAACCGGCTGAAGTGAACAATCCAGGGCGTTTGGCACATTCCCGATGTGGTACAGCCGCCTCCTCTGTCTGGTTCCCAAGCAGTTCCATCACCCTGAAAAGAGCCCTCACTCGGGTGTATTTTAAAAAGTTTTTTTTTTAATGTTTATTTTTTGAGAGAGAGAGAGAGAGTGTGATCAGGGGAGGAGCAGAGAGAGAGAGAAGGAGACCCAGAATCCGATGGGGGGATCATGAGCCGTGTGAGATCATGACCTGAGCCAAAGTTGAATGCTTAACCGGCTGAGCCCCCAGGACCCCCCCCAACTCAGGTGTATTTTTATTAATACTTAGTTATTTTGTTTTGAAAGGTACCCTACCCATCACCAGCCCTGCCCCTCCCTCCTCTAAAACCAGCAACTTGAGAAAAGCTGGGAAACTTCAGCAATGTCTGGAGTCTGGGATTGGACATCATTCATTCACTCTCTCACTCATTCTTTCAGCACGTATTTACGGGGTGCCTGAAGGAACCAGGAACACCCAGTGTGAACCCTGGCCCTGTCTCTTAATTAGCAACCTCAAGCAATTACTTAACCTGTACGTCTCAGTTCCTTATCTGTACATCGGGACAATAACGTTCTTCTCGAAAGGCTCCCAACAGGATGGAGGAAATATTAATTGTACGAGAAGGAGCTGGGACAGTGCCCAGCATGTGATGAGAGCTCAGTGGGTGTATGCGTCTTTTGAAATTTTATTTTTCATCACGGTAAAATACACAGAACACAGGTTAGCATCCCGACCGTGCTTAAGTGCGCCGTTCAGAGGCACCGAGCACACTCACGCCGTGTAGCCACTGCCACCGTCGCCTCCAGAGCTCTTTCCATCTTTAAAGACTGAAACTCTGTCCCCATTAGAGGCTAACTCTCCCTCCCGCGCCCCCGGTGCCCGCCGTCCCCCTGTCTGTCTCTGGACTCGAGACCCCAGGGACGTCACATGTGCAGAACCCTCTGGTGCTTGTCCTTCTGTGTCTGGCTGACGTCACTCAGTGTCGTGTCCTCCGGTCACATCCATGCCGTGGCATGTGTCGGGGTTTCCTTGAAGTCGAAGGTCGAGTGACATTCCACATGCGGATGGACCGCCCCGTGTCCGTCCGCCCTCCGTCATGGACATCAGATGGTTCCCGCCTCCTGGGGCCGTGAGCCCCACTGCTGCTCTAAGGAGGTGTGCATTTTTATTCATCCGTCTGGACATGATGGAAACCAAATGGATTTGGAAACTCCCTAACCAGTACTGGGGAACAAACTGTCAATTCTCTCTGAAAGATCAAGGGAAGTCAGCATTCATGAGGTGAGGCAGGTCGGGGCCCCCAGGCCATGTAACTTTTTATTTAATGAGACAGATACATCTCAGAGGAGTAGAGACTTTAGGGGACTTTATTAAAACCGGATCTGAAAACCCCAAATACCAGCTCTCCTGTTCTCCGCATCAAACCCCCCCCCCCCCACCAAACGCACACACCCACCTGCAGAAGACAGGCCTTGAGACCGCAGGACTGAAGTCCCACCAGGGAGCCCCTCTGCGTCGGGCTGTTCAGGGCACATCTTTGCAGCTCTCTGTCTGGAAAATAAATACGCCCAATGGGAAGCAATTTCCCCCTGACTCTGGATGTGGCTCATGGGGCCGTGGCACCTGGGAGACTTCACCTCCTATTAACTGCTCACTCAGCTAGGTTCCACGACCTGACGGACGACGTGGGGAGGCAGAGGTCCAGAATGACTGAGCGGGGTACACGCACTGCTGAGCCTTGCCTGGACATAGCGGGGAGTGACTGAGCAGGGACCCACAGAGCCCCTGGGGGCTCCCCCAGGCTCCCTTCTGAAGGAGGCTTCTTCTGGCGGAACCGCTCGCTCCCTGGGGCCTGAGTGCTCAGCCTGCCGGTGGGCGGAACGAGGAAGGGGTGGTCCAGAGACCCATGGGGTGTCTGGAGCTGACTGCCATGGGGAAGAGAGGCTTGTCTTCCCCAGGTAAATGCAGGGGCAGCGGGGCCCTGTTTCATCCTGACAACCCTGAGTCCCCTGTGTGAGATTCTGCCTGGAAATGCTGTGCGGCCACAAAGGTGGGACTTTCTGGGAAGGAGATGCTGAAGTGTCAGGCCGTTCTCTCCTGAGACCCATTAATCTCTTCTGGAAACAAAAAGCAAGATCAGTCCCCGCTTCAATCACCAAGTTCCCTGGCACTGAGTCACAGGGGGCTTCTGGTGTTTCCTTCCGAGCCCGAAACGTGGGCCCAGAGACTCAGATGCCTCGAGGAGTCGGTCACAACAGGCAGAGCAGGTGACGGTGGCATCACGCCAACAACGTAGCTTTCACCCAAAGTGCTTCCTTCACCGGTTCTGGCCCCGACTCCACAGACGCCTCCGGCTGGTAGATGCCTTTTGTTACTCATGTTTTAGGCCCATTTCCTTAAGAAAGGAAAGATATTTTTGTGAGAAATCAGAGCCGCCACTCGGCAGATGGGGTCTCCTGTCCTGGAGTGATGTCGCCATTTTTGTTTTCGATCTGCCCCATCTCTGCTGCCTTCTTGGTGCGCCCGGAGCGACACCGAACTGGCAGGGGCTGTGTTAGCGAGCCCGTAACCGAGCGCCAGCCTGGGCGGCACCAGCATCACCATATTTCCTACAGTCGCAGAGGCTGGACGTCCAAGGTCAGGGAGGCAGCAGGGGTGGTTTCTCCGGAGGCCTCTCTCCGGGGCTCACAGACGGCCGTCTTCTCTCTGTCTTCACGTGGTCATCCCTCGTGCACGTCTGTATCCTGACCTCTTCTTATGAAGACACCAGGCACGCTGGATGGAGGCCCTCCCCTGTGACCTCATTTTAACTTACCTGCTTCTTCAAAGACCCATCCCCAGATACAGGTGCACCTCGCGGTGCTGGGGGTTAGGGCTGCAACGTGTGAACTGGGGACCCAATTCAGCCTGTGACAGGGCTGCCGAGCGAGCATCGTGCCTGGGCGAGCGGGGCTCTGTCCCCCTGGGTTTGCCTTAGGAACGGTGCCCTGCCGAGTCCTCCTGTGTCCTCGGTCCTGCACGCGGCCTTTTACTCATTAGCTCATTCCCCGTGCCCACCCCGTCTCCCCGCGTCCAGCCGCATCTGCTGCCGGGGAGCGCTTCGCCGGCGCGGAATCCGAACGCGCCTCTCCAGCCCCAGTCTGTTCGCCCTCCCGCCCGTGAGCCTCGCGGTCAGCAGGACGCTGGTGCTCAGGTGCAGCCTCCCCCCCTCCCATCGATCCACAGCACCAAGACAGTCTGCTTACCTCTGCCTCTCCTGCCATCAAGGTCGATGCTGCGTGACCTCGGACAGGGCCCGCGTCGTGGCCGGCACGGAGGACCTCGACCTTCGTCCACGCCAGCCCCCGGCCCGTGCCCCGCAGCCCACACCCCGAGTGCGTGACCGTGGGGCAGAGACAGGAAGAGGCGGGTCTCTGCTCCTCCTGAGCCGCCCGGCAGCATGTGTCAGGTTCCGCCCAGGGCTCACCTGGTGGCAGGAGAACCCGATCGCGGCTGTCTGTCCACTGAAACTTTGCCTTGTGCTCTGTGCCTTTGCCCACACTGTTCCCTTGTCTGGAGAGCCCTTGTCCCCTACCAGGCCTTTTGTCCTCTGATATTTGACCAGGACGTCACCTCCGTGAAGCCAGCCTCGCACACCCCCTCTCATGTCCCTGCTCTTCAGGCCTCATTTTGGCCCTGGGCTCACCGGCTGCAGAGCCGCGCTGGCCTGCCTTCTCTAGCAGGACAGGGGCACCCGGAAGCAGAGATCTGTTCAAACTCGCCCTTGCCCCCCTCCACCCCCAACACACCTTCAGAGTCCCTGGCGCAGTTTTGGCGGAATGCAGGCGTGGCTCCTGCACTAGGTGGGGCCACTCAGCGGTGTGCCGCCCGAGAGGCTGACCCCGCAGTCGCTTCCTGCTCCCAGAAGACATTTTCAGGGTTCCCGGGCTGCCTTAGTGTGCCTCCCCCCATCTTCCCTCTGCTGTTGGTTTGCTGTAACACTGCTGAGTCAAGCGTCCTAACCCAGATGCCTTTTGTGTCTGCCTGGTGGTGAGCGCTCCACTGCGAGAAGCTTCGGGAACGGGGCACCAGTGCCCATTCCGTCTCCCCAGGCTCGTGCTTTGTTTCGTAATTCGTACGCTTACTGGGTTTGTTTGCTTTCAGTTTGACCGTTTGGATACAGGAGAACAAACGGGCTTTGCTACTCAACGGTTCTGAAGTTTCTAAAGAGCAGTTGGGGCAGGTGAGGCAGGGCCCCTGAGGCACCTTGTCCTCTTCTGTGGTCCCTGGAGTCTCTGCACTGGTCAGGGCGGCTGGTCATGTCCATTGTGAGGAAAACATGACTCAGGCCTGGCCTCCTGAGGAGGCCCCCCACACCCTGCTCTGTGGCAGGCACAGTGCCGGATGACAGGTCTCTGCGTTTGTCCACATGACTGCGTCCCTCATGGAGGCCACAGCCCCGCCTGCTCCCAAAGACCCCCAGAGTTGCCGGAGGTGATTAGGAAGGGTCCCACTGATGCCATGGGGATGGCCCCAGGAAGTCACAGGGCCCTGGAGAGGCAGTTCCACCTGCTGGTGGAAAGGAGGACCATCCCAGCCCTGAAGTTCTTCTTTGTCTCCAACTGGTCAGCTCCCAGGGGGGTGAGGTCACCCAGACCACAGATGGGCGGGCCGTGAGAGGCTGGATCCCACAGGGGCCGTGGAAAGCACGACTGCTAAGTCTCTGAGAGACACTCCAGAGTGTCGGAGGTCTGCTGGGGGCCGTCGCCGCCCATCTTAGTGTGATCCCAGCCCTCCAGCTCAGGAGGCCTTGGAGCCAAGCATGGCCGCTCAGGGGAGAAGGACTCTGCGGAGCGCCAGATGAGGAAGGCGACAGGCCTTGGAGGGCACTTTAAGAAAATGAACAAATAGAGCCACTAGCCAAGATCAGGAAGGGACCACAGCCAGTAGGGGAGGGCAGGAGGGGGAGGAGAAGAGAGGAGGGGGAGAAGCAGGCAGGGAAGGAAGAGAGGGAGGAGGAGGGAGAAGAGAGAGGAAGAGGGCGAGGGGAGGAGGAGAGAGGGGAAGAGGGCCATAGCAGGAGGCTATAGAAGAATACCACCCAGTCCGGGCTTGAAGTCTTCTGTCCCAGCTTTCCTGGGAGCCCAGCTCCCTAGGTAGGGGACTGAGGGAGGACTGCTGTCCTCCAGGTCAGGGGCTGTACCCTTTCTTCAGTGTATTCCTTTTCCTGACATTCTCATTATCATTTTTGCATGTGTATCTAATATAAAGTCTGCCCATAACGTAATGAAACACGGCTTGACTCTGGCAAATGATGTGATTATTACGTAATGAGGTTAAGTGCCCTGAACCAATAAGAAAATCAAAATTAGATTGTGTGTGTGTGTGTGTGTGTGTGTGTGTGTGTGTGTGTGTGTGTACGACATTGGTAGCTCTCTTTTGGGGTGTGTGTGGGGGGATAAAATTAAAAAAATTTTTTTTACTGCTAGCAGGTCATTTTTTAAAAGTTCTTTTGTATTTTCTTTCTGAGTCCGCACGTCTGTGCACTGAGCCCCCATAAATTCTGAGCCGTGGAATCCGGCTGTGTCAGCAGTCTGCAAAATGAATTGATATTAAGCGCAACAAAAGTCTCTCTAATTCGCCTCGTGTCTGCCTGTGCCCTCCTGCAGCCCCTTCTCAACTGCCTCCCACCCAACCCCCCACAAACTGTAATTGAAAAGCGGAAGAATGGAGACGGCCGTCAGCACTAGGAATGACACCGGTTCATCTAGTACGCAAAAACCTCATGAAGTATTAGTTTAGGAAGAACCGCACTTTCCCGCCGCCCTGCCACAGACAGGGGACACTCCCTGAGATGGCCCTGCACTCCGTACTCCCCGGCACTCCCAGAAAGCGCTGTCACCGGGTCACACGCACACATGCTGGCCACCTTCACACACTCTCCACCATTCCTGCCGGGACGCAGGGATCCACACGAGCCTCTGAACTGTGCTGTGGCAGCTGCTCAGCCCACGGGTCCCTGTGGGAGGCACTCGGCATGCTATGCAGTGAGGAGTCCGGGAGGAGGCAACAGGGCAAGAAACTGAGTGCGTGGTGGCAAGAATGAGTGGCTGCAACTCAGGGAAAAAGAAATAACATGAAACATAAACCAACAATTTCTGCTCCTTCAATCAGCACTTTGCCCAGCTCACGCTCAGACCCCACAGTTTGGAGTTTGGGGTAGGGCAGTGCTTATCCCAGGCTGCCTCCCCCTTTCCTGAGCTGGAAGTCACTTGCTGGAAAGGAATTGGCTCCTACCCAAAACGCACAGAGAGGCCAAGGCGGCAGGCACCCCTCCCTCCCTCCCTCCCCTTGCCAGGTTGTGCATTAATTTTTTTCCCTCCTGCCCTCCCCACAAAACGAATCTTGATTTAAGAAATCAGACCCGGCAGCTGTATCTCGTCCTTAACATGCTCCAGTTGCCAGGATCTGGAAAATCTGCCGCGGGCAGGCAGGATTGCCTCCAAATGCATTTCTAGCATGGTGGATTTAGCGAGCACACACGCGGCAGAATTTATCTGCATACTGCACGTCTCAGTGGCCCTAGCCACTGTGCCAGATAAAACCGGAGCCCCTGAGAGGATCCCCAAATCTGAGCACACCCCATGGTGGCCATGCTGTCTCATGGAGCCTATGACATGGACCAGGCACCATCGGAAAGGTGAACTGGGCTCTGGGCAAGGCTTCCGCGTGTCATTGTCTCGGTAGAAGGTCGGGCTGTTTGAACTGGGCACTGATCTCTTCCCACCCACCTCTAGGGGACAATCTCTTCCTCTTGATGAAGAAGATCTGGGAAGTTATTCAAATTGAGGTTTGGTGGGGAAATGAATTAAAACAAGTGACAAGCAATCATGTTCCGAATTTGATGAAGGCAGATCAGCCGTGGCATGAGCCTACACAAGCACTAGCTGCTGTCTCCAGGTGACAGATGAGTGCCATGTGTTTCTAGGCAAGGGGCACAGAGAGGCCCTGTCACCATTTCTAATAAATTTGAACTGCCAAGAGCTTGGGTGGGAGGTGGTTGGTAGCCCAAGTCGCCTGCTGGGCACTGTCCATGGTGCTGAAGCCCAAGCCCTCCCACAGCACCTCTGTCTTTCCCTGTTTCTCTGAGAAGCAAAGGCATCGGCTAGAGTAGGGCACAGACACTTGATACTAGGATTTGATAATAGGTGTGCCCAACCTAATCTGATAGACTGCCCTCTGGTCCAGGACTCTGCCAAGGGGTTTCCAAGGTGGAGAAACTGTTCGGAAAAGGCAGTCATTTACTGAAGCTGAGTAGAACACAGGGCTCAATTTGCCCTGTGTTCCCAACCACATGAGGGCAGCCATGTGGCCACGGTTGGAGAGCCTAGTAGCCTGCAGCATCAATATTTACCTGTCATGGTAGCTGGATGGGTGACCATGTGTGATACTGTGTCATTGCTTCCCAAGGTCTACCCAACCCCACGCCTGCTGAGGGTTCTCTCTCAGCCTTGTTTCATTTCCCCACCCCATAACAGCTGCTGGCACTGAACTCCTAACCAGGAGGAATCCCTGAAAGCCCTCCCTGTGTGTCTCATCTCCTTCCTCTGGCTCATTTGGGGGCCACACCATTGCCACAGGGCAGCTCTCCACTTGTTTGGCGCCTACCTCCAAAGCAGCAGATTAACGGAAGACAGAATGACACGGTGAGGGCAGCAGACAAGGAGCTAGGGAAATTCCTGCAGGCTCCTATGTGACCTTGGACAGGTGGCTACCTCCCCACATTCTCAGTTTCCTCACCTGTAAAATGGAGAGATGAGATCTTCCCCGCCAACCTTAGGACTGCTGGAAGGATCATATGAGACGATATCCTTAAGTGGCTTTGAAAAACTGTGGAATAGAGTGTAAATGTAAGGCATTAATAATAACAGCCGTGGAAAAGAGAAGAGGCTTCTGAGACCTCCATCTCTGATGTTCTAGCCAAGCAGGCGCTTCAGGGGCCTCCTTTCGGCAGGAGGGTGGGGAGGGAGTAGATATAAAACCCCACAAAGCCAAAGCAAGGCCTCAGGGAGGAATGGTCTTTTATTCCAACTCCCAAAAGAAAGGCCGGATTCCAAAATGAAGTCTGTTTGCTTCTTACTTTCCTAAATATAAAGGGAACGGGTGACTCCCCCCTCTCCCCCCAAATGCAGCTTCGCGTTGGCAGAATCAGAATACAATATAGTCAGGTCTCCGGTGGCAGGACTGAGCAGAGGAAAGAAAGCAAAAGGGTCTGTTGGAAGCATTTGGCACACCGCTGTTCTCTCATCATCCAGCAAGAGCAGCCCAGCGTTACCCTCTGCAGCGTCGAACACTTCCAGGGGCAGTACGTGATGAGTGTGTGTGCGTGTGTGTGTGTGTGCGCGCGCGCCGCCGTGTCTACAGTGCCGAGCGTGTCAGCATAAATATGTTATCATTACAGACTAACATTTTAATTCCTTCCTTCAACTGCTGTTTTTAGCACCTTCTGTGTGCTGGGGCCATGCCAGGGGCTGGTGACAGCCTCTGCATCCTCTGTTGCTTTCGTGCAGTGGGGCACGGACAATCAAGATAGAGCATAATGAGTACTCTCTGGCCCTCTGAAGGATCCACGCCGATCTCCCTCCTTCCGCTCTGCGTCTCCCCGAGTCACACCTGTAGAAGCTCACTAGGTCCTGTCCCCAGTGTGCCCTGGTGTCCTTGGAACTCATTGCTTCCTCCAGCTTTTAGACAATGCCTCCCCCCTTATTACCTTGGCACAGCTATTGGTGGATTCCTATACATTACAGAGCTGTTCCAAAAAATCGGTCACCGACGCAAGCCTCAGAATGAGGGATCCGAACTTGGTGATGGGGCTCCAGTGTCTGGCTCTGGGGGTTCTAAGTTATAGCATATCTTATTAGGTTGTGGAAGCTAGCTGTGGTCTAAGTCGCGTCTCCAGCCCAGGAATGGGGCTGGGCATTGCTCTACGGGAAGGTTCTCACATCAGACTTCCTAAGTCGCACGCTGTCCCAGTTTCACTCAGCCAGCCTGCAAAGGCTGTCCACTTTCTTCCTACTGAACACAGAGGAACCACATGCGGCCATCCAGAAAGGCTCTGGGAGCGGCCGGGGGGAAAGGGCTGGGTTCCTGCTGTGATCCATGAGTTCGGGACTGTCCCACACTGCCGCGGGTCCCTGAGAACAGAGATCAAAGGAGGGAGACTTCAGAGAAAGCCCAGTGTTTGGTCCTGCCTGCCCAGGCCGTGAGCCCTGGAGGTTCTGCAGGTCTCGTTGCCGATGCAATATGGGGCTGTTAGGTTTAGGGACTGTACTAACGATACACGATGTACTCTGGGCTGTGCTCTCAGCCCCATTCCTCCTGCCTGAGGAGGAGCATCCTTGACCAAGACGTTTTGCAAGGCGCTTCAGTAAACTCCCACACCCCGGGCAGAGCACTGCAGATTCCTCCAGTATTCAATTATATGTCCATGCGGGGCCAGCTAACTGAATGCAACCCCACAGCAAGCTTCTTATCTCCCACACTCCAACCCAACCGATGAAGTTATCCCAGAATCCAAAGTGCGTCACTGCAGAGGGAGCCTCCTCTCTTTCCCTGTGCCTGGGGCACACGCGAAACAGAAAAGAACCCCACGAAGGGAAAATCCAACGACCGTGTGCTTCGCTACCTGGTCCATCAGGGCCGACATTCATGCTATTAATTTAGAACACGTTATTTCTTCTCTATTCACTCAGCCTCATTTGGGGCCAGTTTAAGAGCCCCTTTCCTTAACTGCAGGCTGGCATCACATCAGAGTCCTTCTCTCTCCTGGGCCTCAGCACCTCCCAGAGACTTGGCTTCTTGTCTTCCTGCAGTCCCAGGAGAGAGAGGAGGAGCTCGAGGAGACTTTAGGCACGAGAATCCCTCCAGAAACGCAGGAAGCCACACAGGCTGAGCTGACCTGCCCCCCGAAGAGCCTGCCTCACCCCAGCATAGATCCCTGTCCACACACACTGGCCGTTTCTGGAAGAAGATGGCCAGCGTTGTCAAGGGCAGAGTGACCGGAGCTGAGGGCGTGGAGGAAGTGACTTTGTATATTTGGTGGAGCCTTTCCATCCACCTGCCACCAAACCCAGAGGAGAAGCCTCCAGAAGTGACATTATGAATGTAATCTATGCTTGTCGGAAACTGTAGCTTCTTCATTGTGGGCAAACCTTACTCCTAAACGTCACCTATTTCCCTCCGACCTGACCTCAGAAGCCCTCAGAGAGGGTCATCGGTGTCAATCTAGATTCCATTTGCTGGCTGCTCGCGCTCGGGACCTGTCCCTTGACGGTGTCCAGGATGAGCACGACAGCGACCCACACAGGTGGGACTCACCTGTCCTTACAGGCACGAGCCTGCTTTCCTGACGTGCTGTGCAGAGGCGGGGTTAGAGCGGTCCCTGGCCACCCCCAGCCCAGGATTATTAGTTATTTTTCGCAATCAATGTTATTGATGCCGCGTTCACTAGAGAAAGCCACCAGAGAGCTGTTCTTCCAACTCATTACATTTAGAGTTGAACTATCCCCTTTTTATATAAATCCTGACACATAAAGATAAAATACACCACTTTCTGGGGGAAGCTCTAAACCAGAGGCTAAGAGCTGGGAGGCAGATTTAAAGAGGAGTCCAAAGGAGGAGGCCCGGAAGCCCGTTCCCCTGAGCCAGGAAGCTGGGCTGGGGGTTATGGTCGCTTCCCTGGGAAGGAGAAGGCAGGGAACAGAAAAGAGAGTGGTGCTCTGGGCGGGGGCGGGGGGGGGGGGTGGAGAGGGAGAAGGCTCAACTTTGGGTGCCTAAGAGTGAAGGCAAGGGCTGCCTCCGTCAGCTTGCCTGCTGGCCGCTGTGTCCCTAGCGCCCAGTGTGGTCAGCAGAACCAGTCACAGACTCACCGGGCACCTCCAAGGGAGACACAAGGCCTGGTTCTCGAGAACACTCTACATGTCTCACCATGCCTTGCTGTCAGCAGCATCTCAGCCGAGACAGGACAGAGCCTCGGGCCAGCAAGGGCTCAGGAATGGCTGTCCGCCCGCACTGAAAGCCATCAGCTTGGGCTTGAGACCTCAGGTGCGAGGAGAAGCCCCTTTCTGGGCCGCGGATGGGGTTTCTCTGGGCACGTGACGGGCAGCACAAGGCTGGAGACTTTACCCGACCCGGCGGTGTAATCTCCCAGATGGGAAAGCGAGAGGAGACGCCGGTGATTGATTTCACTTGTTCCCTGTGTGGGCCGCCCCCTCGCCTGGGTGCCCCGCCCCCACGAGCCCCCAACGCCATGCGCCCCCACCCTCACCCCCGCTGCTTGTCCAGCCTCACCAAGTGCTTCCACTCCACCCACCCCAGCCGGCTCCGTTTCTGGCACAAGCCGCTTCCTTCTCTCAGAGCTCGTGCCTTCCGCCAGGTGTTCCTTGTGGAAGGAAGAAGAACACGCTGCTTCTTCCGTTGTCTCTCTGATGAACTCAGATCAGGGAAGGTGGAGGGTCAGATACGTTGATTTGGGGGTCATTATAAATCAGGGGAGCTGAAGCATGGGGTGAATAAAACACTCCAGGGGAGTGTAGCCACAGGTTGCGAAGGCCGGCCAAATGAAGGCCGGCCCGGGGAAAGCCGAAGGAGCAAGCGGACGTGGGCTGCAGGGTGGGGGCCCCCAGATGCGGACGCAGAGCCTCAGGAATGAGGGAGCAATCTGAAGCGGGGAAGGCGCTGGAAATAAGGACCGAGACACATCTGTCTCATTTTGCAGCTGGGCATCTCGGGACAGCAGCGTGACCAGGATGGAGGGGCGGAAGCCAGGCTGCAGGGGGCTGGGGGAGAGGGGTGGAGGGTGGTGGTTACGGAGCCACACACTTGGGAAGTTGGGTCTGGAGAGGGGAGGACAGGCTGGGAGGACTCTCTTTGGCTGGTAGACGGGCGGGGGGGGCGGTGGGTGTCTCTTGCTTGTCCAGCCTCACTGTCACTTCTCTGTGCTCTGTGGGTATCCTTTTCTCCTTCAGTCCTCTTCAGAGTCCTGGGGGCATCTTTACCTTCCCATCATGAGTGCTCCGTGGTCTCCAGCACCTGTCAGGCCCCATTCTAGGTGCTGAGGGCTCAGGAGCTCCCGTGGCACAGACAGGGCACAGGCTGTGGCGAACAAGTGTGTAGTTGAATGCCAGGCGGGGGCGGGGGGGTGGAGGCAGAGGAAGTAAGGGGGTGAGCAGGCCTCACCGAGACAGTGGCATTTGAACCATGACCCGAAAGTGTAACAGTGGGGTCTCCAGCCCGAAAGAACAGAATGAAGGAGGGGCAGGGGCAGATCTGGTAGGGCCTTCTGAGGGCTTTGCCTTTGCATTGGGTGAAGTGGGGTCAGGGGAGGGCTTTCCGGCAAGGCCACGGCGCCATGCCTTCCATTACACCTGCTGCCTGGTTGCGAGCAGGCGGGGAGTCCTGGGCCGGACCGGGAGCAGCCTGAGCAGGAAGGAAGGTTTGACTTGGCCTGTGGTGGTCCCAGTGGAGGGGACACAGAGTGGAATTCCAGATCTATTTCAAAGGTGGACCCCTGAGTACTTGCTGATGGATCGGGGTGGGGCATGAGAGAAAGACACAAGTTTCCGATGACCTGAGCTGAAGTCACACAGGGGAACAGGGGAGCGACAGGTGGGCAGGTCGGCTCTCATGGATGTGGTTTTAGACGTGTTGAGTGTGGGGTGCTTGAGTAGACAGGTGGACACATCCGTCTGGGGTCCTGGCAGAGACGACCACCCTGGTGCCTCACGGGGCCCAGCAGGGAGGACTTGGGTGTGCCTTGGAATGAGTGGGTGTTCAGTGGTGTAGAGTTGGAACGTCCCACTGTGGGCCTATCCCGTGTCTCCGTCCCCACACCTCCCCGCCGGCAGCCTCCAGCAGCTCAGCCTAGGCGGGCAGCCCAGGACAGCACAGAGCTTGACTGAAACCAGTCTGAGTCTCGAAACCCCAGGAAGCACAACTGATCTGGTAACATAGAATCCAAGGACGCCATGTCCAGGCCCAGTTCCGAGCTGAGCGTTCCGAACGAGTTTGCTGGGACGCTGACGTCACAGTATTGTACAGCAGCTCCCCGTTTCGGCCTTGCTGCCCCCGCGCGCACCCATCCCGCCGTCCCCTCTGAGACACAGGCAGGGG
The DNA here is from genome assembly GCA_030068075.1 of Paguma larvata. Lineage (NCBI taxonomy): Eukaryota > Metazoa > Chordata > Mammalia > Carnivora > Viverridae > Paguma > Paguma larvata. The sequence goes on from CM057843.1 coordinate 26,436,130, forward strand.
TGAGGTGCCGTGGGCATAGGGCCTTCACCCTCGCCTGCCTCATGCTCGCCCTGAAATCCCCTTGCCGTGGCCTCTCGGCTCACTGCAGTAGAGAACGCCCTCCCTCCCCAGAAAACTCGAGTGTTTGCAGACGGGTGCGGGGCCTCCCGATTTCTTAAGATGAAGACGTCACGGAGTGTAGTCAGTCAGTGCACACAAACCCCAACTGCTGAAATCCCACGGGCAAGGGGGGTGAGGAGAAGCCATCAGAGGCAAAAGAACACACAAGTTCCCCCGTCCCCCCCCCCCCACGGCCAGACAAATCCCGCAGAAGGGCTGGAAATGAGCAGAGTGGCTGGCCCAAGCCCCCCCCACCTCTACGCCCCCATGTCCCTCCCTAATTACTCCAGGGTACTCCTTATTTCAACCTGATTTTTCAAAAGCTTATTGAAGTGAGATTCACCCAACATAAAATTAGTCGTTTCCAGGTGGGCGTCTCAGGGAAATTTAGTAGCTCTGTCCGTTGCCCTGACAGGGAGCCCCGTTCCCAGGAGGCAGCCGCCCCCAGTGGTCCCCTCCCCCAGCCCCTGCCAACCCTCAATCTGTGACCCGTCCCTACGGATCTAAGGATTCTGGACATCCCACCAAAATGGAACCCTACCGCAGGTGGTGGCCTTTCACGACTGGCTTCTGCCACGCAGCGAGGTTCCCCGGGCCCGTCCGCACTGTCTTTGTTTCCGTTTCTGTGCTGAGTAATATCGCACCGTGAGGACGCACCGTGTTCTGTCCATCCACTCCCCTGTGGAGGGGCCTGTGGGCTGTTCTCACCTCCCAGCCATTGTGTTCACATCTGCTGCCTGTGAGCACGCATGCAGGACTGCTCCCCTCCAAGACGCGCTCGACACCAGCATGCGTGGTGGGAAAGGGGGCGTGGAGGCGTCTCTCCTGCCCCCACAGCAAGCCGCCGGCTGAGGGACAATTGTGGGGCCCTGCTCACAGCATGCAGTGGGATCGTCACCTACCCCGACATCAGAGGAAAGGTGAGCAGTGCTCACGGCCGTAGCTCACAGTTCCAAGGAAATCTCAGTGGTCAGCACAGCCCTGCACACCGGGAAGCTTCCCAGACGGACTCTGCTTGTCCCCTGACATTGTGGGGTCTGACCATTGGAGAGGGATGTTTTCTTTTTTTTTTGGCTTCCCCAGGCCTGCCACCCCAACAGTGCCGGCTGCCAGCACAGAGCCCAGAGCCCACCTGGGAATCTGGCTCTCAGGGCGGGCAGGACCCAGGCTGGCCGGCGGGGCTCTGCCGTGGAACTGGCCTCCGATCAGTGGTGGGCTGGCCCTGCCCGAGGCCTGGCTAAGGGTCCCACACTGTGGATTTTGCCAAGCATGTCACAGGGCTCCCTGGGTAGCAGGAGGGAGAACACTGAGCTGAAGACACAGAGGGTATCCCGGGCACCCCTGCTGAGCTGGCCCCTCCATCTCTCCCTCTCCTCCCCCACTCAATGCAAACCTAATCGAGAGGAAAAAATAAATCAGTTGAAACCCGATTTCCTTCTCTCTTTGCAGGGACGCTTCACACTCAGGGTCTCTGCGGGTTGGGAAATTCCGTTCGGCTAGAGGCAGGGGGAGCGCGTCGCTCTCCAGGTACAAGTGTCTCCCGTCGGTTCTCCATCCTGGGGGTCGAAAGGCAGGGACGCCTCAGCTTTAGTGTGGGGGTCCCAGACACACCAGTGCACTGGGGTCCAGAGGCCCGTTGTCCACGTGATGGAACGCAGCCCTCGCTCCACAGAACGGGCCATCAGACGGCCCCCGGCAGCAGAGGTCCTTTGTGCACATCCGTTCCTGCCACTGCGGGCTCTGCGTGACGGGGAGGGAAGCCCGCCCCCAGGCCCGCATCGCACACGCTCTCTCGGCTCTGTGTCCGAGGCAGAGGACAGGTGTGTGCCTGTGGGACCGGCTGGGAACTCTGTCTCCACGATGCCCCTGACTTAACCCCCGCCGGAGTCTGCAGGGGCATGAGCCAGGCGGTGTGTGCTCAGGGGGCCCCCTGTACCGGGCAGGCCGACCCTCAGGGGGAGCCGGTCAGCTGGGTGGGCGTCCTGCTCTAGACTCCGTGGCCACACACAGCCTGGCTGCCTCCTCTTCACGTCCGCACCCTTTCTTTTCCTCAACCCCGAGGGAGAGGACCAGAAAGCCACGGAATCCCCCAGCGGGGGGTTAACACAAGGCCGTGAGGACGTGGCTCTCTCGGGGCGGCTGGTGAGGCAGGAGGCAGAGGCATATTAAGCGCTGTCACATAACAGGGGGAAACCAACCCAGGGATGTGCAAACTCACTGCGCAGCTAATAGGTATCAGGAGCAGGGCGTTAAGCACCTCCCTTGCAGCTCGCTCTCTGCTCAACGGGCTTTGCCCGTCTCCGGGAACACGCTGCAGAAGGAGAGGCGAGCTGGGTATTGACACGGGGCGGCAGGAGGCCAGCTGTCTCCTCTCTGGGCAGGATTGCAGATGGCAGCTGGGGGCACGGGGAACGTGGCTGCGAGACGGGGGTCAGGGCCCCACTCAGCCGAGTCTAAGCCCTGCAGCTGGGGAGCCGTGGACTGTCAGGCTCCCGAGAGGTGGGACGTTCTAGAAAGTTCCAGGTGACCACTAAGGCATGGGAGCCACCCAGCCTCTACAGTGACAGTCAGCGTAGCCCCTCGTGATGTCGGAGGGTCCCCACAAGCAGAGAGGTGAGGCAGGGCCGTTTATGGCAGTGGCGGCCAGCTTCCGCGTCAGCACCCAGCTTCCAGGAGGGCGTCCGGCTGGCCCGTCGATTTTCCGTACAGGAGGGACGTACCCATCTGAACAGAACCCCAGGCGCAAAAGTGCAGCCTTACCGAGGCAGACAGAGGGGCGGAATGCGAGTCTAGGGGCCTTGCCTGTGAGTCTTCCGGAAACTGCAAGGGCTCACAGCCTGTGAGGGTTCCTTCAGCATCAGCTTCCCTGGCACATTTAAATATCTGTTTACACATCTTTACCTACTTGGTGGCGTGGCAGAGACAATTTTATGCTAGCGTATGTGGAGCCCCTGCTAATTGAAGACGATCAGAAATGACGACAAACATCCCCGGGATCTCACGTGAGCCAGTGGGAGCCTGTGATCGTGAACTAGCACCGTGGCTGTCCCCGTGGGCCGGGAAAGGGCATGCCCCATGGGCATGCCCGCCGTGTCCCCGTTATCCACTCGACTGGGTCGGAAAAAGGGGCCACCAGATTCGCGACATGGAAGCGGGAGGGAGTTGAGGCCCCCGAGCAGGGCTGGACCTCTCTGCCCAGTGCCCACCTGGCGGCAGGTGCCCTGTTAGCAGCACTTCCTGGACCCTCTGACACCCCCGAGGGGCACCTGTTGCCTCTCGCATCTCCTGGCAGGAACGCTGAGGCTCAGCGAGCGAGACCGTGTCACCGGCAACACAGGGACAAAAATACCTGGGCAGGGTTTCAAATCCAAGACTTGTCTGCAAAGCTTGGACTCTCTCTGCAACTGCTCCTGCCCTTTGGAGCATCAGGGATGAAAGAGGGCTGAGGGCCCCCGCCGGCCGTCTCTTGGGCCCCCTCATGACCCCTTGTCCTGTAGGACGGCACTGAGTGAGGAGGCCTGCATCTACCGGCAAGCCTGCTTCCAGCCATCTCCTTGTGAACGCCGTAAGCCGTTCCCTCCCACGGGGGTCCCCGACTTGATCACCATACGACCCCTCCCTTTACTGTGACTCTTGTGATTCTTGCTGCTGTCTCCAGCATGAGACATTAGGATTATGGATTGGGGGAAAAACAGAACGTTCAAGAAAGGCATTAGATGTCATAACCCAGACGCCCTTTACCCAGACATTCTAAGCCCCAAACCGCTCACAGACCTGATGTGCGGTTCTCCAGGGCAGCACTGTGTTGGACACAGGACCGTCCGCGTTAGGCACCTGCCCGTGGAAATGTGTAGAAAAAGTCGACTGGCTTTCAGGACGCACGGCCACCTCTAAGCGCAGAAGTGAAGGGAGCAATACGATTCCTTAGAAGGGAAATACTTTTGTTTTGAAACATTCAGTTCTAGGAGCCGGATCAATACTCAAGGCCACGACCGGCCTGACGCCGGGTGCCATTGCCGTGGGGGCCCTGGCTCCGATGCTTGGAGGGGCTCCCGGTGACCGTGGGGGCAGAAGCGCGCCCCTGCGCCCGGTCTCCACGGACTCCTGGCCAATCCCAGCACCTGCGACCAGCCGCCTAGATCCGGCGTGTGTCCAAACCGAGACCGCATTCACACGTGAAACATGAGGACGGGGAGCCACTCGTCTATTCCATTTGTTCTAGAAGCTCTGAAAACAAAACTCGGAGAGAAAGCAAAGGCCGCCAGCCGTGGCTGCTCCCCGCCCACGTGGCCAGGCGTCCGTGACTTTGGCAGGGCTTGCCTCCCACCCCGCCTCGGTTTCTTTCCCAAGAACGGAAACTTTCCATGCCTGCCCCGAGAGCAGAGGCGCTTAGATTGCGTGGGGGGGGGGGAGGGGGGCTGTTTGTGTCTCTTTCTGTTTGCTGCTACTGTTCCCGCAGCCGAAATAAAGGCAGAGCCATCGGCTGGGTGGCTGACTTCAGAGGTTCTGGTGCGGGCGAGCGTCCGGCGGCTTCCCCAGGTCCTCTTCTTCCGTCCTCCGCGGGGCCAGGAGCAGGGCAGCCTGGCCCCCCTCACACTTGGACGCGCTCCTGCAGCCTGTACGGTGGACGGCCGGGCTTGGGGCAGGTGGGAGGCGGCAGTGCCGACCGAGGTCCCCGGGGAAGCCTGCCGCGTGGTCCAGGCAGCCCCCCACGCCGGGAAGCGGGCGGCGTGCACCCCAGCAGAGAGGACCCCTCCCTCCAGAGCCCCCGCCCACCCCACAGCCCCCTCTCCTCTGCTCTGCTCCGCAGCCCAGCGCTCAGCTAAATAAACACGACGTGCATTGAGCCAGCAGTTCAGGCTGGGTCCAAGCCGCTGGTCCAATTCACTCTTGTCATTTTTCATTCCGAATGAAATTAAGCTCCCGAGAGCAGAAAAGAACCCTTTTCTAAAAAGGAAATGCATCAGCGAATCCCTTAGGGGGAAAACGTTTTGACATGGAAGTTTTCCTGTACTCTGTTCAGCCAGCACAGCCAGGCTCTCTCTCTCTCGGCACCACCCCACCCCCACCCCGTACCCTCTCTTGTCTTGTCTCCCGTCTCTGTTTCCGGTCACCCTTGCCTTTGATTTGCAGTTGCAGGAAACCCGCCCCCCCCCGTCCCCGCCCCCGCCCGCTGTGCCCTAGACCCGTGCCTGTGTCTCCCCAGCCCTCTCCAGAACTGCCCGGGTCAGTAATACGCTGTCGGCCATTTGGTCAGCACTATCTCCAGAAGCAAATAAAACTTCAGCCCAGTACGGCGGCCTCTGAATTAATGTCACTCTCCTGTCGTCCCCACCCCCACCCTCCTGCCAGTGTTTTCTTTCCAGATATATCTATCTCAGCAAAGTCCGCCGACCGGCTCGGCAATGATCACATTAATGGGGTGTGCCTATGTTGGCCCGTCTGTTTTCAGTCTAATGGCTGTTAGCGCTCCTGAGGGCGGTCCCTCGCCGGGGTCTCTGAGCACCCAATGCCGGTATCAGGGGAGCTTGGCCAAGGGAAAGACCGTGCACACACGCGCTTAAAAACAGTACCCTCAAGGCCACTTATCGATCTTAGCGCCTCTTGATGTGTTACAAGCCCTTGAGGACAGCGGGGTTGAATGCACGCACCATTGGGTGTGAAGCCCAGTGAGACCCCCCAACACTATTCCCTGGGTAGGACGTGCTGGCCATGCAGAGCCGTGTAGGGCCGTGAATGCCAACACAACACCCGAAGGGAGGTAGGGCCATCCCGACGTGGCTACCCGCCAGCCCCCAGCCCTCCCGCGCCCAGGACGTCAGGAGGCTTCTCATTTCAGGGCCGCTCAGCGAGACCCTGCTCATGCCACAGGCAGAAAGACTCTGACTTTGAAGGTGATGGGAAGTCCCCAGGCCACACAGCCGCTCTGTGCCAGGGCCTGGAGTCCAGGTCTGTCTGGTTCCAAAGGTCTTACCTGCTCACGGCAGAGAACAGTGGTCATTTTTCCTCTGCTCTTCCGCTTCTGATTTCTGGAAAGTTCCGTGTGGAATGCTGTAAGTAGAGCAGGATGGACAGCAAAGCCACGCCCCAGGTGCCCGCAGCTCTTCTGGAACAGAAATGGGAGGACCTCACCCACAGATGGGCTGCCCTGGCTTTGCGCCCTGTCCCTGGCCTCAGGAGGACACGTGGACAGACATGCATTCCTCCACATACGGACAAGTATGGGCGACATCGTGGCATCCAGGGAAACCCCCGGCCCGCTTGTTCCTCCCACCCATTCACGCAACCGTGACCTTAATTTCAATTCTCTCTAGAATACCTAGCCGTCCACATGAGTGTGCTCCCCTCCAAAGGTGTCGCCCGGAGGGGCCGAGCAAGTGCAGAGGTCTCAAGATGGGTGCCAAGTTCCCCAGGGAGGGGCCTGCAGACCTGGCTCGGAAGGTCCCTCAGGACAACACCGCAGGCCTGTTGGCCCTGCCTCGTGTGTGTGTGGCTGTGTCCTGTGTTCAACTGGCCTGCGGGGACCTGAGCACCCGCGTCTCCTTTCCGAGTGTCATTGCCAGGCCTGCTCACGCATGACACTCAACAGAACTTGCGTGTTTCCTTTTTGGTGCATTGATGGTTTTCTTACAGGGTTGTATGTACACGTGTGAGCACGTGACTTCTGTCTACGCCCGCAGCTGTCGCTGTCGTCTTCCTGTGTGGGGAGGGAGGTCTTTCCTTGGGATCCCACACACTGCTGCTTTAATGCCCAGAACAGAGCCAGGAGCTCCAGGGAGCTGGGGGCAGGAGGGGAGCAGACGCGCCCAGGCCCCGTCGCTTGCCCACCCAGGGCACAAAGGCAGGCATGTACTCGAGGGATCATGTGTGCAGCCGCCCAGCACACTTGCCTCACGCAGCCGTGGCTGCCTGGAAGCCGGCGTCCCGGGCAGCCTGCACCACGGCTCACGTCCCAGCCTTAAGTGTTGGGTCTGGGACCCGCGGCGTCATGACACAGGCCGAGCACACGGTCTGACAACGAGATCGTTTGTTCTACTGCCAGCTGCACCTGTGAACGGAAATATTTGCATCCCCAGCACCACGTGGGCACCAAGCCCAGCCCTCCCTTCGTCGCATGCCTCAGCCTACGTGGCTGCCATGACTCAAGGGCACAGGCCTGACCCCGAACCGCAGACACTGACCCCTCACAGTTCCGGAGGCTGGAGGCCTGGGGATCGGGGTGCAGGCAGGGTTGATTTCTGGGGACGCCTTCCTTCCTGGCTCGCAGACAGCTGCCTCCTTGCCGTGCCCTCTCCTCCATAAGCACTTGGGGACAGAGAGAGGGGCCTTCTGTGTCTCTTCCTTCTCTTGCAAGGACACTAATCTAATCGGACCAGGGCCCCACTCTGCTGACCTCACTGAACCCGAATTACCACCTAATGGCTCAGTCCCCAAATACAGTTGAACATATGAATTGGGGTGGGAGGGGACATAGTTCAGTCCCTAACGGCCCCTTTCCTGGGTCACTCCACCAGCACCATCCTTTGCTAACTGCCCACCTCCAGCCAGTTTCTCCTGGACCCGAGTCTCCTCTCCCGCACATGGGCTGCCGAGACCTCTGGTCGCTGCTCCCTGAGCAACACTGAACACAGATTATGGGTCCCTCTCTTGCCGGGGTGGGGGGCAGGCAGAGCCCAGAGCTCCCCCGCAGTGGGCTGAGACCCCCGCAGAGGACCCGCCTCGCTGGTGGTGGGGGTAGGTAGGTCTGCACTCCCTGAGCAAGTATCCGCTGGACAGGAAAGGGTGGTGAGCCACGGCTGGCCAGAAGCGACGCTCCTGAGTCATTTGGAGTGTGTCACGTGGTCACTGGTTCCTTCTGTCACCCAGCATTCACCAAACTCTCACCGTGCACCCAGCTCTGGGCCCCAGCTTCGGGGGGCCCTCACTCCACCCACCAGATCTGTGGTCCCAGAGCACAGACGAGTCTCCAAAAGGCGCAAACTGAGTGCTCTTCGGCTGGTATTGAGTGCCGGGCACCTACGCCACGCCGGGTCCCGTGTCCCCACGGTGCCCACTGGCGAAGTAGAGACACACACCCCTGCCGGTCTGATCGCAAGAACCCGAGACCAGCTCCCAGCCCCGCATCCCCCCACCACCAGCCCCTCCCTGCCCTCCCCCTGTCCCCATCCTGATCGCAGGCAGGACGGAGTCCCACAGACCGGGATTTCAGCCCAGGTCTTCTGCTTAATGGCTGCTGGCTGAAGCCCCTCCCAGCCCGAGTTCCCTCACCTGTCAGGTGGGCACGTAAGTGGCCCGCGCCACAGACGGGAGTGCGGGGAGCGTGCAAGGTCATGGAGAACATAGGATAAAGGCAGCCGGCACTTGGTCAAAACCAGATGCCAGCGTCACTTCCTCCAGCAGGTGACAGTGCCTACAGTGAGGCCAGCTGCTGGCCCTGTCCTCCCCGCATTCCCGTTTTGTCCTCGGTCACTACGTGTCTTTCCTGCACCCTGCGCCCTGGTGCCCCGGCCGGGCAGACACGGGCCGCTTGCCCCAGGGATGTGGCCACATTCTTCATCCAGAGCAGGGACAGGAGGGTTAATTCGGCAGGAGGGCTGTGGGTGGCAGAGCTCTAGGCTGAGGCGCGGCTCCCACCAGTACCAGCAGCACACAAGCCAGGGCCCGGCTCGCTCCCTGGTCCCCACCCCTCGGGGTGGCCAGCTTCCTGACGAGGTCCTGCTAGGCGGGGGGTTCCTGTCAGCCTAAGGCATTCAAGTGCTTGACTTGAGAGCCCACCTCCTGGGAATGGGTGTTATGGGACTGGCACCTGAGCTACCTCCCTGGACTGTGGTGAGGCGGACAGCACAGCGCTGGGGCCCTTCCCCCCTACCAGTTCCCAAGAGCTGGGCCCTCAGCTTTTCCAAGGAAGGAGATGGAGACCCTCTTTCCTCTGGTGCTGTTTCTGCAGGCAGCCTGGCACTGTGGGGCTGGGGACAGCCGTCAGGGGCTTGGGGGCAGGAGCACGGAGGCTTGGGGATCAGCGGAGGGGACGAAGCCCCCGGCCTGTAGCCAGCCCGTGTCTTGGGCTGTCTGGGACACTCCCAGTTTCAGACGTGGCCATGCACACCCAAACCGGGGGGACTTTGTGCAGATCTGCAGTCCGAGCTCTCCTGGGGTTTAGGAGCCTGCCCCCTGCCAGTGCAGCTCTTGAGGCTTTTGCTCAGGGAGGAACCCTGGATCCCCCATGCGCTGCCGTACCCAGAACCCCACTGAGACAGTCGCTCGCCTCCAGGAGCGTGGGGCGTGGGCAGAGTCTGCAGGCCACCGAGTGGACGGTGCCGGCGTGTTGACCTGCGCGCGGTGTCTCCTGAGCCCACAGGTGTGTCCCAGCAGGCCTGCCCGCCCTCCTCGCTCTCCTCCGCAAGCAAGCTCCTATCATCGGTCCCCAACCCCCACCCCGGGCGGCCCCCTCCCCGCACGCGGCCCTCAACAGCCCTTGACCAAGTGAGGTTTCCAGGCTCCCATAGTGGGGTGGCCCGCCGGCTCCCCGCCTGCCGGCTCCCCGCCTGCCGGGCCGCGAGCTCGGACGGCCTGGGCACAGGCCCCCAGCGGCGTGCCCTCTCCTTGGCGTGGCCCATTGGTTCCAGCCGCAGGGACGGGGCTAATTTATGGTGTTTCGGGGAGCTGCGTATGGGAATGTCTTCTGGTCTTTAAATTAGTCATGAGGTCGGATCCCGCCAGCACAATTAGAACCCTCCGATAATGATTATTTATGGGGTTTGGAATGCGTATTAACCTGAGTGTATTAAATATTAAACGAAATTGTAATAACCGTAGCTGTATTTACAGTACAAGGTACAAGATGAGCTATAGCCCCCCCCCCCCCCGCCGTGGGATCCTTGGTGGCCTCGGTGTGTCGAAGGGTACAAGCAGAGCCAGGCGGGGTGGCGGGGTGGCGGCAGGGAGGGGGGACCCAATCCGAAACCCCAGCGCCGTCCAGTGGGCGGGCAGCCAGGGAGCAAGGTGGTCTATGCCTGGAAGGGCAAGGCCGCCCGTCCCTGCACTTCTGGCCCCCTCGGCCCCTGGAGGCACATGAGGCTCAGTCTGCCCAGCGCCCGCCCGCTGCCCACGCCATCCTGCAGAAACGCCCTGAGCCTGCAGTGCAGCCCACCTTCAGTCACATGTGACGGGCGGGTCGGAGCCCCTCACGGCCAGTGCTGGCGCCCGGTGTTGTGGCGGCGGAGCTGCGGGTTCTAGAGCTGCACAGGCCCGCCTGTGGGTCCTGCTCCGTCCCCTCGCCAGCCCTGAGATCGTGGGCAAGTCAGTCCTCCCCACCTCAGCTTACTCACCCGTGAGAGGGCGACCGCCATCCCTACCCCCGGCCCCGGCCACGGCGCACACACAGATGCTCGGGACGAGCCTCGTGGGTCAGACGGTCAAGAAACTCTCTCTTTTTTTTTTTTTGGAGCTAGAATTCACACACCGTACGGTTCACCCGCTCAAGGTGCACGACACGAGGCTCGTTGTGCAGCCGCGGATGTGTGCGACCCTCACCACCCTCAATATAGGACATTTTCGTCACCCCAGGAAGAGACCCCGTGCCCGTCAGCATCCCCTCCCCCAGCCTCAGGCAACCACTGGTCTTCCTGTCTCTGTGGAGTTTTCTGGACATTTCACGTCGGCGGAGTCATATTCTCTGTGGTCTCTCGTGCCTGGCTTCTTTCACGTAGGAGGGTGCGTCAGGGCCGTCCGTGATGGAGCGGTGTCCATGGCGTGGACGCACCACGCTCTGCCGATCCGCTCGCCGGCTGCTGACTTTCGGGTTTGCTTCCGCTTTCTGGCTACTGTGAACGGGGCTGCTGTGCACACGCGTGTACTCGTCTGGACATATGTTCTCTTTTCTCTCGAGTCGCCTCTCCTTGTTCTAGGGACAGGCAAACCGAGGGCCACCCCTTGGCTGGCCTCCCTCCACCCGTCCTGTCGTTTTCTGAACGCGCTTTTCACTTCTAACGCAAACTCCCGATGTGTCCTCACTGAGGTTAATAGGTGCAGGGAGCGGGGCACGGCCTCCCAACGAGGGCTCACGCTGTTCAGCGATGGGCGACGGGGCACCTGCTCGTCCACCCGCACCTGCAGACAGCTGGGCGAATCCCCGGAGAGAGAGGCCGGCCGCCCGTCCTTCCATCTCCTCTCCCACTGCGGGGAGCACAGGCTCCGTGGTCAGCGCCGCACAGGGGTTGGGAGGCAGCAGAGCGATGGGGAGACAGACGGGGTCCCCGAGTCCACGGAGCAAATAGTCTGGGGGGTGGGAGCAAGGAGTCCCCAAATTAACTAACGGGACCCTCTGCCGTGCAGAGAACAGAGCAGCTGTGGGAGGCCTGGGCCGCACTTCCGATCTGAGACCTCAGTGCCCGGTGACGTCAGGGGACAGAGCCTGCTGGGCTCCGGGGCAGGTGGTGTGAGCGTCAAGGGGAGGAAGGAGCTGGGCTGGTGACAGGACCCGGTGACTGCAGAGGTGGGCAGAGGGCACGAGGCCGGGTGGGGGTGAGACAGAGACAGAGAGACACACAGAGTTGCAGAGACAAGGGGAAAGAGAGAGGGAGACAGAGGCTGAGAGATGCAGAGACAGAGGACGTGTGGGGCGGGGTGTAAGTGGAGAGTAGGGTGGGGTGTAGAGCAGGGCGTAAGTTGGGGTGTAAAGTGGGGTGTAAGGAGGGGTGTAGGGCGGGGTGTAGTGTAGGGTGTAAGGTGGGGTGTAGGGCGGGGTGTAGTGTAGGGTGTAAGTGGGGTGGAGGGCAGGGTGTAAGGCAAGGTGTAAGTGGGGTGTAAGTGGGGTGTAGGGCAGGCAGTGGGCCCTCACCCCCACGGCTGGCGGATCAGGGAGCCCCGGGGAGAGCCCAGAGGAGAGATGACGTACAGCGGCCCAGATGCAGAGAGAAGGGGGCTGGGACCGTGTTTTGGGGGAAGCCCCGAGACTTGCCCGTGGATGGTGGGAGGCCTGGGGGGAGGGGAGACGGCAGAGAATCAGGAATGGTTCCTGAGCTCTGAGCTGAGCCACAGTGTGGACAGCGAGCCACGTCTCAGGATGGGGACGAGTGGGGGACAGGTAGACTGGGGCCGCGGACATGCGGAGACGCCCGTTAGCTGTGCCCCAGCCCGTATGGGAGCGAAGGGACCCTGAAGCCACGCTGACCACGCGGGCGCTCCCCAGGCTCCCGCGACAGCTCCCTGAGCCCCGTGGAGGTGGGGGTCCCCCTCGGGAGGAGAGAGGCCGGCCCTCAGCCCCCCCATGGGAGCCCAGCCCCCTGCCTCCACCTCCGGGGCTCAACTCCGTCCCCTGAAGGAGAGGAGAGAGGAGAACTCACCGCACGCCAGGCCCGTGCTGCGCTCGCTCGCCCGGCCCCCACGGCCTCCGCAGGGGCAGGGAACCAGTTCCCGTCTTGCAGATGAGGAAACTGAGGCAGTGAGGTCCAGAGGCGCCCGCACCTGGCCACGGCCTGGGGAGCCCCAGCGGCTCTCTGGTGTCCGCAGCCCAGAGGCAGGGGCGCGTCACGAGAAGGGTTCACGGGCGGGTAATCGCACCCAGACAGATGGACGCTGATGGCGGGGACAGGCCGATGGGGGCCTTCGCTTGGCCGGCTGCATTGGCAGGGTCGGCCCCAGCCGGCCCCAGCCCAGCGGTCCTACTCTCCGTGCGGCCGCCTCGGCTGGGACGCTAATCCGGGCACACCTGCTGAGTCACGGACCCTGGGAGGGACGCGCCCACAGGAAAGTGGTGCGGCCAATGGCGGAGGACGGAAGTGTGGTGGCCCTCAGCCCCCGGCCCCCATGGTGGCTTTCCAAGCCAGCTGTAGAGGGGTCAACCCAAACCACAGAAGGGAGGCTCGGAGAACATTCTGGACTCCCCTGCAGCCAGGGAGCCCCTGCCCCCATCCAGCTGGTGGCCAGTCCCCAGCCCCAGTGAGTCGGGGGGCCTTGGTGCAGGCAGAAGCCATCAGTCACCAACCTATTCTTCAGCCCCAGCCCCCCTCCCGGGCGGGCGTCAGTCCTGCCTGCCTCCCACTCCCCGGAAGAAGAGCTCCTCAGAATGGGGGAACGCTTTTCACTTCCTTCCGCATTAGGACTTCCTTCCGCTGTCCCTGCGCTCGGGGCTTCAGGGACGGGTCTAGAGAAAGGGGGACACAGGGGCAGGCCGAAGAGGGGACTCCAGCTCAGGGGAAGGACAGAGGGCAGGGCAGAGCTGGGGATGGGGTGTGAACGCAGGCAGAAGGCCACCTACCCGGGAGGAAACGCTGCTGGCCGTTCCCAGCATCGTGCTGTCAAGTGAGGGATGGTACCGCCAGCGTGTCACCTGTGAAGTTCAGGGTTCAGCTCAGCTAGCTGTGCAGGCCGCCCCGGGGACAGGACGAGGAGGCCCAGGTAAAGCCTTCCTGCGGACGTAACATGAGGGTCTCACCCAAGGCCGCCGGGAGGCTGCGGTTGGGGTCGGCTCGCTTCCCGAGTAGATGCTGATGTTGGGCCGTCTCTCTGCTTGCGGGCCGAGCCACGGGCTGGGGACTCCCTTGGCTTCCCGCTCTGGCCTGGGGGCTAGGAGAACAAGAAGAGGCACTTGCGGGAAGCAGGCCCGCCTGGCTGGCGGCCAGGGCCGGCTCTGTGCCCTGCTGGGGGTCCTGAGCCTCCGGGCCCCGTTCCTCCCGTGGGGTCATGATGGGATCGGCCCCTTCTCGTGGATCCAACAGCTACACTTCTAGGTGGCTCTGCACCCCTTTGTGACCTGTGTCCTTACTGTGTCTGGGGAGGAAACAGGAGTCCAGAGACGCCTGGTGATTTGCCCAGGGCCCAGCAGAGCAGCCTCAGCTTTTGGGCGGAGTGGGGTGGAGAAGGCGGAGGGGAAGTTGGGAGAAGGCCTTGGCTGGGGAGACATGGACCCGGCATTCCCCGGGGTCGGGAGGGGGCTCTGGAGGGGTCTGACGGTGGGAGGGAAGCCCCACCCATGGAGAAGGATGGGGGGGATAGGGGCAGGGGTCCCGGCAGGGCACCTCAGGGCCCCAAACCTGCCTTAAAGCTCTTCTGTCACCGTCTTGAAAGTCTTTGAACATGGGGCCACTTTGTCATTCTGCACGGGTCCCCTCAAACTCAGTCGGTGCTGGGTTTTGATGTCCCAAAACAGCGAGCCCGAATTCCAGCCCCGACGTGTTGCATGACCTTGAAAAATGACTTGACCTTTCCGCCTCATTTCCTAACCTGGGACACTCGGTGCCAGGAGCTGTCACGGTCATTCGGTGGGCGAGGGCCATTGTCTCCGCGCCTTAGACTGTGGGTTTGCCTCACACTGTAGGGGTCAAAGTAGCAGAGCTGGCCCCCCCCCCACCGTCCCTTCCTTCAACCCCTGCATCCCTGGGTGCCCGGAGGGGGGAGAGGGTCCGGTGCCGTGTCCTGACACGAAGCACTGTCACAAGACTCTCGTTGGGGGGGGTGTGTGGCAATGCTCATCCCAGCCCCAGGGCAGGGGGGATGAAGAGCAGGGGGGCACTCTGACGATTGGGGAGGCGATGGGGGGCTGGGCGTGGAGGAGGGAGCCTGGGTTTGCTGGAGATGCGGGGGCGGGTGGTGTGAGCCCCAGAGAAGGGGAGGCTGGGTTTGGGGGGAGGGCGGTGGGATCGGCCCTGGAGTTCTGAGGGGTACGTGGGACCCCAAGTGGACTGACCCAGCACACATGGAGAGGCGGCTCCGAGCCTGGCGGGGAGGGGAGAGTTCTGCAGACTTCCGTCTGGAAGGGCTCAGAAGCATGACTGGCGGTCCTTCGAGTGAAAGCAGGAATCACTTTCCCCCGAGGAAGCTCCTGTGTCTGGGGCCACAGAGGCAGGTGGCAGAGGGACAGAGGAAGAGCAGGAGAGGGGCCGCAGAAGCCAAAGTGAGGGAGAGGGGCTCGGGGAAGAGGGGGGACGCTTCACGAGCCAGGTGGCCGTGACAGCGAGAGGGACTCAAGGGTCCAGCACTGAGGGAACAGCCGTGGCCCCATGAGGACAGGGGTGTGGGAGGGACAGAGACGGCTCTCCGTTCCTGCATGGACACGAGGACACAGCGGTGAGCAGGCTGCGAGGAGGGACAGTAGGGCCACAGCTAGGGCTCACCTTGACGGGCACTCGGGGCTTTTATTTTTACATGCTAATGACAAGGAAAGAGTGTGACAGCCCAGGGTGGGGGGTGGGGGGAAGGACCCTGAGCACCCCCCAAAGGACGGAGGACAGACAGGGAGCTGACGGCTCCTGTTTTCTCCACGGACTGGGAGGTGAGGGCACCTGGGACCAGCCAGGCGTCAAGAGGTTGGGGCAGAACAGAGAAGGCATCGCACGGTCCCCATGGAGACTGGGAGAAGGAACCCACCTGTACAGTTGACCATGGCAACAGGCGGATATAGGGGCTCTGTCCTGGGGTGCAGGGGTCTCCCGTTGCTTTCAGTCTGGAGGCAGCGGGCGGGGTGGGGGGCACGTACTGCATGCCGTGGGCTCCAGGACAACATGTGCAT
The DNA here is from genome assembly GCA_030068075.1 of Paguma larvata. NCBI lineage: Eukaryota > Metazoa > Chordata > Mammalia > Carnivora > Viverridae > Paguma > Paguma larvata. Next base: position 26,451,737 of record CM057843.1, read on the forward strand.
TTGGAGGACTGAATCGGAGGTCTGTACGAGGGTCCTGGGGCCACCAAAGCAAGTCACTACCAACTGGGGGCTTACAACAACAGAAACCTCTTCTCCCGCGGTTCTGGGGGCCAGAGATCCGAAAGCAGGGTGCTGGCAGGGCCGCGCTTTCTCCAAAGGTCAGGGAACGATCCTTCCTCGCCTCTTCTGGCCCCGTGGCTTCTGCACTTGCAGCCGCATCTGTCGGGTCTCTGCCTCTGTCTTCGCACGGCCGTGGCCCCCAGGACAGGCGGTGTGGCTGCCTCTCTGCACAAATCTGCCCTCGTAAGGACCCGGTCCTTGGATTTTAGGGCCACCCTCACCCAGTAGGACCTCATCGCATCTGCCCAAACGCCCGTCTCCAAACAAGGCCACGTGGTGACGTTCTAGGTGGACGTTACTCTCCCCGGAGCAGCATCCAGGCTGGACGAGGAGGGGGCCTGAAGACAGGCAGGCAGGGGGGGCCCGTCGGATGGGTGGTCACGGCGGCTGGAGTCGGCCAGGCCGTGCGTGTGGCCTGGCGCCCAGGAGGGGAGCAGACGCAGGAGGAGGAGACGTGGGGTGGGGTGCAGCCAGAGCGCTGGTCACAACGGGGCGGTTGGCTTCACTTTCCCGTGAAGACGGAGGAGGCCCCGCCTGGGAGCTGTTGTTTGGGGTTCGAGGACGACGGGACACACCAGCTGATCTCGCGGGCCGGGCGCACGGGGTGCCGGAAGTCACTACGGGCGGACGCAGACCCATCACTGAGGCCGCGGCTGCGAGCTCGCTCCCACACTCGGGGCTCGCCAGACCTTTCCTGGGCTTCTCCTCGGCCCAGGGCGTTTGCTCTCCCCGGGGGATGGTGGCAGCCGGGCTCTGACCAGCAAGACAGGGGGGCCCCCGCAGCTTTTTCCCACGGCAGCGCGAGAACGGGTGCTCAGGGCGCTTCACCCTGGAGGTCGTCTGTCCCGCCCTGTCAGCTAGGAGAGGAGACAGAGGCAGAGGCCCACGGGGGTAAGTGCCTTGCCCAGCACTGGGCCACCCTGCACTCAGAGCCGAGACTGGCTCCCAGACGCAGAGATACACGGCTCCGACGCGGTGCCTGTGTCCGCCCAGTGTGCGGGCGGCACCCCAGCTGCGGCACGGACCACTCGGAGTTAGCAGCCTGGGGCCCGGCCCCCACAGACACCAGCCAAAATCTCAGAGACCACTAGTACTTCTGACTGAGCAGCTATAAATTCACGGGTTCCCAGGACGCCCCAGTTCTGTAATTCACCAGAATGTCTCATAGACTCAAGAAAGCCCTGTACAGCGGCACCCAGCTGGTTCAGGAGGCTAAGCGTCCGACTTTGCCTCAGGTCATGACCCCACGGTCTTTGAGTTCAAGCCCCGCATCAGACTCTGTGCTGACGGCTCAGAGCCTGGAGCCTGCTTCGGATTCTGTGTCTCCCTCTCTCTCTCTGCCCCTCCCCTGCTCATACTCTGTCTCTCTCTCTCTCAGTTAAACATTAAAAAAACAAAAAAGAAAGTCCTATACTTACAGTTAGTTTCGTTATAAAGGGCGTACATAGGACAAGATCTCGGAGGGAGCTAGAAGCTTCCACGCCCGCCCTCGGTGGTCTCTGGCGTGTCACGGTCCCGGCACATCCACGTGCTCACTGACTGGGAAGCTGCCCCGGCCGCGGTGCCCAGAGCTTCCACGAGGGATTCGTTATGTAGGCAGGATCGGTTAAATCCTTGGCCACTAGGTTGAACTCAATCTCCAGCCCCATCGGGGACCAGGACCTGGGCTGGTCCAGGCTTCCAACCACAACCCCCGAGGCTGGTGACCTGCTCCCATCCTGAAGCTACGTGAGCATGACAGAGACCCTCCTGGCACTCGGGAAATTCCAGGGCCGCGAAGCCCTTTGCCAGGACCTCCTTCGAGGCAGACTGGCATTACCAGTTCCGTGAACATGTAGCCAAACAATTCCGTTCCTGACGATGGCAAGTAATTCCCTTGAGAAAAGTACGGGGAAAGTTCCAGTCATGGAAGGATCCCACCAAAACACACGTCACCCGGATGAGACCACTTAGGAGGCCAGCAGAAACCGAGGGCAGCAAGACAAGGCACTGGCCAGGCCGGGACAGTGAGGACACTTCCTTCAAGGGCTGGAATTTCTTCAAGAGAAGAGAGGCCTCCAGCCGTCCGGGGTCCCACACCGGCCGAGGGACACAGGCCAGGACAGCAGTGCACAGGGACCTCGTGGGCTGTTTTCAGGAGTGTTTCTGCCGCCAGATGGTGGGCCATCTTCCCGATGACAGGAAAGCCATCCCTTGCAGGAAGGAGGGCAGGGGCGTGCCCACAGAAGCTCACACAGACAGCTTCACGTCCCCGGCCACGGGCAGGCAGCCCTGTCGGAAAAGCCGCTCCCAGGTGAGAGCGTTACCGTCCCAGCCGTTTGCCTAGTGACAGCCCGATGAGCGAACCTAAGCTCCTGAGCAAGCCAGACGCTGAGCCACGGGCCGCGTCGACGGAACCGTCTCGTCACCGCGTCGATGTAAACTGAGCCATCTGTGCAAAGTCACCCGCAGCCTCCGGTACACACGACCTGCCCAGGACTGGCAGGCTCTCCCGGCCCGGGGCTCCGGGAAGCAGTTTATAAGCTTACCTGGAAAATCCCGGCCCAGTAAATCTCCGGAATGGGAGCAGAGTCACCGAATGGAATTAGGAAGTATAGACTAGCGGTGATCTTGAAAGGGGTTCGGAAACTAAGCCCCTTCTGGAAATTGGGAAGTCGCTAACATCAGCGGGGGAGACCCTGGAAATTACAGACCCGTGTGCCCGGAGGGAATGAGGTCAAGCCGCTCCCCGTATCTGAAGGGAAGTCGGGCTCCCCCGCTCACCAGGGCGCTCAGAAAAAGTCGATCAGATGGCAGGCATCCCTGCAACCCAGCGGCCATAATTTACGAGGGTTTTCAGGAAGCATTGGTGAGTCCTGCCTGAAAGACGATCAGGCCAGGGGAACAGGGACACGATGGTCACACTGCAGATGACACCCTCGCTGGAGAGAGGGCCCGGGTCCCGGGGCCGGCTGCTCCTGAAGATGGTTTGTTGCCGGCCGGCTCTCGGGAGGAAACGGGAATTAAATTGAGAAACTTAAGGGCGACCTCATGAAGTCTAGTTTTCTTGGGAGTGTCTCTACTGGCAGTGAGGACTTTTGTTCTTCAGAGCTGTTTGCCTCCTGCCTTCAGTGGTTTGAAACGCGGGTGGGGACGGCGTCTGCCCACCGAGCCCCCAGCTCGCCGGCACCGGGCGCCGTTCCTGCTGAGAAGGGGGCGGAAAGTCAGCTCTGGACAGATGCCGCACCGGCTGCTCCCTGGGCAAGTGCAGTGCTGTTTTTATGTATTGCCACAAATCTGCCTTCTTCTGGACGGAGGGTCCCCCGGAGCAGCAGCGACGACCAGATGGCTAAGGCTCTGCCCTTCCCCGTACCTCCATCTGGGCAGATTCCTCCAGAGGGGCCTCGGCCAGGAGGGAACCTCTCGGAGGTGGCGGCTCCCGCCGTCCCCAGGGAGCCCCGTGATCCGTGGCCGTGTTTTCTGCGGGCCCAGGGAGCAAGCCAGAAAGAAGCAGGTCGGGCGGCCTCGGGGAGGGACGAGGGAGGGAAAGGTGTGCTGCCGAGAGGAAGCTACGGACCGCTGCGTGTGTCTGGGTGTCCTGTGGCTTCTGTGACAAATCACTGGAGACCGGGGGGCCTAAAACAACAGAAATGTATTCTTGTACAGTCTGGAATCACAGTGTCAGCAGGACCCAGCAGGACCGCCCTCCTCGAAGACCGCAGACGAGGACCTTCCCGCCTGTCCCAGCCGCTGCTGGTGGCTCCAGGTGTCAGTGTCCGAAACCTCCCTCCCTTAGGACACCTGTCGTTGGATTTAAGACCCGCCCTAGATTCAGGGTGATCTCATCTCCAGATCTGTAACCTAATTCATCTGCAAAGACCCTTTCTCCAAATGCAAGGTGACGCTCACAGGTTCCGGGGGTTAGGACTTGGCACACCTTTGGGGGGAACACAGTTCGCCCCTCTAACAGGGTGTGAGCACGCCTTCATCCAAGCAATACTGCCAGGCTCTACTGGGTGCCAGGCACCGCTCTAGGCACCGGGGATTCGGGCAGCGGTCGGCAATGCCCAAGATTCCTGAAGCTGTGGTTCCAGACAGGGGGACAGGGGCAGGGAGGGGGACATTTAGCGTCCTCGGTCTGCCTTCCAGGCAACTCTCAGGCAGCCAGCCTGGAGAGAAGGAAAGGGCAGCTCCCGCAGAGTCAGAGCAGCCCTCTGCCTCCGGCCTCTTCTCCTGGAAGCTGCTTAGAGAGCTGCCTCAGAGCAGAGCAAGCTTCTCCAGCCGGGCCTCTGCGACAGGTGAGCACCTGCCCGGGGAAGGAAGGCACGGCGTCAGCAGAAAGTCTGTGTGCCTCTCCAGCATTCCAAACAAACACCGTAAATTCACAGTGCCGCGGAATGCACAGAGTGCCTGGAAAGTTCTGCCGTTTGCTTGGATCGCTCCTGACAAGTCCTGGCCACCTTCCAAGATGCCGTGCTGGGGGCAAGGAAGGGAATCACGGACACGGTCACCTGTTTGCTTCAGGTCTCACTCTGGCCCGAACGTGTCCAGAACCGTAAGCCTTCCGCAGCCAGACGACAGACCTCCAGCGAGCGCCCTTCGGGGTCAGGGAAGGAGGGATCGCACTGAGCTGCTCGGAGCCCTCAGGATTCCAGAAGGCCTCAGGAGCCCCAGATGTGTCACCCTCCCTGAGCTGAAGGCCCCAAGCCCACTCAGCCAAGCGGCAGCCACCAGGAAGAGCCAAGGACAAATTCTTAAGGGTGGTGGCCGATGCTTCCCTATCCTGGGCTTACCTGTCGGACTCGTCGGCTGCTCCTTCAGCAGCCAGAGCACTGGAAACAAAAGAAGGAGGAGGTCACCAGGGCCGGCGCTTGGCGGCCGAGGGTCTGGGCTGCCCCCGCGCTCATGACCGAGGGCGTATGGGTTGGTTTGCATCCGGTGGGGAGGAAAAGAGTGATTCCGGCAAAGCGGTCGTGGCCTGGCCTGTCTCGTGCCCCAGCGCTGTGCGGGGAGAGCAGGCAGGGACAGAGCCCATGCGCACAGAGACCGGCCACAGATCTTTCCGCTCTGCCTGCGGTCCACCTCTCACGAACGAAACCGTGATTAAGGGGTCTCCCCTCTGAGCAGACAGCAGCGCTGACCTAATTTAGGGCCCTAATCAATTTGCCCCGTGTGATTAATCTTCTCACTGGTTTTCCTTCAGAGAACGGCCGAGGTGGGATTCGGAGAGAAAGCCCGAGGGCGTGTGTGCCCCTGCAGCAGGGGACCAAGACCCGGTGGCTGGGGAGGTGAGGTGAGGGTGTCCCGGGAGGGGGGGGTCCCCACCTCATCTGCTCAGGGGGCCAGCCATAGGTGCCCTTCCCCGCAGCCCCTGTGGGAGCTCGGCACACTCAGGTCATGGGTTGGGGGGCCCCCAGGGGAAGACTGAGGCTCATTTACGGCATCCAGGCGCGGCCTGGCTGGGGCTTCTTATAAAGCCATGACCCAGAGGAGCCCTTCCAGAGGGGTTCTTTCGGTTAAGAATGCGGCCCCGGCAGACAAAGGAATTTCTTTTTTTTTTTATTATTTTTTTAATGTTTTTATTTATTTCTGAGAGCAGGAGAGACAAAACATGAGTGGGGGAAGGTCAGAGAGAGAGAGAGAGGGAGACACAGAATCTGAAGTAGGCTCCAGGCTCCGAGCTGTCAGCACAGAGCCCGACGCGGGGCTTCGAACTCACAGACCGTGAGATCACGACCTGAGCCGAAGTCAGACGCTTAACTGACTAAGCCACCCAGGCACCCCGGACAAAGGAATTTCAAAGTACCTCAGGGTTTGAGTACTATGGATGCTGGAAGGCCCGGCAATTCTGTGTAGACACGGCAGGTGTTCTGATGCCCTCATCCCCCTGCCCCCCCACCCCCATCGCTTTCCAGGCCCCATCAGAAACCAAGACCCTGATGGAGGAGGAGGGGAGGCCAGGAGGGGAAGCCCCTGGGGACCTCTGTCTGAGCAAGGAAGCCTGTGGGGGGAGGGGGTGCAGACTTCGAGTCCAGCTTGACCCCTTGACCAAGGCTGCTGTGGAGATCGGATAAAATAGGACAGTTGAGGACAGAATCGAATTCTGCTCCCCGCCTGCGTGGCGTTTGAGCCGGCTCAGAGTGTGGTCCCATCTCCGGCCGCAGCCGCGTCACCTGGGGCGTGGCGCCTCACTCGGGACCTTGGGAGAAGTGCAGGCACTCAGCTCCCCGCACCAGCCCCCGGAACCTGCTGAATCGAATCTCCATTTGAGGAGGTTCCTAGGAGACTCGTGTGCACACAACAGCTTGAACCACGCTCCTGGAGGGCTCTCTGTGGAATCTGGTTGGCATTTCTACCTGCAACTTCTGGTTTCCAGGCCTCTCTGCTCTATGACGCCACTTTGCTAGGGGCAGGGGGTTGGAAAGAAGGAAGGAAGGGAAGAGAAGGGAAAGGAAGGGAAGGGAAAGGAAGGGAGAGAGGGAAGGAGGAATTCGGTGCATATTATTTCACAGGCGCTCATACTTCCTCCTTCATTTACTCAAATATTTATGGAGTGTCAGCTCTGAATCAGGCCCTGTCCTGGGCTCTAGAGACACATAAGTATCCACATCAGTGGACAAAACAGATAAAAATCTCTTATAAAGTTTACGTGACTCTAGGGGAGACGGACGGTCAACAGAATACTCAAATAAGCATGCTGCGTCGTGCCTGCAGGAGCTAAGAGCCATGGAGAGGGGATGGGAGATGGGAGGGGGGGTGAGTTGTGATTTTAACCCAGGCAAGAAAATATATTTGAGCAAAAAGCACCCGAAGAAGTCGGGGTTTGGCTGGAGCAGGTGCAAAGGCCCTGGGGTAGTGTGTGCCCAGAGAGTTCCACAGCCAGCAAGAAAGCCAGTGCAGCCTGTGGAAAGAGCAGGAGGGTGGTGAGGTCTGGGGGTGAACCGACCAGAGCAGGTGGGTCCTCAGAGCTAGGGAAGGACTTCGAGGTTTATTCTGAGCATGAATCTATGAGGCAGACTGAAAATCTCTCTCACGTCCTGGTTTTCCCTACCCGATGGCTGCCTCGCTGGCCATTTCTCCTTTTCCAGGTGGTCGGGGTGTTGGACACCCCTCAGGCCCAGGTGACAGTGAGCTGGCCCAGCTTGGCTATCCTCCACCTCAAGTGTGATGTGACCAGGCCTCTCTGGGCAGAGGACTGGCCCCTGGGTCTAGCTTTGGCCTTGGCGGGTGGTGGTCCCTTCAGAGCCTGGCTACCAGCTGAGCCCCTCTCGCTCTTGGAAGCAGCCTCTGGGCACCTCCGACTCTGTTTAGCGCCCACCACGGGGCCGCATCCTTCCCTCCCAGGGGTCCTAGCTCTCGGTGCTGAGGGAAGAACAGGCCTCGTGTGGGGTTCCACAAGGGACACATGGCATGCAGTAGCCGAGGCCTCAGGTGGCACTAGGTCTATTGGAGGGGGGGGGGCGTGCAGGACACAGGCACACTGGGCCCTCTTCTATCCCCATAGAAGCCGAGCCTCAGCAGAGCGGCATGACCCCTCCGCCCGGACAGACTGGACACAGCAGCTTCACACCCCGAGCCTCACCCCTGCGCATCCTTAGTGGTGATTGAAGAAGCAGGCCGGTGGATCGGGCCGGGCCCTGGGGTGGCGGAGTGGGCGCGCCCATGGTGTTCTGCCTGCAGGGGACTCCGCACTCGGCATGCCCCCCAGAGAGCGAGGGCAGGAAGGGGCTCCGTGTCCAGGCGCCCCTCACCCGCCGTGTACACAGTTCCCTCATCTGTCAAATGGGGATGATGCTCAGCCCCGCCTCCCGGAGGGGGAGGAGGGGGAGGAGGGGGAGCCAGCTCCGCCAAGCCCACAGAGGGGCGCTGAGCCCGCAGACCGGCGCCGAGCCCACGGGCCGCCGTCAGCCCTGGTGAGCGGGCGGGAGGCCGCTACGGTAAACCAGAGGGCTCTGCCGGTGGTGCAGGCGGCCTGGCGCGGCAGCGCGGCCCTATGCCACCGCACCTGCTGGGTGGAGCGTCTTTCCCGTCCCTGGTTTTCAGGCTACACAGGCCACGCTTGGGACCTTCAGGACTTCACTCGCCCTCGGGAGCCGAAAACCACACCTTGCATCCTTGCATGGGTTTCTCTAGAACTGGGCGCTCCTCCAGAGGCTCGGGGCTCCGGGGAGAAGCCGCGTGGAGCAGCGGAGGGCCGAAGGCTCGCCGTAGACCGTTGGCATCTCCGGAGGCCCCAGGACGGTCACTGCCTGGGGTCCAGTGTTGCTGTGTCAGGACGGTCACCGGTCACTGCCAGGGGCCCGGTGTGGCTGTGTTTCGGTTTCCTGATGACTCCCCTCTCACGGTGGAAGGAAGCGAATCAGCCCTCTGGCTGGAGGCGAGGCGCCGGGCGACCGGGCAGGAGAGACCAGCGAGAGTCTGCTGTTCCCCCAGTTCTCCCGTCCCCGTAGAGAACTTTTTTTTTTTCTCTTTCTCAGGACGAAGGGGGAAGATGACACGGTGTGTCTTCCACATAAAGACTTTCTCCTTCCCACGGCGACAGTTCTGCGATTTACATTAAGGGCTATAACGGGTCGGAGTAAATGGACCGGGCTTGCAATTAGTTTTCAAAGTACTTATCTCATTAAAGTAAATGAATTATTGATTTAGTGACACTCATGCTTTTAGTGAGTGGCGTGGTGCCATCCTCGCTCGGTACCTTGGCTCTCAGAGCCGGTGGCCGGCACAGGCAAACTTGCTTTGCGTAGGGATTTTTTTTTTTAATTTTAATATTTCCTTCTCATTATTTAGCTTTGTAATTAAAGTAGATTCACATGAGAAATGAAGGGTCGGTTTATGGGAATAGAAGCTCCAGAGACCAGCGTGCTCACCTCCCTGCGGGGAAGACCAGATCCAATAAGTCTCTGACCTCAACAGCTAATGAAGGTTGAAGAGGGTGGGGGGGGGGTGGGCACCCCTTGGGGGATGGGGTGGTTAAAACGGATCCCCATAGCTGGTCCACCAGCAAACCCCTTTGCTCTGGACCGTGGAAGTCCACACGGTGGAAGGTAGCTCCCCAAATTCCTAAAAGACTATGACCAAGAGTTTGCAGGGTGGCAAGGGGCCTCAGCCCTTCCCCCTCCCCAGCAAGAGCACAGCTGAGCTTGTCCTTGGCTCCCACAGGCAGAAGGCGTGGGAGCCCCGGCCCAAAGCAAAGGATGAAGGTCTCGGTGCCGATCCCAGCCTACCACTGTCCCCAGGATGTGCAGGACAGGGGAGGGACACTGTCCCTGAGTCGTGGCACCTGCAGGATAGGACCTCGCAGGCCCGGAGGCCAAGCCAAGTCCCGGCTGCTGAACCGCCGTGGCCCCCTGCCCATCCCGGTGCTGACTCGGCATCTCCCAGAGCCTTCCCCAGGAGAAGGGACCGCCAGGGGAAGACAGAGTACCCCATTAAAGCTGCTGGCTGCCTGTAATTTTCACCCTTGGTTCAAATGAACGTGGCCTTGCCCCTGAGTAGAGCCGCTGGGGACAGAGGCCCGGAGTGAAGAATGGGGAGCAGGACTGCGTCCCTGTGAGCGGCTGCAGCAGGACGGGGGCTGGCGTGCAAGTGTCCCTCGTGGTGTCCGGACCCTGGCTGGGCGGGGCCTCCTGCAGGTGGGCTCTGCTTGAGCGGAGGCCCCCGGGAGCCAGTGGTGCTCCTTGCCTGCCACCACCAACGGGCAGGGCCGTGAACCAGGAGAGCTCAGTGCTGGGCAGCAGCAGGCCTCCTGCAGACCGCACGGTCCCTGCCCACCCAACACCTGAGCCCCTTCTGGAGAGTCACAGCCTCGCCGAAGGACTCCTAGGAGCCTACTGGCCTGGGCGTTAGGGACCCGACAGTAAACAGGTCCTCCTTGCCCAGCCGCATACCCAAGCCCAGGTGTCTGGGCCACTTCCTTTAGCCACTAATTGACTCAGAAGTCCTAACACGCGCTGGACAGAAGGCTCCTTCCCGAGCCCGTGCTCAGTGGGCCAGGGGGAGAAAGGAAAGAGCTCGGGTTTGGGAATCCAAGCGGACCCACAAGTGGGCTTCTTATCCATTTACTGCTCCTGTGTGACCTCATTCAGGGCGTTCCGCCTCTCTGAGCTCCGTTGACGATAAAGCCCATCCCTCCCTGCCCTCTCCTCGTCTGCCGTAGCTGGGAGAATTAGAGATGTATGGGTGTGTAAACCTTCTGGGACAGTGCCTGGCACCCAGTAGGCCCTCGGGGAACAGCCGGGAGCCTCCCGCCCTCGGCCACACTGCCGGGCTTTGATACCAGTGGCCGCCTTGCCGGCTGGACACAAACGGCCCCGCCTGCGATCCGAAACGCTCCAGGGTAGCAAACCGCGGCTGTTGCTTACTGGCTCACATGTGGCTTTTCAAATACGTATCTTTCTTTGCGATAAAAAAAAAAAAAAAAAATTTTTTTTTCATTTAATTAAAAATGTTGACATTGTGCCTAGACATCTCCGCCAGAGAAAGTGGCTATAAATTAAACATTAAATCTTTAATGGTCCATAAAGAAATATTCGTTTCTGGTTATGTATATACTGGATATAAATAGAGGGAGAGAGGGCTTTTTTCATCGGGGAGGCAGGCTTCTTTTTTTAACCTCAGCTGGATAATCTTGTTAAGTGAATGTAATTAAATGTTGAATTAATCCGTGTCCTCCCCCTGGCTTTGTTTGGGGTGGGGGAGGGGGAGAGGGGTCCTGAGGGGAGGAGGGGGGCCCACTGGGGCTTTAACCTGGCAGGCGGTCAGGAGGAGACGGATGTCCTCCTCCCAGATGTCTGTCGGCCGCCAGGGGCTACTTGGGCCCGCCCAGGCATCCTTCCTCACGCGTCCTCTCTCCTTCCCAAATTGGAGCCTCACAGTGGGCTCAGCAGCGGGGGCTCCGTCCAGAGGAGCAGGGGCTTCGCAGAGCTCCGGGCTCCCCGAGAGCCCCAGCCGGTGCCCCGGGAACGGGACTTGGAAAACCTTCCTCCCCTCTGTGAGAAGGAGCCCTGAGGGGAGGGGCTCGGGACGGGGGGGGGGGGGGTGGGGGGTGCCTTTGAGACCTGCAGTTCCGCTTCGTGAATCTGCTCCTCTCGGGACTGGGGGGGGGGGGGGGGGGGGGGCCTTTGAGACCTGCAGTTCCGCTTCGTGAATCTGCTCCTCTCGGGTTGTGCCAGCTTGGTCCGGTGGGGAGGCCGGGAGCATGCCCCGTTCCCCGTAACATTAAAGCTTGCAAAGGACAGAAGGGAGAGGGAAGAGAGACAGACGGACAGAGAGACTGGCCGGAGGTGGTAAACGGAGGCAGGATTGTGTGCTTCTGGGGCCTTTCCCCTAAGAAGAGTGTGTTAGTTTCCGGTCGCTGCTGTAACAAACAAACGTGGCTACTTAAAGCAACACAGACGTGTCCTCACCGTCTCGGAGGTCAGAAGTCCGGGGCGGGGGGGGCGCCTCACGGGGCTCGAACCGGGGTACCGCCGGGGCTCCTTCAGGAGGCTCTGGGGGGAATCTGCTTCCCAGCCCTTTCTTGCTTCTGGAGACGCCACATCCCTTGGCCGGCGGCCCCCTCCCCCCTCCAAACCTGGCAGTGGCCTCGAGAGTCTTTCTCACATCGACCCTGCTTCCCTCTCCCACGTCTGAGGAGCCCGTGATTCCCCTGGACCCTGCATAATCCAAGACGGCCTTCCTATTTTAAGGTCTCCTGGTGACAACCAGTATCATAAGCCTCCTTTGCTGTGTAACCTGACAGTTTTAGGTCCCAGGGGCTTGGACGTGGACGTCCGGGGCTGGGAGGGGGCATTGTTCCCCGGCCACGGGGCCCTCTCACTACTCCCATGCAAACACAGCCTCCCCCCAAATGCATGTGAACCTGGGGCCCCTCTTCTGTCCCGGGGCCCAGAAGATCTGAATTACAGCTCCGTGTAGACGTCCGTGCGTTCTCATCTCGCGTTGCCGAGATGAGACAACGCCCCGGGGACTAAGGGCTGGAGCAAAGACGCCCTAACTAGAGGCAAAGGGAGACGAGAAGCTCGCAGGGCCAAAGGGCTGGGGTCCGTGGTGCCTTGAAAGTGGAAGCAGTCCTGCATGGTCCCATGGGGGGTTAGCCTGAGGTCAGAGGATAGACGGCCGCCTGGGAGGGGAGGGGCCTGCAGCGGGACTCTGCTGCGGCCAGCAGGAGGGGCAGGTGCCAAGTCCCTGTGGCTGGCGCCCACATGGGAAGGGGGACAGAGGCGGCTTGCAGGGGTGGGCAGGGCTGGACCACACAGGACGTTATATGCCAGGCCGAGCCTCTCCAAGAAGCAGTGGGAGCGGCTTACTGGGAAGGAGGGAGCATCATCAGATCTGCATCGAGATGTCTCCCTGGCGGTGAGACGCAGAGGAGTCTGTTGGGAGCCTGCGTGGGTGCAGGAGACCAGTGGGGAATTGGCCCGGGTGAGCAGCGACGACCCCTGAGCTGGGCGGGTGGCACGTGGCCCAGTGGGGAGAGAAAGCGCGTGAGTGGAGAGGCACCCTGGAGGTCGGACCGACAGAATCGGGCCAGGGCGGGCAGCCCCCAGGCAGCTAGCCCACTTGGATGGGTGAGGATCCACGTGCCGACACAGGCAGGACCAGCCGTCTTCGAGGACTCCGAACCCGGGGCGCTTTGGGCTGGAGGGGTCCGGGAGACACTCGAGGAGACGCGCTTTGAGCTGGCCTGACCCTGGGGGGCATTGGCTGGAGGTGCCAGGTCGGGCACGGCTGGCAGGCAGGGGGCAGCACTGGCAGAGCATGGACGGGGTGCTACAAAGAGAAGGGCCCGGACTGAGCCCGAGGGAGCAGGGCTACTCCGTCACCCACTGGAGGGGAGGGGTGGGGAGAAGGACCGCCCCCGCCCCCCACCATGCAGGAGAGGGGCTGCTCACCGAGGAGCGAGGGTCCCATCAACAGGTGTACGTCCTGCTGAGAAAGACGGGGCTGACTAAGGCCACCTGATAATTCAGTTGAATTAAGAGTTTGTCGATGGAGAGAAAGGGGTAGGTCTTTCCCAGCAGGGAAAGGAAAGATCCAGAAGCATGAACAAGTTTATCAGAGAACCCAGGGAGCCGGGAGATGTGGGGCTACAGGGCAGGTTGGCACCCGACGTGAGGCTGCCGGGGCGTCGGACGGGGAGAGTTGGTGATGCGGCATCCAGCCCGGGCTCACAGACGGCCAGTCCGGGGGTGCACGGAGCTCTGGGGAGAGGTGGGGGCTCTCGCCAAGTGACTCAAGTGCTGGAGGGTGGTGAGGAGCAAACAGATGTGGAGGGAGGGTGGGTAGAAGCCCATTCGGGTAGGACAGCAGGGGGGAGGGGAGAGTGAGAACCCGAAGTCTCCGAGGTGCTGGCTCGCAGTCCTCGGTCCCGCTCACTGAGTTGGCCTTGACCCTGGCACGGGAATCCGGGTGGCCGTGTCCAGAAGGGACCTGGACCGCCTGGGCTAGAGACCTTAATGTAGGAATCCGTGGAGGGCAGACGGTGGCTGGAGCCGGGGCTCAGAGAAGCGCGTCCGGGGGCAGGCGTTGCCTGGAAGAGAAGGGGCAAAGGGAGGGAAGCCCAGAGGCGCCGCCGCCCCGGAGGCTGAGCCAGCAGCCGGGGGCACGGGGCGCCAGGGGAGGTGGCGGCTGTCCAGGGAGCCCCGCGGGGATCCCTTCTGTGAACGTCAGCTCGGCTCTGTTGTTTCCGTACAGCGGACGTCGTCCGGGTCAGGCCGGGCTGTGAACCTCACCCCACACATCCGTCTGCTGCAGTGAACACCCCACCAGCGTTGCCCAGACACGGAAGCCGGAGCCAGCCGGCCACACCTTGTGCTCTCCTAATTCAGCCGTCCTCGCCAGGCGCCCCTCCCCTCACAAAAGTCATTTTTGTAATTATTACTGAGAGTCCTCCCGTTAGCCTCAGGGGCTCAGGAAGGTGCGCATAAAACATTCACAATTTATCATGTTTCCCGTCTCAGCAAAGACTTTCCGCGCGAGCAGAGGACAGCCGCTATCTATTATTAAATAAACAGAACTGTCGATACCGGCACAATCTGCAAATTAACCGCCTGTCAGTGTGGGTTAGTCGCAGGCAGATGCTCGCCGGGACACGGGTGTGACGGGAGTCCACATTCTCCCTTCACTTCTGAGGCCCTTGCCAGCGGAAGACTTCAGAATTGGTAAAGTGAGCCGAGATGTGTTAATCCCAGAAGGGAGTCGCTGAGCGGCGATCGTCTTTCTGAGGTGGCCGTGGTAGCGGCCACCGGGCTGAGGTCAGCCTCTAAGCTGCGCCCTGACTCACCTGGTGCCCTTGGGGAAGCACTCAGCTGCCCCCTCCCCCAAGAACCAGCTCCCCCCGCAAGAGCTGAGACCCGGGCGGAGAGACCAGCAGGTGTTAAAGGGACCCAGGATTTGGGGCCACCCCGGGTGGCTCAGTCGGTTAAGCGTCTGACTACGGCTCAGGTCATGATCTCGCAGTTTGTGAGTTCGAGCCCCGCGTCAGGCTCTGTGCTGACAGCTCAGAGCTGGAGTCTGCTTCAGATTCTGTGTCTCCCTGCCTCTCTGCTCTTCCCCTGCGCACGTGCTCTCTCTCTCTCTCTCTCTCAAATGTAAACAAACATTAAAAAAAATTGAAAGGGACCCAGGATTTGTTTACCCAGACACACAGACACAGAAATGGTGGTCGTATGGAAGGGTTGCGTACTCACTGCTCCCTAGAAGCAGGAGGGGCCCCCCCACGGGAAAGCCCCTGGCTGGGTCAGGAGGCTTTACTGTGGTTTCCGTGGGAAGAGCCAGGTGCGGCAGGGGTGCGGGCGCTGGACAGGCTGGCTGACTCGTTGCGGTGGGCTCTAGAGCCTGAGGACCAGCGTCCAGTGCCCGTCCTGGGGGGACGAGGGCAGGGGGAAATGGCCCAGAGCCTACGGAGGCCCCTCCGGTCAGTTGGTTTGCGGATTAAAGGCACACTCCTTCAGGAAGTGGCCAGCCCCAGGACAGTCCCTCCAGGGTCAGGGTCAGGGTCAGGGTCAGATAGGCCCCAAAGTCAAAGCATCAGGATACAGAAGATCAAAGGCCTGGTTATAAGCAGGGTTGGAGCAGAACGGAGGGAGTCCGGGGCAGGTGGCTCTGCCTTATTCCCAGCACCTGCCCTGCACCAGCCCGAAGCCCCAGCACAAACGGGCAGGGGTTCCAGAAGGGGGCGTCATGCTCCTTCTGGACAGAGGGGCACCTGGGTGCAAGTGAAGCCCACCGAAGTCTCCAAGACGCCCACCCTCCGGGGCAGAAGGAGCCGCCAGCCTGGTCATCACTTTGGGCCCCCTTCTTGGGGTTTGTTGCCAACTTCCCTCCCTCCCCTATGGCCGGGGGCTGGGGGCTGGCGGCCAGGGATACGGGAGAGCCCCACCCTCCCCTTCCTGCGGGTAAACTCAGCCCGGGTCGGCTGCAAGCTCAGTGAGCAGGTCTGCCATCATCGTCCGTCGATGGCTGTCCCCTCCTCAGCCACAGGCTGGATGCCTCGTCTCCCTTCATCCTCACAGGGGCACCAAGCGGCGGGGACTGTCTTCACCCCCACTTTACAGGAGAGTAAACGGAGGCACTTGGGGGCTGAGCACTCGCCAAAGGTCTAACGAGCACGCCCAGCACAGCCGGGGTCTCCTCCTCCCATGGGGCGCTGGAGAAAACTGCAGACACCCCATCCCACCATTCTTCCCGAGGTGGAAATCTCCGCCTGGTCTCCCTCTATTTTGTCAAGTGGTTTCCTAGTTGTTGCGTTAGGCTGGAGCAGCGCGGCTCTGTTCTCTGCGCGTCTCCCCGATTTACGGAAACAGGTGGGCAGGGGGGCACAGGGGGCAGACTGAACCCCTCGGCGTGGTCCTGGACGGCTCCCGGGCCTGCGGGGGGGCCGTGGACTCCGCGGATGGGCTTCCTGGCACCCGGCTCCCGGCCTTCTCAGCCTATTACCTTCGTTTGTTTTGTAAGGGGGTTGACGGAGACAGATTTCTGAAAATCTTAAAAGAACGAACAGGTTGGTTTCTTAGGGGATTTGCTCAGGAAATGAGATTTTGCCCGTCTCCCAAAGGAGAAAGGGCATGTCTAAATTATTGATAGAAAACATGCCTCCTCTGAGAAGCTGGCATACAGGCCGTCTGCGTGCTGAACGGCACTGTCCGCCTGTGTGTCGTCTCGGCTCCCCGGCCTGTCCCTGCCGCCCTCCCCGTCCCACACTGGCGCTGCTCACGGACACAACCGGGCAGTGCCAACCCCACGTGTCCCGTCCACTGCGTCTGCCGAGGAGCCACGAGTTCTCAGCCCGGAACTGC
Source organism: Paguma larvata (assembly GCA_030068075.1). NCBI lineage: Eukaryota > Metazoa > Chordata > Mammalia > Carnivora > Viverridae > Paguma > Paguma larvata. The sequence goes on from CM057843.1 coordinate 26,468,137, forward strand.
CTCTCCCTGTAGAGAGAGCCCGTGCGTCTTCGGGTTTCTAAGGGCACCTGCAGGGGACGTTGGACGGGCCTTGCGAACTCACTGGCACGGGAGACACATCCCAACAATGGCTTTGACCCTAGCCCAGGCTGACCGTCCGTACTCAAGAGCCAGCTTTTAAAGAAACAGAGGGGACGGGAGCCAAGACGCCGCAGCCAAGTGGAGACTGGACGGCCGCCCAGACACGGCCATCGCTGAACTCCGTCTCAGCCGAGTGTCGAAGAGAACGTGGCGTGCGGCGGCCGGCTCCCTGGGGAGCAGCACAGAGGGGGCCTCTGCTGCCCTTTGGTTGGCATTAGAAAGAAAAACAGCTTCGTCAGCGTAATCAGACACCAGCCTGCCAACGTGGCCAGGAAACCAGGCCGGCCAAGGTGTGCGGGGTCCACGGTCCGAGCGCTCCCCGGGGGCGGGGACGTCATCCGTCTCGGGCGTCACCGCGCCCCTCCTGCCGGACCCGATAAATACGGTTGGAGCCCGGGCAGTCGTGAAGTGGGGTGCTCTCTCCAGGCGGCGCCCAGCCCGGCGTGGCATCAGGAATGATTGGGAGCCCCTCAGCCGGCGACTGCCGGCAGCTTTCATCCCCATCCTGTCGCGTAGACCGTTTTGTATCCGTTTTCATAACGACGTGAAATGAAATGGAAATGTGTCAGTAGACAGAAGTCAGGATCAGAGAACGGAAAAGAGAGGACGGGAAAATACAGCTGTGGGGCTTTGAAATTCAATTAGCGAGGCTGAGCCGCGCGGTTCTTTTCTCGTTGTTGTCATTTCCCGAACTTGCAGGCGGCCAGACCGGAAACACGGCCAATCGTGCGATTGTCTTCAAACGTGGCTTCAAACCCGCACGCTCGTTGACAGATGAATGGATGAACAAAATGTGGTCCCTCCACACAACAGAATATTATTCGGCTACAAAAAGGAAGGAAATGGTATCACCTGCTCCCACACGGATGGACCACGAAAACCTTACGTTACGTGGAATCGGACAGTCACGAAAAGACAAATTCTACGTGACTCCACTTACGTGAGGTCCCTGGGGTTGTCAGAGTCACAGAGACAGAAAGTAGAAGAGAGGCTTCCAGGGGCTGGGTCGGGGGTGGGAGGCGGATGGGGAGTTACTGTTTCATAGGGACGGAGCTTCGGTCCGGGACGATGACACCGTCCTGGGGTGGGTGGATGGATGGATGACTGTACGACTGTGTGAATGGACTTCACGCCACTGAACTAACTGCACCTAAAAATGGTTACAATTGTAAATGTTGTCATATATATTTTACCACAGTGAAAAAAATTCAAACAACCCCCCCAAAAAAAAAAACCAAAACAAATTTTTTTAAAAAGTGGGTTCAAAATACCCCCCAGGGGAATAACAGTTCTCCTGAGGTCCTTTGCTCTGAAACGTGATTTCTCAGGGTCCCACCGTGTGACGCCAGCGAGGTGAGCGTGCCAGGGGTTGGCATGTCAGGAATAATGTTAAGGCGGTGGGGGGGGGGGTACCGAGGGGGAGGGAAGGACTGCTATGGTGGGGACAGGGCTGAAGTGCCCCGGCTGCTCTAAGGCGTTTGAAGGCTGGAAGATTTTTGTCCTGGGGCTGTTGACACAAACTGCCGCACCCCGCGGGCTTAAAACCGGGGGGATTTATTCCCTCACAGCCTGGGGGCCAACAGCCCCCCTCCGAAGGCTCCAGAGGAGAATCCTTCTTGCCCCTTCCTGCACCTGGTGGCTGAGATTGTGCTCGGCTTAGGGCCGCGTCCCTGCAGCTTTGACTCCGCCTTCCCATGGCCTGTCCCCTGCGCCTGTCCTTAGAGGGACACTCATTGCAGCTAGGGCCCTCCCCAACCCAGGGCGGCCTCATCTTGACCCTACAAAGACCGTATTCCCAAATAAGGTCCCGTTCTGGGGTTCCGGGAGGACATGCGTCTCTGGGGGACGTGATCCCACCCGGTACAGCCGGCTTCTTGTCCACGCGCCGTCGGCCCGCGGGGTCCCGCAGACTCGTCGAAACAACCCGGCGCTGGACTGGTCAGCGAGGGCGCCTACCGAAAGCTCTTCAGGAGGGAGTTGAACGCCCACCCGCCTGCCTCCTCTCCAGGGCTCGGGGGCCCCGGAGGCTTCGTGTCCACAGCGGAGTCTCCGGACTCTGTCGACCCTGGGGAGTTTGCCTCCCCGAGCCTCAGTGTCCACACCCAGGCCGACCCGGGGGCAAGAGGGTGGTACTCGGTAGTGCCTGTGGACACCTTGGGTGCTGTAACTGTCACTCGGCTGCAGGTCATCACCTGGTCACCTGTCCTGTGACCAGTGAGCCCACTTCACGTCCCAGGTCTGTGCTGAGTTCAGCTAACGCACAGAAGCTTCCGCACGCCGCCCCCCCCCCGCCCCGTGAGGGTGAGGTGCTCGCAGACCCCATCCCCCCAGACAGAGCCTCGAATCTAGCACGGGCGACAAGGGTATACGGGGCCATGCGGAGCTCCGGACCGAGGCAGCACAGGGGCCACTGGGCCGGGCCTGGCGAGCTCGACACAGCCAGAGGCGCCAGCTGGCCACGGAAGGTCAGAGAAAGGCAGGGCCTGGGGAACAGACAGGAGGGTGTGCGCACACGCCGGGAGACGCCCCGCTCAGCCTGGTGGGCTTGACCCGTGTGCACTCGGTGAGCGCCAGCAGCGGGTTGTCCCTGCGGGGGGCCGGTACTTCAAGCCTGAGGGCACACACCTTGCAGGGGGGACTCTGGCCGGTGGGCCCTGAGCCCCACCGGGCTTCCTGGGAGAGGGATCCGAGCTGCCTCGAGCACAGAGTGACCGCACCCCTGCCCTGCCCTGAGCGGGCTGTTCAGACAGGTGGGTGGCCTTGCCCTCAGGCCCACGTGGGCTGTGCACTCAAAACTCTGATGGCCAGAACCTGCTAGAACTTACCAGTCCCTCCCACAGTGGCTTGAGGCCTCTGAGATGTGAGTCAGCGCCCTCCCTCCTCTCTCCCCTCCCCTCCCCTCCTCCCTCCCCTCCCCTCCCCTCTCCACTTCCCTCCCATTCCCCTCCCCTCTCCTCTCCTCTCCCCCCTCTCCACTTCCCTCCCTCTCCCCTCTCCTCTCCTCTCCCCTCCACTCCCCTCTCCTCTCCACTCCCCCTCCCCTTCCCTCCTCCTCCCCTCCCCTCCCCTCCCCTCTCCCCTCCCCTCTGCCCTCTCCTCCCCTCCTCCCTCCCCTCTCCCCCCCTCTCCACTTCCCTCCCTCTCCCCTCTCCTCTCCTCTCCCCTCCCCTCTCCTCTCCACTCCCCCTCCCCTTCCTTCCTCCTCCCCTCCCCTCCCCTCTCCCCTCCCCTCTGCCCTCTCCTCCCCTCCTCCCTCCCCTCCCCTCCCCTCTCCACTTCCCTCCCCCTCCCCTCCCCTCCTCCCTCCCCTCCCCTCTCTACTTCCCTCCCATTCCCCTCTCCTCTCCTCTCCCCTCCCCTCCCCTCTCCTATCCACTCCCCCTCCCCCTCCCCTTCCCTCCCCCTCCCCTCCCTTCCTCTCTCCCCTCCCCTCTGCCCTCTCCTCCCCTCCTCCCTCCCCTCCCTCTTCCCCTCCTCCTCCCTCCTCTCCCCTCTTCCCTCTCCTCCCCTCCTCCCTCCCCTCCCCCTTCCCCTCCTCTCTCCCCTCCTCCCCTCCTCCCTCCCCTCCCCCTTCCCCTCCTCTCTCCCCTCCCCCCTCCTCCCTCCCCTCCCCCTACCCCTCCTCTCTCCCCTCCCCTCTGCCCTCTCCTCCCCTCCTCCCTCCCCTCTCCCTTCCCCTCCTCCTCCTTCCTCTCCCCTCTTCCCTCTCCTCCCCTCCGTCCCCTCCCCCTTCCCCTCCTCTCTCCCCTTCCCCCTCCTCTCTCCCCTCCCCTCCTCCCTCCCCTCCTCCCTCCCCTCCCCTCTGCCCTCTCCTCCCCTCCTCCCTCCCCTCCCCCTTCCCCTCCTCTCTCCCCTCCCCTCCCTTCCTCTCTCCCCTCCCCTCCTCACTCCCCTCTAGAGGTGAATTTCTTTTCAGAAGGAAAAAAAAACCCTTTAAATTGAAGCGGCTCTACTGTCATGCTCTCTGTCATCAAAAGTCATATTTAAGCCACCCACAGTTAATTTTTTTTTATCAAATTGTGCCCTTCACCTCCAATTCCCCTTAGAGAGAGAGAGAGTACAAAACGGGCCATTTAATAAAATCCCGGGTAAGATGACAGGAGTCACAGCAGGCAGGCAGGCCTCCCGGAGCCACCCCGAGTCCCCCCTCCTCGGAAGGGCAGGTACGCCACCTGGGTGGGCAGGGCCACACCCCCCCCAGGCCCTTCCCGGCCCCCGGCAGCTGCACCCCTGCGATGCATTCAACGCCAGCAAAGTCGGCCCTGACTGTGAACGAGAGCCGGTGCCGTCCCCGCACGTGGGGAAAACACAGAGGAGAAAAGCGAAGCAAAAGCCGTCCCCCCGCATCCCGGACTGAGGAGAGTCCCCCAAACGCCCAGGCCGACCTCCTGACCCCCGCTGTGATGGTGTTCGGGGGCCTCCAGGAGGTGGCCGGGGTCAGATGAGACCCTGGGGATGGGGTTATGGTCCCAGGAGAGCTCGCTCGGTGCCCGCCAGCTGAGGACCGCGGGCAGACGGAAGCAGGCTCTGGCCGGGACCGGATGGGCCCGCACCCTAACCTTGGACCTCCCTGCCTCCGGCGCTGCTCAGGCCACCCAGGCTGGGGCGTTTGCTGACACGTGCTACGCGGGTGAAGACCCCGCGTTCCGGCAGAATCACTCCCTCTGCCTGCTTCGGACATTGGAGCCTCCTCCTGCAAAAACGCGGCTCTTGTCAGGGCCGCCTGGAGGGCTCAGTCAGTTAAGCGGCTGACTCTTGATGTCAGCTCAGGTCATGATCTCACGGTTCGTGAGATCGAGCTCCATGTCAGGCTCTGCGCTGAGCCTGGAGCCTGCCTGAGGTTCTCTGTCTCCCTCCCTCTGGGCCATTTCCCGGCATGGGCTCTCTCTCCCTCTCTCTCTTTCAAAAGTAAATACACATTTTTTAAAAATGGGTTTGTTGTCGCTGGCCGCATCCTTAGCCCCTGCCGCACGTGCAGGCATTTCCCTCCTCTCCCCACCTCGAGGAGAGGTTGCTTTCTCCTCGCCCTTGAGCAGAGGCACCTGTGGCTGGCTCGTTTCTTCTTGCCCCTGGAGCTAAGGAGCACAGGTGTTCCAGAATGCTGGGCTGTCCCAACAGCCTTCCCCAGAAGTGCAGGAGGCTAGGACGAAGGTGGGGAGGGCCGGCATGTACATCTGAGCACCCTTCTCTCGCTGGACGTCGGGGATTACGTTGCCCTCCACGTGGGGCCGATTTGGGGTTTGTAGTGCGTACTCCGTGTCCCTCCGTGTCCCTCGTGTCGTCAATGCTCGATGCACCCGAGACGGTGACCAGAAAGTCATCTTTAGCAAATAGGAGTCACAGCCGGTCACGAATCCGTGTTCTACCTTCTCTGCATCGTTCCGTTCCTGCCCACCGTGGAGGGACTCGGCGCCCACCGGGGGCAGGAAGCGGGGAGTCCGTGGAGGGCAGGGTCCGTGCCTCAACCTAAGAGGAGTGTTTCTGGCAAATCATTTGGCATGATCCACACTGAAAACCGGTTTTATTAATGGACACGTGTTCTTTTCATGATAAGGCCAATACACGTGAGCTGCAGTTTCATCTCTGAAGGACAAAACGTGTTATGGACGGAAGGAAGCAGGGGCAAAGGGGTCACCTGTGTCGTTCGGATGGCGTTGAGTCGAGATGAAAAGTGCTCTTGAGGAGAAGTGCGGAGGAAAGCCCACTCGGGGTCGGCACGGAGGGGACTAGACGGAGGCTGGGGTGAGGCAGTGCTCTGGGAGCTGTGGGTGCAGGGGTAAAGCAGGCAGGGGGACGGGGAAGGGCCTCCACGGGTGGGTGAGTCACGTCCACGACAGGGATCTCCCGGAGCAAAGATCACTCTAGAAGGACCCAGTCCTTTCTTCTCTTTTTAAAAAACGTTTATGTATTTATTTTTGAGAGAGATAGAGACAGAGCACGAGCAGGGGAGGGGCAGAGAGAGAGGGAGACTCAGAATCAGAAGCAGGCTCCAGGCCCCGAGCTGTCAGCACAGAGCCTGATGTGAGGCTTGAACTCACAGACCTGCGAGATCATGACCTGAGCCGAAGTCAGACACTGAGGCCCCCCAGGCGCCCGCCAGTCCCTTCTTCTAAACAGCAGTGCAGTGCAGTTCCCTGGAGGCAAATGCTTGCTCATTCATTCATTCAACCCATCATTCATTCATGCATTCAGCAAACACCTGCTGCCTCCCTGTGGGGCCGCCCGAGCCAGGCTCTGCAGGTGGGGTTTGAAGTCAAGTGCGGGAGGCGGCCATGCTGGACGGTGGGAGTTCCCACGCCTGCAGGTGGAGAGCGGCCACTCCCTGTGTAAGTCCACGCCCAGCAGCCCCCCCCCTGCCCCGACCCCAGGCAGAGTCACCGCGTCCCACGGCTCCGCAGACTGCGTGGAGGCCGTCGCAGTGGGGGTGGGCTGGCCGAGGACCCTCCGAGTTCGGCGAGCGCGTCTTGCTCTGTTTGGACTTTGCCGAAGGGTCTCCAGGAGCGCGTGTGGGGAAGTCAGCCCCCCAGCCTAATGAGCTGTGTTCCTCTGGGAACCTGATCATCCAGGCAGAAATCACCATAACTGATTATCCCGCTGAGCGGCGGAGAGCCGTGTTTGCTGACAGTGAGGCTGAGAATCAGCTCCCACGAGCTTGCCCCCCGGTGTCCTCAAACAAGGCTCCAGGGGCCTCCCTCCCTCTCCATCCCTCGCCCCCAGCACAGGTGGGGGGAGGTGACGGGCTAGAGTAGAGGGGGTGGGGAGCCACCGTTCATCCCAGAAACACAAGGCAGGCCCCCTCCAGGTGCCCGTCCTTGTCCGGCTCACACCTGGGGGGTGGCCCGACCACGGCAGGAGTGGGTTTAAACGGGGGCTGCTTCCTTTCCGCACAGCAAGGCACTGGGGAGAGCTCCATTGCCCTGGCCGTTCTCCACCCCGACGGAGAAGCTCAGGGAAGACAGTCTGGCCATCGTGTGCCACGGATGGTGGAGGCGTCAGGCTCAGCGGGCCCTGCAGCCATCCCTCTGGTTCTGAATTTTTCAAAACACGAGACTCTTTGGAGACGGACATGGGTCCCAGCCTCTGAGTCTCCCGAGGGGGACCCGGCAGGTGTAACGCTGGTGTTCATACCGGATATGTTTTTGCTTTGCCCGAAGGAGGACACTCATGACAGTGAGAGACGTTTCGGGGAGCTCGGGGACTGTTCGGGGAGCCCGGCGGTCAGGGCTGGCGGGTGGGGGTGGGACCGCCTTGCCAGCCCTGAGCTGTGCTGATGTTGTCTGGTTGGGATTTCCAGGGCCACAGTGTCCCCGGCTCTTAGAGGAAGTCTGCGGGTTGGGCTTAGAGCCTGGAGAGCCGAGGGTCCGGGGGGGACGTGGGAGGGACGCAGGGCAGGGAAGGCGTAGTACCGGACCCCAGACCCTCGACTGCGGGGCGGGGGAGGGGGCAGACTCCTCTCACTCAGCTCCCGTGCACTTGGCCCCGGCCCTCACTTCGGGCCGTTTGCTCACCGGGGCTGGATGGATTGAATTAAATGGAACTAAATTGAATTGAATTGGGAGGAAACTCACTTTTAGAAACCAAGAAAAAAGTCAACAATAAGAAAACCCCAAATCGACCGAAGGCGGCGGTTGATACGAGTTGATTGATTCAATCCGTCTCATTTTGTAACGACGCCTTCAGCTGGCGGGGCCTTCCGATCGCCTCGGCCCCTCCTCAGAGTCCCTTCGTGAGCCGCGTGGGGAATCGTGCCAGAGAATCACCACCAGGCTGCGGCCGGGGCGCCTCGACGCCGGCTTCCCCGCCACGTGGTAACGGATGCGCTGCGCCTTGGCCCACAGCCCTGTCTGCGGAGGTCAGGGGGCCGGGGGGGCGGCGCGGGGGGAGACGGCCCACGAGACGCAGCCACGGTGGTGCTCACCAGCTCCGACAGCACGCCAGGCAGCTACACGTTCACTTCCTGCGGAGAAGGGCACTTTCCGCTAGTGGGTGAGAGGGAGCGCGGGGCAGGGGGAGCCTGCCCTGGGGATCCCAGCCGTCCGGTGACAGGGGGTGCCGCTGCTTAGCCCATTTGTGCATCTGCTCATCTGAAAAGGGGGTGCAGAGCGGTTAGCGCCCGCTCCTCGGGGTTACGAGGGCTGAGTGCGTCTCCAGTTGTTAAGTGCCTGGCACATAAAATGTGCAGAACACACTCCTGCGTGTGTCTGCTCTTTAGGACAGCGTTGATGACGGTAGATGACAGTGATTTTTCTCCATCTCAAGAAAGAGGCCCTGTCTGAATGCCTTTGGCTTCTAGAAGGCTTTCGCTTGCGTTTATCCTGTTTATGATAAGTTTAAAACACACACACACACACACACATACACACACGGGAAAAGGGAAGGGGGAGGGACTGCTTAAGGAGTGTGCAGTTTCCTTTTGGGGTGACAGAAAGTTCTAGAACCAGATACTGGTTGCACAACCATATGAATATATCTAATGCCACGGACTTGTACACTTCACAATGGAAAAATGGTAAATTTTACAAGTATTTTGCCACAATTTAAAAAGTTGTGCACAGGGGCACCTGGGGGGCTCAGTCGGTTAAGCTTCCGTCTTTGGCTCAGGTCATGATCTCACAGTTCGTGAGTTCGAGCCCCGCATCGGGCTCTGTGCTGACAGCTCGGAGCCTGGAGCCTGCTTCAGATTCTGCGCCTCCCTCTCTCTCTGCCCCTCCCCCACTCATGATCTGTCTCTTTATCTCAAAAAAAATAAACATTAAAAAATAAAAATAAAAAGGTAACAAAATGTGCACAATACGTACCCATAAAATTATGAAACATGAGGAGCGTGCGGCTCTTGAACTCGGGGTTGTGAGTTCGAGCCCCATGTTGGGTGGAGAGCTTACTTAAGAATAAAAATCTTCAAAAAAATTCTGAAACATTATTGACATAAATACGGAAAATTTAGGTCCGGAAGAAGCACATAGTGGACACATGCACATCCTTCGTTGCTTTTTTTTTTTTTAATTTTTTAAATGTTTATTCATTTTTGAGAGAGAAAGAGAGCACAGCAGCAGAGGGACAGAGAGAGAGGGGGAAGCAGCACACCCCTCGTTTGTAATCTCTGAAGGGCCGTCTGAGGAAAGGGCAGAATTAGGGGTCCAGACACACGTGTGCGGTCCCCAGGCCCCCAAGCTCAGCTTTGTGACTTTAGGCAAGTGCCGTGGCCTCTCTGGCCCCGGTTCCTGGACCGTAAAAAGAGTCTGGCGTCAGCTCTGAGCCGCCTCTACTGATGGAAGCTCCTGGAAGCTTCACGCAATCCCACACAACATGTAGTTGCTGCCGGGATCGTGTAGTTGTGGGATTTAGAATTCTCCTTCTCTTTAAGCAATAGGAGCCCATCCACTTCGACAGATGTTAAAATAGATCCACGTGCCGTGACCCCACACAGAGTGACACTTGGCAGGCGGGAACGGATCCTTGCAGAGTGGCCGGGGGCGCGGGTGGGGGCAGGGTCCGGTTTGGGATTAAACACCGCCATCCACGCTCGCTCGGCAAAGTCTCCGTGTGCAGGCAACCTCAGAACCAGGTGCGGTGGGGGAGAAGAGGAAAGAGCTCGCTCAGAGTTTGGGGCTGGTGGAAGAGAAAGAGAGAACGCACGAGAATGTCCCCAGAGTCACAGAGGAGACGGGTTAGGAGACTCTGGACCGCGGGCCCACGGCGTTCAGTTCTCCTTTGCCTTTGTTAAACAGGACGTGGGCTCCCGGCCACGGGCAGGTGCACACGGCGCAGGGGCTTCTCCTGGGCAGGTCCCCGTGGCTCCCTCCTCCAGACTCGGCTAGTCAGCAACCAGATGTGCGGTGGCGACATTGATTGTAACTCTCTCCTCTCTCTTTTTCTTTTCTTAGAGAGCCCACAGTGCCTCGGGAAAAATTGGCTGAATAAAAGGTATAAAGACTTTCTTTTTTTTTTTCTGGAATAGTTCTTGACAGATGCGAGCATGTTGGGCGTCTCGGGAGCTGCTGACGATGAATGCAGGGGTTTCTAGGGTTCCTGCTCACTGGGGGGAGGGGGCCCGGGGGCAGAGGATGCAGGGTTTGGCTTGCTTAGCCCTCCATGACATGTCCTCTCTCGTCCCCCAAATGACCAGCCCAAGCTGTGCTGGGAAGGCGGGTGTGGGGACCAGAGGAGCCAGAAGGGAAATGAGGGGACAGGAGCGTGTTTACGGGTGACATGGCTTAGCGACTGCCACCAGCCGGAGGAAACAGTCCCTCCTCCCCCGTCCTTTGCTGCTGCCCCCACCCCAGACCCCAGGTACTCGGTGCACCGATGCGCGTTCCCCTGGTCCGCAGAACCCGGGGTGCTACATGTCCCCGCATGGCCCGGTGTCCTCGGGGAGGGGGCTGCAGAATCGGCTCAGGTCCCAGTGGTGACCCTCCCGGGGGGACTGGACCCTCTGTCCGTGTGCCCCTTGCAGCCAAACCTCTGTCGCCCGCCTGCAGCCGATCTCCTTCGAAGATTCGCTTGCAGAGTTTTGCTCTGCAGGAAATTTTCTCATAGAAGCAATGCATTATCTGCTGCGAACTGGTTAGGAAGTGCAGGTTCACCGCGTATTTGTAACCCTGGGCCTCCCCCCCCACCCCCCACCCCCCTCCCGAACCCCGCTCCACGCTGGCTTCCTCGGTGGGGGGTCGTTGGGGAGGGGTCCTGGGTGTCAGGCCTTGGGCACGAGGTAGCCCAGCGTTTTCCACAGATCCGAAATGCAAAGTAAAGCCGTGGGGGGGAGGAGGGGGCGGAGCCTGATGTCCCCCTGAGCCAAACACTGGAAATTCCTTTCGGCGATCTCTTTTGTGTGGTTTTTGCCCCAAGTGCACTCTGGCCTCAAAAGTGGGCATTGTCCAAATGGCCAGGGGCTTGGTCCTGGAAGCTGGTCACCGAGGGGCCACACAGGTTCGTGGAGAAGGGCAGCCCTGGCTCCGCTCGCTGGCGGGATGGGGACACGGAGGCCGAGTTCAGGGCTCCTCTTCCCGTGCACGACAGGGTCCCCTGGGAGCGGCAGGGGCTGTCCTCGTTGGCGTTGGCGTTCGATGCGGTTCTGAGCGGGGGCGGGGAGGGGGGAGGTGCAGAAAGTATACCGGCGGGGGGCTCCCGCTCATGCACAAGGTCTCCCCTCGCGAGGCAGAGCTTCTCGAACGTGCCATTACGTAAACGGAGTCTCATTTTACGGGAAACAACCACAGGAGTCCTCAGGTGCATCTGTTCGTAGGTCAAGGAATCCACCATCCGGGGGGCGAGGCGGTGACTGGTCCGGCTGGCTCGTAAGCTCAGAGTTTTGCACATTTGTTCACCGAACGGCTTTACCGCGGTACGCACGTGCAATCGACCAGGCATGTTCGGGAGTGTGCAATTTGATAAGTTCTGACACGTGTTTATACCCCCGACGTCGTCATTACAATCAAGATACTGGCCGAATCCATCAGTCTCCTCCGAAGGATGTGTCCTTCTTCTCTTCCTCCGCGCTCTCCGGCCCCGCCCCAGGCGAACACTGACCTGCGCCCCGTCGCTCTAGAACGGCGTGTGTTCCCTGGAGTTCTAGGTGGATAAACTCATACCATACGTACTTTCTTGTGGGCGGGCTTCCCCTACCCTGAGGCTCCCCCAGGCCGCAGTGCGTGTGAAGAGCTGACGCCTTTCCGTTGCTGAGCCGCATTCCTCGCCGTGAACTCCCCACAGGGCGTTTTCTCCATCCCCCCCTGGAAGGGCACTAGGCTCGTCTCCAGCCATTGGTTACGACACTTCCTTCCCGTACAAGCGTTTGTATAGACACGCGCCTTCTTTTCTCTCGGGTACAATACCTACTCGCGAAGTGGCTGGAGTTTATGGCGAGCCTGTGTTTCACTCTTTAAGTAATGTCAAACTGTTTATCCCCGGGGGTTGTACCACTTCGCACGCCCGCCGGCCACGTTTGGGGATTGCACCCATCCCTCCAACACCTGTAGATGGTTCTGCATCCTCTCCTACACTTGGTGCCGTTGGCTCTGGTGATTTTCCCCATCATGATGGGCGTGGGGTGGTGTCTCCTTGTGGTTTAGTTTGCATTTCCTGGAGGACCAGTGACGGAGCATCTTTCCACGTGGTTGGGAGACATCCGTTGTCTTCCGTGAAGTGTCTTTTCCAAACTTTGCCTGTTTTTTTTTTTTTTTTTATTGGGTATTTGTCTTCTTACTGTTGCCCTTGGGGAGTTCTTTATATATACGGAATACAAGTCCCTTCCAGATCCGTGCTGTGCAGACACCTCCTCCTAACTGATCTTTCTACTCTCGTAACAGGGTCTTTGGAAGAGCTGGAGTTTTAAATTTTGATAAATTCCAGTTTATCCGTTCGTTCTTATGATCGTACTTCTGCTGTTGTAGCTAAGAAATCTTAGCCTGACCCTAGGTCACAAAGATTATCTTCTCCTGTACTTTCTTGAGACATTTTGTAGGTGTTAGATTTTATATTTAGGTCTCTGGTTTATCTTGAGTTCCTTCCTGCGTATGGTACAAGGTATGGATGGAGGCTCCTTTTTGCGAACTGAATCTGTGCATTGACTTCGATATTACTTATTAAGAGACTATCCTTTCCCCTTTGAATTGCCTTTGCAATCTTGTCAAAAATCTGTTGTCATATGTGCGTGTGTCCACTTGGCTCCATTAATCTATACGTATAGTCTGTCTTGATGCCAACCCACACTGTCATGATTATCATAACTTTATAATAAGTCTTGAAATCAGATGATGTTAACCTTCCAACTTTGTTCTTGTTTTCAGAGTCGTATTGGCTATTTTAGGCCCCTTAAATTTCCATATGGATTGCATTGAATCTATAGATCGATTGGGGGGGGCCGTTGACATCTTAACAATATGGAGTCTTCTGCCTGCCTCCTAAACGAGTTATGCCTCTCCATTTATTTAAGACTCCTCTAACTTCTGTCATGGGTGGTCTGGACTTTTCAGCCTGAGGGCCTTGCACATCTTTTGTCAAACTTCCTCTAAATATTTCATATTTTTATGCCACTTTAAATGGCATTTTTCCTTCAGTTTCTGACTGTTGCTGGTGTATAGTCATTTTTTTTTAATTTTTGTATGTTGATCTCGAATCCTGCATCTTTATCAAACTTACCTACCAGTTCGAGTAGCTTTTTGTGGATTTCATCATACTTTCTATGGATGAATGTGTATGTGTATTTTCCATGGATGGTCATGTTGATACAGGTGATCTGTTGATAAAGACAAGTTTTACGTTTTCCTCCCTGATCTTGATGTCTTTTAGTCTTTGCCGTTGCCTTGCTCCACTGGCGACAACCTCCAGCACGCCGTTGAATCGAAGTGTCTTGAGAGTAGACACCTTGCTCTGTTCCTGATAGTAAAGGGAAAATAATTCCTGGACCACTAAGTATGATGTTAGCTGCAGGTTAACATCATAACCTATGAAAAGTAGGTTCCCTTTCATTCCTAGTCTGTTGCCAGTGTGCTGAGGGTTTTTATCGGTTTTTATTAAGAAAAGATGTTGAATTTTCTTAAACTCTTCTCTCGCATCTATTGAAATGATAGACCCTTTTTTTGTTTGTTACTTTGGCGAATTAGATGAGTTGATTTTCAAACTTGAAGCGAGTCTGTCACTCGCTATTTTTTAAGTTTCTTTATTTATTTTGAGAGAGAGAAAGAGACAGAGAGAGAGGAAGGGGCAGAGAGAGGGTGAGAGAGAGAATCCTAAGCAGTCTCCTCACCATCAACATGGAGCCCAATGCGGGGCTTGAACTCATGAACTATGAGATCGTGACCTGAGCCGAAGTAGGACATTCAACTGACTGAGCTGCCCAGGCATCCCTGTTTTCCTATTTTTCATTTCCTTTTTGCTTTTTCGTTTGCTGTCTTTTGAACTGAGTTTTTAAAATTATTGTATTCCATTTTATTTCCATTATTGACCTATTAGTTACAGCTCTTTGTTTTGTTATATTGATGGTTGCTTCAGAGTTTATGAGTTTTTTAAGCTGGTTACAGTCTACCTTCAAATGATGTTAATCCACTTGACGTACAGTATAAACATACTTCCATTTCTCCCTCCTGGCCTTTTACACATATGTTATAGACCTTACAACATAATGTTATTTTTATTTCTTTGTTTAGACAGTAAGTAGTATTAGAAAGAGACTTAAGTAATAAGACAAAAACTCTCCTGTGTTTATCCATATGGCTACCATTTCCGGTGGTCTCCATTCCTTTGTGTGGGTCCATATTTCCATCGAGTGTCATTCCCCTTCTCTCCGAAAGACTCCCTTCAGTATCCCTTACAGCACCAACCTGCTGGTAATAAATTCTTTCAGTGTTTGTATATCTGAAAAAGTCTTTATTTCAGCTTCATTCTGGAAGACATTTTTGCCAGGTGTAGAGGTCTGGGTTGGCAGGTGCTTTTTCTTTCGCCGCCACAAAGGTTCAGGCCCCCATGGTCTCTAAGCCTGCTGTCATTCCCATATTTGTTCCTCTGTACAGAATGTGTCCTGTTTCCCCGGCTCCTTCTAACATTTTCTCCTCCAATGTTTAATCTGCCATTAATCTCCTCCCGTGTATTTTTTTCACATCAGATGTTGTAGTTTATATTCTACAAGTTGAAGTTGCACATTTTCCAATATCTTACATGCTTCTACTTAACTTCTGGAACATGCAGAATTTAGTTATAATTGTTTTAACGCCCTTGTCTGCTAATTCTAACATGTGTGTCAGTTCCGAGTCAGTTTCAAGTGATTGGTTTCTTCCCTCATTTCTCGTGTGCCTGGTAATCTTCGATTGGATGCTGGACATTGTAAATTCTACCTTGCAGGGTGCTGGCAACTTTTATTCCTATAAATAGTCTCGAGTTTTGTTCTGGGATGCAGTAAAATTACTCCGAAACAGTTTGATGCCCTCTTCTCAGGGCTTACTGCTAAGGTTTGCTGGATGGGTCCGAGGCCTGGTTAGTGTCTGTCAAGTGATCCCACTGCCAAGGCAAGGCCCTCCGAGCACTCTACCCGTCGCTCCATGAACCGTGAAGGGCTCCAGTGAGGCTGCGGGGACACATGCTTGTCCTGGCCCCATGTGCATGCCGAGCACGGTTTCCCTGATCCTTTCATGCGGTTCTTTCCACACGGGATGATCAGTACTCGGCTCTGAGAACTCTCCCTGTGAGTTCCCCGGGGTCTCCCTCCACCCAGCTGCCCCCTCTCCAGCCCTCTGCTTTGCAACTCCAGCCATGTTGCTGTCCCTGGACTCTCGGCCCTGACTCCGCAGCTCGGGGAGCCCACCGGGCTCCACTTGCGGTCCCTGCATCTGGCCTAGGAGCTCTGCCCACAGTGAGCCACGGGGGCTCCCCTCCCTGGTTTCCCACCTCTCGGGATCGCTGTCCTTGCTGGTCTGCGGTCCTGTGTCTTGAAAACCATTCCCGAGCTGTTTGCTGCTGGGCCAGCTGAGAGAGTAGTTCAGTCCTTGCTTATCCATCTTGACTGGAAGTGGAAACTTCCTCCCTCTAAACTCAGATCCCGTCATGTGGAGTCTGGAGACGCCCATACACGCGCTCGCGCTCACGCACACACTCGAGGGCAGCCCCAGGGAGGCACGGGTCCCTTCTCAGTCGGCCCTGGTTGGAGGCTTGTGGGAACACGTGGTCTGAGTATAGAGACAAACGCCGTTGTTGCGTCCGTCTCGAGATCGGCCTCCTTCTCCTCAATGTGGAGGAATCCGCAGTAGCGGGAGCTCAGCTCTTGAAAGATGGTTACAGAGTGCGCTTCGCAGAGCCCCGGGAGCGTTTTGATGGTAAAGAAGAAGGGAGGGGGAACAATACCTCCAAGGCTCTCGAAACCTCGGTGGTAGGGGAGGTCAGAAACCCAGAGAGCAGGGGCGCCTGGGTGGCTCAGTCGGTTGGGCGTCCGACTTCGGCTCAGGTCATGATCTCACGGTCTGTGAGTTCGAGCCCTGCGTCGGGCTCTGTGCTGATGGCTCGGAGCCTGGAGCCTGCTTCGGATTCTGTGTCTCCCTCTCTCTCTGCCCTTCCCCTGCTCACGCTCTGTCTCTATGTCTCCCAAAAATAAAAATAAAACATTAAAAAAAAAATTAAAAAAAAAAAAGAAAAAAAGAAACCCAGAGAGCAGGGAACCCGGAGCCGCCCAGTAGCCCTGCTGCCTCTCCGTTTAAGCGTGTCATGGCGCACTGGGGACAGAGTCCTCCCTGCCCTAGCAAGAAAAACCAAGCAGGGAGGAGGACGCGTCCACGGCCAAGGCCATTCATTCTTCTGAATCGTGGACCCCACACACACACAACCCCACCAATCTGGGTGTGAACAGGGCCACGTTCTTTATCTGTGCACAGCACTTCCCCGCTTACAAGGGCCTCGGACTGCTGTCAGCACACTCAACACACGTTATCCCGTTTCCCTCTCCCAGCAGGGTCCATCTCGTGGCTGGAGACTCTGAGGCTTAGGACGGGCAAATGGTCTGCCCAGGTTCCTGCGGCAAGACCACAGCCCCTGGCTCTCTAGGCTTCTTTTCATGCTGAGAATTTCCCTTGAGCAAAGTCGATGTTCCCGGTAAGAGAGCGTGGATTTTTTTGGACTTGAGTGTCGGAGCTTTTCTCATAGGTGCCTCCACCTGTCACGCCAAAGGAGCCCGCTGACCAGCATGGGACAGAGACTCCACCCCCCACCCCCGCCCGCCATCCCCGGCCCACGAGGGCTCCCCTCCCCTTCGAGAAAGCATTCCCATTGTCAGGGCGGTTGGTGGTCTAGTTTCCTGGGACTCCAAAGCTCCTAACTCATCGTGGAGCTTTTTTAGGAACGTCAGACGCTCAGAGCTCTCTGCTATGTGTGTACCTGCGTGTTTGGACGAGTACATCAGTTAGGCTGCCATGATGGAAAGAAAAGGGTAGGGGGAGATGTCCAAAAATGCCGACCACAAAGCGCTCACCCAAACCCGTGGCCGTTTCCGACCCCGCTAAGGCCAAAGCTGCATCGCATGAGCGACAGGAGAACCACGTGCCAGAAAACTCCCAGGTTCCCAAGTTCTGTGTCACCGAAGAGGGTCCCCGACGCCTCCCTTGACTTTCAGGATCTCCCCAGCGGGGTGGTTTTGTGCCATCCACGAAAGAAGCAGGACACTAAATATTTGAGAGAGGATCGGAGGGTAACGGAAGGAAGAGTCTGTGTACTCGCGTGTGTTTGTGCGGAATTATCAAACCCCCAGCCTGTGTTTTCCCCAGGGTATTAATTACAGTTGGAAAGGAGGCTTGTCCGGGCGTGTTCCGCTTGGGCAGAGTAATTTATCATCCAGTTTCAGAGAGCGGGAGGCAGGTCACGGTGCAGAGAGCAAGCCACACATCTCTCTCTCTCTTCCTCTCTCTCTCTCTGACTTCACGGCCACCCCATCTGCTCCAGGGTGGACGGCTCTGCCCAAGGCCCATGCTCGGGGGCGCGCAGAGAGCTCTCCAAGGGAGACAGGGGAGGCCTTGACGTGATCCTCTAGGACAGAGCCGTGATGGGAGAGCCCGTGCGTGTCCGGTCACTTGGACATGGGCCTGGGATGCAGGGATGGCCAGCCGAGCTGCCCACACCTGATGCCTTCTGGTCCCGTCGGCCCTCACTGAGGCTGACGGAAGGAACAGGTGGTCTCTGTGGGGGAGGTCTGAAAGAAGGCAGGTTTTATTCCTACTGATGGCTAAAATTGGCGTCTGTATCAGCGGGGCAGAGGTCCCTAGCGACGTGATGGTTGTCATTTAGGACCTCCCTGGCCTCGGCGAGATGGCCGGAGAGGAGAAATCCTCACAGAGGACCCGACCCCTCCTCCCTCTGCCTCTGGGTCCTTCCGCCCTCACCCGGCACTGGGGCCACCCCCTGTGTCCCACAAGCCGCCCAAGGTCTTCCCGGCGCTCCGCTTGTGTCCTCTGAGCCACCACGCCGTGCTCCTGCCTCCTGCTGCTGCAGGTGGACGGCAGACACTGGAGTCTGTAGTGACCGCACGCTCACTTTAAGCAATTTCGGAATTGTTTTTCTGAAAAGTTAGGAATTATATAATAATAAGTACTTATTTATGATGAAGTCAACTTCTCCATGCCACCCTCCGCCTCGCACCCCAGCCAGCAGGCGACGGGCAGGGGGACACTCCCACACCAGATCTTCCTATGAAGGGACAGGCCCCGTGCAGCACCAGTGACCCGGTCAGCGCATGTGCCGTGAGCGCCTACTATGCGCCAGGCGCTGTGCTCAGTGCTGGGGATACGCTGAACCAACCAGACCAATACTCCAGCAAATGACCACTTCCTCCAGGGGGGCCTCCTCGGTTTCCGACATCACTGGGGCCGCCTCCAGCAGGTCTGTGGGAACACAGGGAAAACTCCTGGGAAGTGGAGGCCACCTTGCCTCTGGGGATGTCCCCTTGCCCTGCCGTTCAGCCTGCAGCTTCCGTCTCTCAGGATGGAGTCATTCCTCTGCCGGCAGTCGGCACACAGAGCTGGTGGTCTCTGCCGAAACGATGAAATCTCCGCGGCTCCTTCGTCAGGTGTCCAGGCCCGCCAGCTCGCTGGCACCTGCAGATGAGCTGGAGGAGAGGGAGGGAGAGAGGAAGGGGGACCGAGGGACGAGGACAGGAGCTGAGCAAGGGGGGGGCTGGGGGAACAGCAGCCCCCCGCGGCTCCCACAGCTGTCTCCATGCAGGTCAGGCCGGGAGGTCACTGCCTGGAATGCCGAGCAGGCTCCCCGAGGCCGGCCGGGCCCGGGGGCCTCCTGGACGACTTGGCGGAGTCTGAGTTTTCCTTCTCCGGGGTCGCGGTGCATATATTCACTTTCCTCCCCTCCCCAGTTTCGCACCTGCTTTCTCCTCACTCGCACGCCTGCGAATTCCCATCATCGTAATCAGGTCTAGAGTGGTGACCACTCGCCAAACACCCCCAGCGCCAGGCCCTTCACCGTGGTGATCCTGAAGCCCCGTAACCATCCGGAAAGGTCACCGTTGTTATCCTCACCTTGCCAAAAAGGAAACTGAGGCTCAGAGAGGTTTAGTAACCTGCTCGAAGCCACACAGTGAGTCAGCGGAACTGGAATTGGAGCCCAGGTCTGAGCGATGCCAGACCCAGGGCCCTCCCGCCCCAGCAGGCTGTCAGTTTGTGCCCGGTGTCGTCAAAGACACCACGGGTCCTCTCAGTTACGGCTGGAAGGAGAAGGAGGACTACGACTCGGGCCGGGAAGTCATCCCTAAAGAAGTCTTCGGGAGGAGTGGTGGCGATCTTGAGTATCCCTCCTTAGATACCTGGCCCGCCCGTCTTTTTAAAGAATGTGCCACTAGGGGTCACAGTGATGCTTTTAAAGTCTAAGTTGCACGCGCCCCTCCTCTGCTCAAATCCTCCAACGGCTCCCAGTTCTCTTGGAGGAAGGCAAAGTCCTCACAATACCCTCCCATGTAAGACCTCGTGTGATCTGGCCCCATCACTCCTCTGACCACCTCTCCTACTGCTCCCCCTCGTTCTCCCAACTCCAGCTCCTGGGTTACCTTGCCCATTCTCTGAAGAGCCAGGCACATCCTACAATAGGGCCTTTGCCCGGGGCACTCCCTCTCCTAGGAGAGCCTCGGGGCTCTTTTCCTCGACGCCTCCAGACTGGACTAGAGATCGCTTCCCCGCTTGGGTCCAGCCTGAGCATCCCCGCTTCTGATCAGGGGCCGGATGACAGTAGAGCTGGTCAGGTACTCTCAGAATTGTCTGAATGACTGTCTCTGAAGAACGCTGCCTTTGAGATGGCCCTGGTGGCGTGCCACCTGGCTCTGCTCTCCACCTCTCCCTAGTGATGGTTGTTTATCCGTGAGTCACACGGGCATGAGACAGGGCGTCATGATCAGGCTCTAGTTCGTCTGAAGCTGAGAGGAATAAGTAATAGCTTGCCTGGGGTACTGGCTAGGAGCAGAGATGGAAATAACTACATTTAATAAGAATGAACATAAAGGGCGCCTGGGGGGCTCAGTCGGTTGCGCGTCCGACTTCAGTTCAGGTCATGACTTGCGGTTCGTGAGTTCGAGCCCCGCGTCGGGCTCTGTGCTGACAGCTCGGAGCCTAGAGCCTGCTTCGGATTCTGTGTCTCCCTCCCTCTGCCCCTCCCCCGCTCATGCTCTGTCTCTCTTGAAGACAAATAGACATTAAAAAAAATTTTTTTTAAAGAATTAATGTGAAATCCTGCTCTTGGGTCCACAAATACTAAATAGATGAGAGTAAGCGGGGGGAGGACTTAGGAGTTTTAATTGATGGTGAGTTCGGTATAATTAAGAGGACCCTCCGGTCCGCTCAGGCGACCATAGACCGGGCAGCCTGAGACGCGGCCCTAGAGGCTGGAGCCCGAGGCCCGGGGGCTGGCACAGTCGGGTGCCGCGCGGGCCTGTCCCGAGTGCAGCTCACCGTACCCTCCCGTGGCGGGCAGCTGAGGCAGGAAGCAAGCGCTCTCGTGACTCATCCAACTGGAATCACCCCCCAAAGCACCCCTCCCCCAAACACCACTGCACGGAGGGCCGACGTTCAACGTAGGACTTTATACAACTTGGCGGGGGGACACGTTCAGGGCATAACGGTGACCAAATAACTTCTCATCCAAACTGAGGGCAGGACTAATACGGTGCCAACCAGGAGTGTCCGTCTCCCAGCGGGAGGGCGGCACTGTAAATACCAACGCTGCCCCCAAAAGCCCATTTTGTTTGGACTGCATGAGACAAGGCACATTCCCAGAGGTCAGAAGGTAGACGGTGGCCGGACGGAGCCTCCGTGGAATGTTGGGTTCACTTCGGAGGTGGCAGCTGTGAGCCACGGGCGACCGTTCAAGGGTCGTCCCCGGGTGGCCGTAGGGGCGAGAGCTGTTTGCTCAGAGGAGGCAAGTTGGGGCGGCCAGATGGTGTGTCTCGGATTTTGAGGGCCATCCTGCAGAAGACAGAGGGGGCCTCAGACCCACTGAGGTCAGTGAGACCAACCTTGGGGATGGGGGGCAGATCTCGGGGGCTACGCGAAGGAGAGCTTTCCAGGGAAGACAGCTGGGCAGCGGTGGGTGGGCCACCTCCGTTCCCTCCCCATCCTCGGGGGCCTGCAGAGGCGTTTCCATGTCGGAAGGGGACAGCCAGGTGACTTCTCCGCCCATTCATGGGAGGCGGTACCTGGTGGCCACCACGTGTCACTGTTCGGGAAGAAGAATCTGCAAGCCCCCCTTTCAATGAGGACACAGAGAGAGAGCCGGCAGGTGCCAGGGAGGCTGAGGTCCAGCCTTCCCTCCCTGCTCCCTTCTGCTGTCCCCCCCCCCACCCCACTCGGCCCCTCTCGCCCCCTCTCCCAGTGCTGAGGTGGGTTTTCCCCTCCTAAATCCTCCCTCCTGCTGCTGAATTATTGAAAGTGTTGTTTGCTTTACTGCCGTGTTGGAGGGCCCTGCTGCAGAGCAGCGGAGCTTGGAATGTGCCCGCGGTCCGGAGAGTCACGGCGGCCCTCAGCATCCCCTGCCCAGGCCCCAGGGTGGGGGGGGCTGTCCCAGCCCCTCCCCTCTTCCCTCCCCCATTGCTTATTCTTAACTGCTGGCCTTCACTGGAGGATGCTGCATCTATGACCCCCGCCTGGAGGGCTGTGGATCGAATTTGTGGCAGGTGTCACCGCCTAGTCCTGGTCCACATCTCCATGCGGGGCGCAGGGATGCCCCCCAGCAGCTGACCAACGGAACACCTCCAGGGCACGTGTGGAAGTGGCTTGCCAGTGGCAGGGGGCAGGGGTGGGGAGTGGTGGCACTCTGACGTATGTGCCACCCTCGTACGTTTCCGGGGGCAGGGTTGGCGTGGAGGTGAGGGCGTTGTGTGCACAGTATGCACACTCGTGTGTGCAGACAGGGACCCGTGCGCTGGGGCGTGTGTGTGCAGGCACCCGCGCCTGTAGCTCTGTGTGTACACATGGCTCCTGCATTTCCACGTGTGCACATGGGTGTGGATTCCTGGAGCTAAACTCAGCACAGGCCCTATTCGTGAGCTGTCGCCGTCTGAGCCGGTCTTTCCAGAAAGCGTGATGGTGTGGCCGCCCCAGAGCTTAGGGGAGGCCAGGAGACAGGTGGCTTGTTCGGGGAAGCTGCCGTTAGTGCGGTCGGGTTCCCCGGGAGGGGGCGGCATTCGAGAAAGGGCGAGCAGTCAAAACGCTCCCGGGGACAGACCTCCCCACTCGCTCCCCAGAGGTGTGGTGTGCAAAGCGCACGGCTGAAGCCCACAACTCTCCCTTGGATGCCGGGCTGGGAGACCCGGGCAGCAGAGGTGATCGCCGCTCTCTCTCCACGAGGAGGCGCCCCCACCCCGTGCTAAAGGCAGCCCTGCCTTTAAGTTCTTCAAGTTCTCCCCTCAGCCGCGTTTCACAGGCACCTGCCGTGTGTCCAGCTCCTCGCTGGCGGGCCTGGCTGCACAGCCGTGGCAGAGCCCCTGACCTCCAGGAGCGGCCCATGTGCACAGGGCGGAGACAGCAAGTCCAAGTGCAATGACGAGGCCACGTGACCAGGCTGGAATGCCACGGAAAGAAAGGATAGGGGCTCGAGACCATCTGCGGTGGGCTCGTGGTCCCCGTGAGCTTTCTGAGCCCAAAGCCCGGCTCCACGGGGCTCTCTGGACACACCCAGAGGAAATGTGACCAGATGGCAGCCCTGAGCTGTGTCCCCAGGGTGTGCCTGCTCACCTGCCTCAGCCAGGACCTGGAGGAGGACGACCCCCGGGGACGTGGGGTGGGTGTGGGCACTGCTCACTCGCCATCGCTGGAGCTCTGGCCTTTTGAAAAGCGCTGGGGGCCGGAGCCTTCCTCAAGCCGCAGGGAGGCAGGGGCCCCGTTCAGCCCTGATGTCTTGCTCCTGGGTCGCTCACCCTCCCGTGGTACAAGGGCGCCTGTTTTGCGTGCTACTTGACATTGGTCATTTGGTCAATCTCATCTATCTCTGGAACAGCGTGGGAGCTGAGATGGTGCTGTCACCCCGGTTTAGCTCAGGGCAGAGCCGGGAATGGCAGAGGCGGGTCTGCTGGCCCTCGGGCCTCTGGACCCTCTGGCCAAGCTCGCTCCTCGGCATGGGGCGGCTCCTAAGTGCTCGCACCCCCCAGGGGCCTGAGAAGACCATTAGACCTGCTGTAAGTCAGGCAGCGGGTCCCGGGGGATCGGGCCTCTTCTGACATTCCTGTTTCCCGGCCCCCAGGGTTTGTAGCTCGTGAAGGGTGTTGGAACCAGCTACAGAGAGCGCAGTGTAAGCGCACACACCCCGAGCCCCTTCCCCTTGCCCCCCAGCATCCTGCGAGGCCCAGAAGCTCAAAGTCTGATGCCATTCCCTCCAATCCGGCGCCCCCTTAGGCTCGCCCAGCAGGGGAGCTATAGGCTGGGCCTTGGATGGGGGCCAGGGTGCCGAGTCAGTGGCTCCCGGCCATCAAACTCCTCCTCTTCCTCCCCCGTCCAGCCCTCCTCCCACTCAGCCAGGTCCTCTTGGGGCAGGAGTGATGGGACACGGATGGGGTGGTCCCACCGAGGCCAATTGTGACCCTCCTGTGCCCCCCACCTTCCCAAAGCTGTCCTTAGCGGGTGGGAGGTGCTGCTTCTGAGGTGCCCAGGCCAGAAGCCAGCCTGGAGGAGACGTGCCGAGCTGTCAGAGGTAGGCCTTGCCCTCTGCTAGCCCGAAGGCACCAGCACACACATCCCTCTCTCGGCCGCCAACCCACACCCAAGGGTGACAGGAGGCTCACCAGCTGGTATCTCTCTCCAGTGTGCCAGACCCCCAGCCCCATATGCAGCTCTGGGCCTCAGTTTCCCTGATTGGCAGAGACCTTAAGAACTACAGCAAGAATGGCTTCCTTCCAATCCTTCAAAGAGGGGGTGGCGGCCTGGGTGGACCACCGGGGTCCCTAGGTGGCCTGTGAACCACAGACAGCTGGCCAAAGTGATGGGCAGCCGAGCACGGAGTCCCAGGATTCCCAGGCCTCTACGCCAGCAGCATAGGGGCGAATGGCGAAGGCAGCGTGGAAAACTCAGGCAGGAAAGATGGGGGCACCGCACATGGTACAGTCCCCCTACCCTGTGGCACCTGCTCCAACACAGCACTAGCTTCTGGGCTGGCCTCATCCCTGCGCCGTGTGTGTTGGGGAGGCAGCCAGGCGCGTGCAATGGAAGCCGTTCCTCCCTGCTCCTTCGCCTCCTAGACTTGGGGCTGGGGGCTGGGGCAGGCCTCCCCTCTCTGTCCCTGCCAGCTCTCAGCTTCCACCCTCTGAAGCCAAGAGGGACCTTCGGAGGACACCGACAGCTGCGCTTTTCCCCCCTCCCAACCGTGTCCCCCGCCCCCACACCGTCGACTTGTCCAACCTCAGGAAAGGTCCCCCTGCCGCAATCCAGTGCCTGTTGGGCTGGGGGAGTTTGCGCCCCACCCCGGGGGAGCCTCCCGGGGCCCCTGTGTGGGGCGCTCCACCCTGACCCGAGGAGGCACAGAGAAATAAACCTGGGGGAGGAGGCGGGGCCGGACTGGCGGCCAGCACAGCGACAGGGAGGCAGGCAGGAGAGCGGCCCTTCTTAACCGGCAGCAAGTGCCCCAACTGAGTGCCTCGGGAGGGAGCGGATGCAGCCGCCACCCGGCGGGTCTCCTCCCGCCTCCCACAGCCTGCCCGCCTGCCTTGGAGCCAGGGGTCCGAAATGATGTATTTTGGGGTATGTACCAAGCGTGTCCAGCCGGGTTGTCATCTCGGCTCCCGCAGACCACCCGCCCCCACCCCCCTATCCCCCACCTCGCCTTAAAGTGCCCCTCCGCGCCTCTCCCTAGTGCCCAGCCAGCAGCAGGGTGCTGGGCTCAGGGGTGTCCCCACCGCCAAGTGCTGCCTAGCCGGGGGCCTGGGAGGAGCTGGGGGAGACTCTGAATGCCCTGCATGGGACGCGCTCTCCATCTCCCTCTCCCTGCCTCTCCCCATCCTCCCCTGGGGGAAAACCTTCCTTAGAATCCCCAGGGCAAACTTCAGGGGGGGCTCCCAGGACCGCACACACCCGGCCCCTCATCTTATGCGCTCTCTGCCTCCGCCCCTTCTCTCTGAACTACAAAATCAGGTAGGGAAACTGCATCTTGGAAAGAATAATGGGGAATAAACCTGAGCCCTCAGCCAACACCCCCCCCAGCGCTCTGAGCGGGAAACCCAGGAAGCTCCCCCAACCCAGCACACCCACCCCCTCCCCACTTGGCTGGCCCCTGCGCCTCTTGGCAAAGGAAATGACAGTGGCCGAGATCAGAGTGGGGGTCTCAGCCAGCCCTGGGAAAGGCTCAGTGGGGAGGCAAGGGCCCCCACTGCAGGGCGAGGAGAAACACATCCTTCCAGTTAAGTGGGGCTGACGCGGCAGGAGAGGCCTGGTGTGTGCGCATGCGCGCGCGTGCATGTGGGGCCTGGTGTGTGCGCGTGCGCGCGCGTGCATGTGTGCACCGGCACATTTTTTCCCACGATCTTTGGCCTCCAGGCTCCCATGGACGAGGTTTGGAAATCTCTGTGAACTCTGTGCTTTCCTCATGAGGGAGAATTTTCCCCTGGGCCCAGCCCAGCGGCCGAGGCCTGAGCACTGCCCAGGCTGTGGGAAGCTTCCCCACATCTCGGCTCTTCCTCCAGGCTGCCCAGCCGTCTGGCTGCAGCCAGTCCCAGCTCCCCAGGGAAGCTCCCAAAGGCCCCATCCCCAGGGGTGGGACTGGACTGGGAACAGGGGTCGCGGGGCTCACCGTGGGCAGCCGGACTGGAGGTCGGGCAGGGAGTCAGCAAGAGAGGCCAGGCAGCTACAGGGGAGGAAGCAGTGGCCACTGGGGGTCGGGACGACTGTGGCCCAGCTCTGCTGAGTCCTGGAACCCCATTCCGGCTCCAGGCAGAATTAGGGCCAGAGGCTTCAGGTCTCCATCCTCCATAAAGGCCGTTGGCTCTGCTGAAAATGTCCTGGCTTCCCCCACCCACCAGCATCCAAGCTTTTGTCTGTTCTGCAAATTCCCACTCCTTCTTCAAGGCCGGCCTCAGGGAGCGCGGCCCAAGGGACACTGTCCCTGAACCTGCAGGCACAACAGATTGGATTGTCTCTCCGTCTTGACGCTCAGCAGCACCAGCTGGCCCCTGGTCCCTCCTGTGGGCGGGAAGTCCCCTCGGAGCCCGAAGAGGGTGGGTGATACTCCCAGGCGGCGGTGTGGGGGGGCGGAGCAAGCCCTCTGCTGGCTCCTCCGGGGTCTTGCCTCCCAGGACCCCCTCCCTCAGCCCATGCAGTCTGTCCTTGCCCACACTCCCAGGCAGGCCCTGGGGACATGCGGGAGTGTTTCCTTCCTGAATCTTTGAGGCGATTTGAGGACAGGGGTGGAGCCTGACCGGGAGAGCCCCGCCCCCAGCCCATCTCATCTTCCCAGGCCAGGCTCCACTTCCAGGCAGGGGTCTGAAGCTAGGGAAAGGACAGGTGGCAGCAAGCAGAACCCTTCTCTGAATCTCTTGCTCTGGACCCGCCTCCCTGAGCCTTGCCACCTGCCCCGATCTGGGATACGGCACCCAAACCGCCACCGCCTGAGTCAGCACCCCCCAGCCGCAGCCCCACACACTCCCTGCTGTTCACGTGCTTCCCCCCACCCGATGCCTCGAAGATGCTCATTTCTCTTCTGCTTTTCCTTCTTCGTCCTACGGATCGCAGGAGGGTCCCCACCCACCGAAGTCTCAGAGTCACGCCCAACTCTGGGCGACCGCCGCTTCCCACACAAGCCAGCCCTGTGGGCTCTGCCATTTCGCTCAGCCCCCTTCCCACTGCCCCAGGCCCAGCCCCCGCCTGCCTGGGTCATGCCCTCGCGCCCCAGAAGGTTAGCCTGGGGCACAAAGTTCTTTCCCATCGGGACTGCTTCGTCCCCGCCTCAGCTGCCGCAGCTCCTCCATCTAGCCATGACCCCTACGGTCCCGCCAGGCTGAGCTGCTCCCCTCCCCAGCCACGTTCCTCCTACAGCACCCTCCCCTCCTGCCCCCCATCAGCTGGCTTCTCCCTTCCCTTCGGGGCAAGCCTGCTTGGAGGGAGTCGTGAGGCGCTGCAAGATGGCCGGTGTCAGGGAACTTAGACGTCGCCACCTCTAGGAAGCCTTCCATGACCACCCCGTGGCGAGGTGGTGCTCCTTCCTCTGCACCCCCGTGCACCGGTCTAATGCCCCCGTACACTCTGCCATCTCCCCTCCCCCAGCTGCCCCTCCAGGACCCTGACTGGGTCTTGCTCAGCCCTTTCTGGTGCACACGCTGCGACTGCTACTTGTCCAGGGCTCTGGAAGCTTTGCGCGCCGGAACGAAGGAGCTAGAATGCCCCTTCCGAGGGGCAGGGTGGGGCCTTGTCACAGAGTGTCCTCTGCAGGCCCGTCCGAACTTCCCTCCCATCCATCCTCAGCTGGCCTTGACTTGAGGGTCACCCAGCCGACCACGTGTCTTCCCGCGCTCTGCACACAATGTTTCAAGGGGACTTTGGAAGTATCGTTGCTCCCACTTCAAAGCTGACAAAGTTGCAGCCCACAGCTGGTCGTGAAGGGAGACGGTGATGAGCTGGGGCCAGGGGCCTGGTTGTGGTAGAGCGGGGGTTGGGGGCAGAAGGGACCAGCCATTCCTGGCCCGCTTTGGGGGCCTTTCTCTCTGCCTTTGGGCCGTCTGACCCGGGACTCCAGCTGGAGAAGGGCTGCCGCCGACGGGGGAGGACAGAGGGGCCTGGAGCGGAAGCGCCGCTGGCCTGACCCGGGATCCACCCGGGTGACTATAGGGAGTCACCAAACATCTCTGAGCTCCATGTGGCTCGTCGGTGGAGTCGGTCCCGATGCCACTGTGCAGGTTGGATAAGAATCAGAGACAGGTCATGTGTTCCGTGCACCTCACAGAGGGAGAAGGCACTGGGCAGGCCCCAGGATGGTGTGACGTTCCGTTGTTCTCACCCACCTGGGCTCTGCTCGAGGCCGCGTCTCCTCCTCGCCCAAGAGCTTCCTCTGGCTCCACTGCTGTGGGACACCAGCCGCAGGCCTGTGCTGCTGGTGGCCTGGGGCCATGATGCCTTCCTCCTCCACATCCTCAGGCTGACCAGCATGCCCGGCATCCCTGGCAGAGCCAGGACTGGGGCCAGTTCTCCCAGCCTGTCCCCAAAGGTCTTCCCGCACTCGCCTGCCTTGGGGCATGTGCTCCTGTGGTGTCTTCCCTCCCACCCCTCCTGGTCCAGGTCTGCTGTCCCACCCTGTGCACCCAGTGGGGCCACGCTGTCTACCCTAAGCCTTGAACTTCGGTCCTCTCATGCTTGGCACCCCCAGACTGGGAACTCTGTGTAGGCCCATCATGTGTCTGCACTGGTGTTCTAGCTGTGCCCTGACGAAGGACAAGCTCAGCAAACACTTGTGAATGGAGGGATGGATGGTGAATGGATAGAGGATCGATGGATGGATGGATGGATGGATGGATGGATGGGTGGATGGATGGATAGATGGTGAATGGATAGATGGATGGATGGACGGATGGGTGGATAGATGGATGGACGGATGATGGATGGATGGATGGATGGATGGTGGATGGATGGATAGATGGTGAATGGATAGATGGATGGATGGACGGATGGGTGGATAGATGGATGGACGGATGATGGATGGATGGATGGATGGATGGTGGATGGATGGATAGATGGTGAATGGATAGATGGATGGATGGACGGATGGGTGGATAGATGGATGGACGGATGATGGATGGATGGATGGATGGATGGTGGATGGATGGATAGATGGTGAATGGATAGATGGATGGATGGACGGATGGGTGGATAGATGGATGGACGGATGATGGATGGATGGATGGATGGTGGATGGATGGACGGATGATGGATGGATAGATGGATGGATGGGTGGGTGGATGGATGGTGAATGGATAGAGGATGCATGGATGGAAGGATAATGAGTGGATAAATAATGGATAGATGGATGGATGGATGGATGGTGAATGGATAGATGGATTGGTGGGTGGATAGATGGTGAATGGTTAGAAGATGGATGAATGGAAGGATAATGAGTAGAGAAATAGAGGATGGATGGATGGATGGATGGATGGATGGATGGGGAAAAGAAGGAAGGAAGGAGGGATGGAATGAGGGAGGAAGGGAGGAATTTGGTGGTGATGTATGTGTCTTTGGGTAGCAGAGTGCCCAGTGTAGCTGAGCATGAGCAGGGGCACTCTCCAGAGCCACCTCCTGCATAGGTCACAGGCATAGGGCCAGAGGTACAGAGTGACTCGGTGGTTGACGGGGCTGCGGCCCAAGCATACAGAGGACCAGCCGCCAGCCTCTCCTCCCACCATTACTGGGCCTGGCTCCAAGGTGCACAAAGGCAGCTGTATGCAAGGTTAGGGTCCAGGAACTTCAGCGTCTGGGAGCTGCCAGACCTCAGTGAGCAGGCTCCTCAGACAGACGGATGGTCGGACAGATGGCCTAGGGAGAAAGGCGCTGGCCCAGGGCGTGTGAGCACCTGGATGGGAAGGGGGGTGGCATTTGCTCCTGTCCTGGAAGAGGAGGAGCGGGACCTGGGAAGAGGGCTCAGTCCCCCGCCTCGGGTTGGGGAGCAGGAGAGGCTGGGGGTGGAGGCCGGTGGGCGGCTTCATAATTGACTGGCAACAGGCGGAGATGCCATAGTGAAACTCTCCAAATTAGCAGTAATTGCAGGAGAAATAAAGAGCAAACAGGGCGAGCTGAATGAGGTTTTCTATAAATATTATGTTTTTTAAAGTTTGCCCTGGAGTAATAGAAGCTGTTTAAGCGCTAATATCCTGTCTGTGCATTTAAAAAGCTTTATAATGAGGATTTAGTGTCTTCCTTTCCTGAGGCCTGGAATCCGGGGGCCCCTGGGTCTCTGGCCTCCTCTCTCCCGGTGGCTCAGGATGAGCACCCCCAGGAGTCTGAGAATCTGAGCCGCTCTGGACATGGCCTCAGCACCCCCAGGGAGACGCAGGTGCCCTCCCTGCTCTGCACACCCCTCCCCAGGGCACACGGGCCTCCAGGAGCCCTGTGCTTCCTACCTCCCCTCCCCTCCCCTCCTCCCCTCCTTGTGGCCAGGGAGGCCACGGCAGCGTTCTCTGCGTCCGAATCCCTTTTCTCAAGACTTGGCCACCTTCCGTTCATTTTGTCAAGGCCGGCAGCCCCAGGGTCGCCTGGACCTGCAGGGTTTAGTCTAATTAATGAGGAGAGGGGCGCTCCTGGGTGAGCCACCCACAGGCCGATGTCTGGTTTTATTAAAACCATTCAGCAAAGCGTTCGCTCATGCCAGCAACAACTGTGCAGGTGTTTCCAAGCGGCGAGCGAGAATACGGTAGGAGACGGGCCCCCGGCGGAGCCCAGACCCGGTCAGGAGAGCTCTGGCGAGGAGCCCCCAAGGGAGGCTCCATCTTGGGCCATCGGACAGGATGCACAGCCCCTCGGTTCCAGTTCTTTGCTGGCCTCTGTTGTGCGGGAACGGAGCGGGGCCTCACAGGCTGACTCTGGTGTTGTTCCTGGAGGACACGAGTCTGTCTGACGGCCCCTGGCACCGCGCACAAGCACAGAAACGGGGCGGGTTGCCGTGGCATTTCGTGGGCTGACGCCGGTGCGAGGCAGGCGGCGCCCGCGTGGAAGGGTCCCCCTTGTTCACGGTTCCCAATCCCAGGCAGTGCCAGGTGCAGACTGGTGGGCGGAGGGGGATGCCCGAGCTTGCGGGGCAGGGTAGGGGTGCTGCGACAAAGTCCGGTTGTGACACCAGCCGCCCTTCCGCCCCCAGGGCACAGATGCGCCCGCTGTTGCGGCTGCTGGGGGTGGAAGGCAGGAGAAGGGACCTGAGAGCCTACGAACACCTGTCGGCAGTGCCAGCTGGCCCGTTGATACAATCTCCCGGGTGTGAGGTGGCTGTAGTGGTCCCGGCGAAGCCTCGGTACCCCCGCGGTGGAAGGACTCAGGAACCTCACAAAACGGCAACGGCACAAATAAACCAAGGAGGGAGGGCGGTGGACCGCAATCACAGGCGTGCCCGCCGGCCACAGGGTCCTGGGGAGGGCCCCGCCCTTGCCTTCCGCCGCCATTCGTCCTGCCCAGTTTGGCAGTCGCTACACCCAGGGCCCTGGTAAGAGTTTCAGGTAAATAATTTGGGACTTGACACTGCTTGGGAAAGAGCCAAACTGGTGGATGGAGACAAAGATGGCCGGTGTGGTTGAGTCTGACGGCCTTTGAACTTGCTCCCCTCCCCACATCCTTCACCCTTCCTGGGAGATACAGGCAGGGAGATAGATGTACCCCACCTGCCCCCACCACCCCAGCCCCAAGCTGGTCACAGGAGAAGGAGATGCTGTCCCTCTTCTGTTATTACAGTGTTCCTATCCAGAACGAGGCCGAGGTGACATCCACGTCCAGGTCCCAAGGAAGTGGCAGGAAGCCGGGGGTAGAGGGACCTGCTTCTGTCCCATCCACACCCTTCCCAGCCCCCTCCACAACCGAGACCTAGGGACTGTTGGGAGACACTTGTGGCTCCCAAAGAGGAGGGAAGCAAGGACCGTAATGGCAGCCACGCTCTGTGGGGCTGGGGAGGAGGGTGTCTGGATTTTGTGCCGAAAGAAGCAGGCTGTTCTGAAATCTAATCTCTGCAGCTAATGAAGAAAGAGGGGGAAGTTGAGTGGGCAAGAGTGGGTCAGGGAGTGGGGCAGCTGCAGGCAGGAGGCAAGACCTGGCCTCCAAAAGCAGGGTGACAAAGGCAGGGGTCCTCCAGGAAGGAAAAGTCGGGAGCAGAAGCCGGACTGCAGGCCAGGGTGGGCTCCGCGGGGAAGCGTGGGGCGTGGACCCCTCAGCTGGGGGATACGAGGAGAGAGCGTGGTGACAAACCTCGGTCAGGTGCCCGAGGACCCCCACGCTCACCTCGAGAGAGCCTGGGGCCTTGAAAGTCTCGGAGAATGAAGAACAGAGACCCGGGCCCTCCACCCCGGGGGCCATTTTTCTGCTGTCCCATTCCGGGTATGGTCGGTGTGGTCGAGGACCTTCAGGGGAGGCCACGCCCCTGGGTGTTTGTCAGTTCCCCAACTGCATCAGAACTCCAGCCAGGAGGGATGCTGGCTGGTGGTCTCTGAAGGCCGCAGGGCACCAGGCCCTCCTGCCCTGCCTCCCCACGCCCGGCCGCGAGCCTGCTACAACGTAGGGATCCTACGCGGGTGCTGAGCCAGGGGATGCGTGGATGTCAGGGCTTCACAGGGCAACAGGCAAGCCACCTGGAGTATTTTCAAGGCAAGCCTGGCCGTCCGAGCTGCCCCTGGTTCTGGGGAAGGCATTTTGAGATGCCCCGCCCTGAGAGCGGGAAGTAAACACCAGCAACAGGGAGTCAGAACTGGGGAGTGGCCAAGACACAGCGCTGCCAGAGTCCGAGGACTCTCATTTCAGGGCGTCCGTGGCTGCAGGCCGCCCCCCCACAGGGATCTGAGCCCAGGAACAGGGCACGGGCCGCAGGCGTGCAGGGGTTCTCCTGAGAGAAGCCGCTGGCTGGCCCAGATGCCCCCTCCTCGGGGCCGCAGCCAGCGTTCACCTGGGGCCGGTGCGTCTGCACGGCCGAAACCAGGGTCCCGCCAGCTGTGATTTCAAACCTTAGTTATGGAAAGAAGCCGGGACGAGGGGCCTTCCAGTTACCTTATTCCTCTGCAGTTGCTCAGCCGGGATGTGCAGCTCCGGAGGGCGGGGGAGACACGGCACAGGCCGGCGTCGGCAGGGTCAGAGAGGGGGGCGCGAGGGACGTGCTGGGGTGCGCGTCTGGGTGCAGCCCGTCCCTCCCCCACGCCTGAAGCCACAGCCCCCACAGGAGACAACCCGACCCCGTTGTGCGCTCCGCTCCGCCGGCCGGGAAACTGCCTTCCCCTCAGCCCTGTGCCTACTCCGCCACATCGGGCGTGTGGGCTGGCTTGAGACCACGGGGCCTGGAGAAGGGCCGGATAACCTCCAAAAGTCAGTGTCCAGCCCGTCTCGAGCCCGTCTCCGTCCCTGCGCGCCCCCAGCTGGGCACGGGATGTGCAGGGGAGGGGGCAGGCGGGCACTCCCTCGTCACCTACCTCGGCCCGTCTTCCTGAAAGGCAGCCTGGCAGGATGTAGCCAGAACAAGCTGACCCTTCGACCCCGTAATCCCACTCCTGGGACCATGTCCTCAGGAAATAACTCAAAGGAAGAAAAAAGCTTGAAGTCCCAGGATTATTTATAGCAGCAGAAGCAGCCCCGCCGGCTGGATCCCACCTGTCCGGCAGTCAGGTAATAGTTAAGCGAGTTACGCGGCAACCACTCGATGGGATATTACGCGGCCTTTACACCTGGTGCAGGAAGACTCGACGCAGGGAAGGTGTCTTTGAAATATCATTAAGTGAAAAAGTAGGGCACCTGATTCCAAGTAGGTAAAACTGATAATTACACAGAGATAGAGCTCAGACGAGGCCACCGAGAAATGGAGGCGGTGGGGTTAAGATGAAGAGGTGGTGGGGGGGCGTCTAACTCTGAAAGAAATTGGAGGAAATAAATAAAAGTTAACAGAAGAATAGTCTCCCTCGAAGCCCCCGGTCCCATGTGCTTTGGGGGTTACCTTAGCTGGGAGGAGCTGCGTCCGTCTGTCCCACTTGCTGCCTGGGGGAGCCGAGTCTGTCTGTCCTATTGTTGCTGGGGGAAGTCACGTCCGTCTGTCCATTTGCTGCGGGTGGGGAGGAACCGCGTCCGTCTCTCCATTTGCTGCCCGGGGGTGGAGAGCTGTGTCCGTCTGTCCCATTGAAGCACCCTCCTTGCACGGTGGGAATCCTGTCCTTCTGCGGGCAGCGTGAGCCCAGCACACAGCACCGCTGGCCGTGTGCCCACAGGCCGTTTCCTGGGGTGTGTGTTTACAGAGCAGACGCAGTGCGGACTCTTGCATGGGCCACTGCGAACATGAGTGAGTCCCTGTGTTCACAGGTGTGACGAGCAAACGCAGAGGGAAGACACCCACCGGCCTTGGGGCGGGAGCGGGGTCTCAGAGTGGTCTCTTCAGGAGGGACACCCACAGTCAGGTAGCCTGGGCAGAAGAAGAAGGGGAAAGACTGTGTGCAGACAGACAGACAGCAGCCTAAGCCAGGACGCAGGTGACGTCTCACCTGGTGGCCGGCAGGAGCAGGCGCGAAGGGAGACGAGCAAGCCCAGGCGTAGGGGACGTAGCCGTGGACAGTTCTCGCTTAGGCACCAGGGAGGGGCATCCCTCGCTCAAGGTTACCCGATTCTGCTCGCCTGGGATTGATGGTCCGTGAGAAGGCCAACGGCTGTTTTTTCCAAAGACCCCACGAGGAGGAACCAGCCGGAAGCCGGAAATTGCCCAGAAGGGTCGGTGGTTGGAGACCCCAGTGAAAGAAAGCCAGGGCCTGTCTCTTCCCCTTCTCGCCGCCCCCAGCCCCAGCCCAGTCCCTGGACGCCGCTGAGCCTGGGGCTCACCTCTGTCTGCAGGTGCCGGGACCTCTGGCTGTTGGCTGGGCTGATGAGGACATGGTAGAGGCACTCGGGCCGTGGTGCTGGGCTCGCGTCCCCTGCAGGTGTGGCACCGCGCCTGCCGGCGGCGCCTCAGCCCCACTGCGCCCGCGTGGCTGTGGCTGCACTGGCAGAGGTTAGAGCCGATTTTCTGTGGAAATGAGGCTTGCCCCGGAGCTGCAGGACGGAGACGGGATGAGAACAGAGGGGAGACACCAAGCCCAGCCGGAGCCACCACGCCACCTCCCACGGGCGGGGCTCCCACGGTCGCTGACTTGTAGCCCACATTGTTTGCAGGGAGAGGCGAGACGTTGATTAACTAAAGAATAGTTTCCTCGATGTGGGGGCAAGACTGGCTAGATTTGAAGGAACCGAAGATGGAAAAGGAGAAGGAACAGGGTGAGAGAGAGAGAAAGAGAGAGAGAGAGAGAGAGAGCGAGAACAGGGTGCCTGGGGGCCCAAGATGCACCAGGAAGAAGTTCTGTGAAGGCTGATGGTCCCCCAAGGGCACCTGAGACCGGACAGATGTCCCCTACAGAGGGAGATCCTGCCTCAGGACCCGGGGCCGCAAGGGAGGGGCACCCAGGCAGGCCCGTGAGAGGAGACTTTTGTCCAGAGCGTCCTGTTCCTGGGGGATGTCCCAAGAAAGCCTAGGTCCCTTTGCCCCATGGGCTGACCTCACAGCCCACTGGCCCAGGGTCCCAGCACGAGCCCAGTCACTGGGAATGGCCTGGGAAGCCTCCCAGCTGAGTTTGCGAGGCATGGCGAGCGGCTCCATGCCGGGAGCGGTCAGGCCTCACTAAGGGCGGGTGTCAGGCAGACACACTGCTCCCAGGGCGTGTCTGACCAGGTACGGACTCTGGCCTTAGTCTGTGAGCGGGGGATGCAGCGAGGGCCCTCTCAGATACAGCGATGATCTTAAATACACGAGGAGAAAGGTTTTAACTCTGTGCCTGTCCCTGTGACGTGGAAGGGCGCCGTGGTAATTACCAGCCCTGACGTGCAAGATCACTAGGTCGCAGGTGATAATCTTATTCATGCTTGGCTCTGTTTTCTTAATTAAAAAAAAAAACCCTACTAATTATAATAATAAGTACTTTTAGTCCAACAAATATTTTTGGATAATGAACCCCACTGGGGAGACTGGGGAAGAAAAAAGTCATGTAACTCTTTTTTTCCTGAGATGAGAAACTCTGTATTTCAACTCTCGGCCGTCTTAGTCTAGATTCTTTTCCCCCAAAAGCAGAGTCTGAGACAAGGTCACGTGTGCAGGAGGCGTATTTGGGGACGTGCTCCCAAGGCAAGGGGGCTGGGAAGAGTGAAACAGGGAGGGAGGGAGGCCGGCCCAGGGTAGATTATTGAGTTGAGGGCAGGGGGTTCCACCCCAGTAGGACTTCCTTGAGGAGCCACGTTAGATGCACCTCCAAACTGTCCACGCAGTGGACGGAAGAAGGGAGTTACAACCACCAGCCACCAGAGCCCACTGGAAGGGTTGCGCCACAGGCTGGTAACGTACGGGTACCTCCAGGTTTGCTCATGCGTCGCTTTCCGCAGACATCGCACGTGGTGGTGGCCTGGGGGCGGAGGGGGACAGAGATGTGTAAGGCCAGGGGCCATCCTGGGGACCACCGATCGCTGCAGCAAAGGCTGAGCAGAAAGGAGACCGGAGGGGAGGTGGTGTGGGATGCAAGGAGTCTGTGAGTCCCCATCACATAGCCAGTCCGTGACAGACCCTTCAAGGTGGCAGCAGCCTCAACCACCCTTAGGAGTCAGCACTGTGTGCCTCCTTTTGAGCTGAACCAGGGACACCTCACCAGGCCCTTATTCGCCACGGCATGCCTCTAGCACCTTTGGGATGTTGTGCTGCATCCCGGATCTGCCGCAGAGCCCTCTCTTGCTCCCGTAGCCTTTGGAGACACTGCTATACGCTGCCTCCAAGTCTAAGAGGACACTAAGTTCATCCCCCGTCCTTGGCGGGAGGAACAAGGGCATGACAACTTGCCTTGGCATAAACTTCAAGGTGACATTCCACAGTGCCCCAGACTCTAAAAACTTCATCGACGTGGCAAGCCATGGCTCCTCCTAGAGTCCAGCTCTCGCCCCGTGACACACATATGTGCCTCCCGGGGCGTTCGGTGCGCTTACCTCTTCCTGCCCGTCTGACCCCCTGAGCATGATTTCCTCAACGTGGTGGGTGAGCGCGGTGTTCTCTGCAGCGTCAACATGACCAGAGACCCTGCAGATACCACGCTAAAGAGCAGCAGAATAATTGTAACCCTGTGGCAAGACAGCAAACGGGTGTTGCTGTGCTTCCTGTATAAAAGCAAAGAGCTTTTACCCCTCTTTACTGATAGATTGGAAAGAACACATTTTCCATATGTGAAAAATATGTGGAAAACACATTTTCCACAGTCCCAGTGAGGAGCGCACTGCAGTCTGTTTGGAGGGTTGGTCACACGGGTGCTAGCCCGCCATCCTCCACCGCGATTCATCTGGTCCTTCCTGGGGAACGGGGGCCTCCACCCTTGCCTTCTTCAAGTCACTGAGAGTGGACCTAGTCTCCACGTTTGCCTGTGCAGGGTGGGGGCGTCACCAGGGGTCGTCACAGACCTATTTGGTGCCAGCAATGGGCTCCTTAGCAATGTCTGATTTTGACCACCCAGCTCTAGAATCCCTTCCGGAGGGACTGCCTTGGCTTGGTTCCCCCTGGACACCAGCTCTGAAAGAAGTGCTCACAGACAGGGAGTATATTTTGGGAAGTGCACAGGAGCAAGAGGTACTGGAGATAAGGAATAGGGAAAGAGGGAGAACCAAGGCAAGGGCCTGTCATTGGACTGATCGCCAGTGTGGGACACCAGAGTGGGCCCAAGAGGGAGCTTATGAAGAGCCTGGGGCAAATCCACCTGAGGGATGGAAGATGGAGCATTAGCCTCTGGTCAAGGGTTGCTCCATGCAGCCTGAGCCCCTCAAAGTTCCAGATTTGTCCGTGCGTCAGAATGGCTGAGTTGGTGGGGGAAGGGGTGGCGCCTGGGTGGCTCTGTCAGTTGAGCATCTGACGTCGGCTCAGGTTATGA
The DNA here is from genome assembly GCA_030068075.1 of Paguma larvata. Lineage (NCBI taxonomy): Eukaryota > Metazoa > Chordata > Mammalia > Carnivora > Viverridae > Paguma > Paguma larvata. The sequence continues at coordinate 26,505,830 of CM057843.1, forward strand.
TCTCACAGTTCAATAGTTCGAGCCCCGTGTTGGATTCTGCGTCTCCTCTTTCAGCCCCTCCCCTACTCATACTCTGTCTCTCTCTCTCTGTCTCTTAAAGATAAGTAAACATTTAAAAATTTTAAAAGAATGGCTGTGTGAGCCCCTGAGGCTGGCCCAAAGGGCAGCAAAGAGAAGTTGGAGAGTAGAGAGTCGAAGATGCGCAGTGTGCTAAGGGGAGATGCTGTCGGGTTGCAGCCACGCACAGCTGGCCGCTGTGGGAAAACCGGACTGAAAAGGTGGGTGGGAGGTGGGGCATGGGCAGTGTCTGACACTCGGGCTCAAGTTGTGAGACCTTGGGCAGGTCCCCTCGCTCTTCCCGTGGGTAGCACTGGATTACCAATAGCCATTCTTAAGGGGGCATGAGAATCACGCAAGGTGGTACCGGTGAACTCTACAGCTCTCTTCTAGCGTAAGAGGTTTATAGTTGTCGTGTATGAAGGTGGCGCCCCGCTTGCAGCCCCAAAGTTTCCTGGGGCTGACTCTCCTGATAGTGCTCTGAAGAAGCCTAGAGAGGCCTCCCCGCTTTCACTGGGACAAGAGATCCCTGCAACTTAGACAGCAGGAGGCAGTACATCACATCTCACACGCACCCCAGGGTTTGGGGCACTCCCTACGGAGCCTTCTCCCATCTGGCCCCTGCCCCCACCGCACCCCCTGTGCCAGGGAAGCCTTGTCAGTGCCTCCAAGAGCACCCAGGGGACTGAGGGCATTCTCCCAGTAATGACTGCTGCTATTTCAGAGACGTGTGTCATCCCCCCAGGATTGTGACAGCTCAGTGAAGCAGGCAGGGGAGGAGGACGAGACAGTCTCTGTTGAGAGGAGGTGGCGTTGGCTGGAAGTAGAGCATCTGGGCCGTCTGCTGCAGGGAAGGAGGAGCAGAGGAGGTCTGAAAGTTGAAGAGAAGTTTTGGGGAAGTTTGCCCGAGTCTGCCCCGGGCTCTCCGTCAGTCTCCCCCAGCCTCCAGTGGAGTCGGAAAGTGTAAGGGGAAAGGAAGCATGTGGGAAGGGGTGAGGAGGCAGAGAGATGAGCACAGCCCTGGGGGAGCATGGAGGGACAGGGGTTCCTCCTCCAACATCTCTAGAGGGCAGGAGGAGTTTATAGTTGCAAAAGTGTGGCCGTCTTGTGGAAGCATTGTACATACTCTAGAAAATGATGGGAATCTCTGGAGAGGGTGGACAGAAACCACCCGTGGCCCCCAAAGTCAGAAGAACCTGCACACCAACAGACATTCAGGACCAGGGACAGCAGCCCGGGCGTCTTGAGAAGCCTGTGTTGGGTTCCCAGTCCCTGGAAACCCCAAATCCCTGCAGCGGGCAGAGTTAGCCATCACTGGTGCTGCAGGAAGCACGACACCCCCTAATGCCTCCTCTCTTGCACTTGTCCCTCTCCATACACCTCCCCTCATCCCCCTCTCCCAGTCCCTTGACTTTGGAACCAGAAAGGGCAGCTGTATCCCAACTGGGAAAGCAAGGGAGTGTACTCCTGGGTGGAAAGAAGGGCTCCTTGTTATGACAGCACTTATCAGGGGCCCCTCTGTTGCTCTGCTCACGGCTGAATTGGATCAAGATGGTTTTACTTAGCACTTTATGCCTTCATTTTGTGATGTTCAAAAAAACAAAACAAAACAAAAGCTAGGAGAGGATGGGAACAGAGAAGTGGAGTCTCAAGGAGAACGGAGGTGTGTGGGGATGGATGAGGAAGGAGCCGAGGGCAGTGAAGAACTGGGGGCTGGAGCGGGCTCATCTTGAGGGCCTCGGAGGATTGCTGCTGACCTAGCTGCCCACTTCCAGAGACACCCCAGGATGTACGGGTTCCTTTGGCCTTGGCCTCCCCCACATGGCCTCTGCAGCTTGTCTCTGCATAACGCAGGGGGTTTGGGGCTCGGACCCATTCACCAGGTCAGTTTTTTGAGGGGAGAGGGGATTTGTCCCTTTCCCCTAACAAAAATTTGCTCTCTGTGCAAAGTTCCCTTTGGTTTTTTTATTGTTGAGCCGATGTGTGGGTTTTTGCCAGCCCAGCAAAGCTTTCTTGGCTTCAGCAACTCCCTATGGATGTGCCCTGTGAAACCTCATGGCCCAGCTCACTGCCCCCCTCCCGGGGACAGCCAGAGCCAGATGGTGTGGAGCCACAGAGCTCTGCTCCCTCCCCGTCACCCTCCTGGGTGCACCTCTGCTCCTCTCGGCTTTCTGCTGAAGCAACCCCTGCTGCTTGTGCCCCAGGCCCAATTGTGGCTCCATTTAGAGGGCTGGTTCCTCCTTTTCTTATATTTACTCCTAGATTAGGGAGGCAGCATTAGCGACATGGTTGACCGCCCTACCTGCCAACTAATAAGGGGCTATGGAGCTCCCCCTGGAACCTCATCCTTTGACCCACCGGGATTGGCCGTGGCCAAGAGCACATGTCCTGTGGGCTTGCCACTCTCTCAGGGCTCTCCAGTGCCTCTCCATTCCCAGCTGACTGACAGCCTGAGCAGAAACCAAGAGGCTGCTTCGTTTATGATTTGTACACGATGCTTTGGCTGTTGGCCGTCTCGCTGAGCCTTGGGCGATAGAGTACTCTTCTGGGTACTCTTCTCCCCATTTCACAGATGGGGAACGCTGTAGAGCAGGCTCGTCTGAAAGAACTTTCTACGGCCATGGAACTGTTTGATCTTTGCATTCAATACGCTGGCCACTAGCCATGTGCGACCGCTGAGCACTTGAAATGTGGTAGTGCAGTGGAGGAACTAGTTTCACTTTTATTTCATTTTAATTGAGGCTTTAGACACTTACTTAAGAACATCTACTTACTTTCAGAACAGGGACTAAACCAGGCTGTTCTGAGTCACCTGTTCCCACCCAGAGGTCACCGGCATCTCAAAGTCTGCTGCTGGGTTCAGACACTCCAGATGTCTGGCCTTCACCTCTTCCCTGACTCTCACCTGGGCTAATTTCCCTCTCCGGAGAGGAAAGGTCTGTAGCTCAGAGTGGTGGGGCCCCCAGGTACAGTCCTGCTGGGATTCTGATGCCCACCCTTGCTGGGGGGCGGGCACAAGCAGTGAGAGGTATAGGAGGGACAGGTCCCAGTGCGATGAGGGAGTGGCTGAGCAGGTGTGAAGCCCGTGCGAGGGTCGTGGCTTGCTTCCCACCAGCTTACGGGGGAAGGGAGAGGGGGTGTCCCCCAGAGTGGCTAGTGCTTGACTGCAGCCACCAGTTTCCTTTTCTTTTTAGTTTATTTACTTATTTATTTTGCGAGGCAGAGACTGAATAGGGGAGGGGCAGAGACACAGAGACAGAGACAGAATTCCAGCGCAGAGTGCAACGTGGGGCTCGAACTCACAAACCCATGAGATCATGACTGGAGCCAAAATCAAATCGGAGCCTAACGGGCTGAGCCGCCCAGGCGCCCTACTAGTCTTTTCTGACAGCCACTCACTGCCTTGCCTCTTCCTTCAGAGAAGAAGACAAGGTGAGCCAGTCAGACCTTGTGGTGTGTCTTCCCGTCCCCTGCCCCGTTGCCATGCTCGCACCTCTCTGCGTGCTTTCATCCCACGGGGACGGCCCCTGCTTGCCCTCCCCTGGCCCGGTGTCTTCCAGACCTGCTCCTGCTTCTCCCGGGGCTCTTGCTCTCGTTCATGGTCTCACAGCTGAGCCCTCGATGATCTTCAGCTGTGTGAGCGAGTGGATTCGTCTCTACCCCTGGGAAATGGTAGACAGTGAGGCTTCGGCCAGCTCAGAGGCACGAGGGGCTTCTGGTCCCTAAAAATCATACCGGAGTGGCCAGAGGCCATACAACCGGCTCTGGGTGGAGGGGGTCCCTTAGTGTCTCTGAGCCTCAGCCTGCCCTACTAAACCCATCCATCTCACAGGGTTGCTTGGGGTGCGTTAAAGTGGCATAAAGGAATAAGCTTCGTGAGCTGAAATGCAGGACACAGTTGCCACTGTGGCCTTGGCACTGTAGTCCCTGAGAGCTGGAAGGACCTTTGAGTCAATCTTCCCCTCCCCCCCCCGCCGCCCCAGGTACACCTGGGCCCTGTGTGGATGGAGAGGAGGCAGGGTGTGGACAGGGCAGAAGCTCTCCGGAAGTGGCAGCACTCAGGGAGCTTGCCTTCTGGTCTGGTCCAGGGCAAAGAATGACCAAGCGTGCTCCCCATGACACTTTCAGGGTGACAACTTGCCCCACACTCTCCTGACATAGAACAAGGCCCCCAGATGGTGAAAGCACTCCGCATACTGAGAAAATCAGCAGCACACACCAAAGTCGTGGGCACACGTTGTCTTGGTTGCCTCATGGAGGGTCAAGACCTGCCCCGACCCCCGGCGCCTGGAGATCTCTATGTTGAGGGACAAGTATGGGGAAGGGAGGATACAGAAAGAGAGATTCATTGTGTTTTCCCCTTCCCTCCCTGCCTTTACAAAGAGACATGGAATGGCCCTAAAGAGGGGTGTCCAGTTAGATACAACCCCCTTGGCCACCAAAACTCATGACTCTAGAGGAAAGACAAGTCCCTGTGCCCTGGCTACACGGAAGATATGTCTGTTGAAAAAGATATCTGTTTCCTGGTTTGCCCTGGGGAGAAGAGTGCTCAAAATAGCCCGGTGGAGGAAGGTGTGGAGAGTGAAAGAGAGACACACACAAAGACAGAAAGTCAGAGAGAGAGCGAGACAGAGAGATAAGCCCAGAGAGAGACCGAGAACAAAATGTGGTCACCCCTCCTTGGAAGGGCTGCAAGCAAGTACACATGTCATCTCTGCTTCTGACTCAGCGGGAGAGAAAACGCAGCTCAGGAGATCCAGTGTGGCCCCCACCCCTCCACGTTGCCCACCCCTGCCCAACTCCCCCATGTGGGCAGAAGCCTTGAAACAGAAATTAAGGGATCTTCCGTCGTCCTCCTGGGCTGAGCAGACACCAAGAAGGAGCCCTGACACCCACTGCTTCGTTTCCAGCAGGTGTCAATACCCCCACACACCCGGGGGGGGGGGTCTGCGGCTGGCTTCCACCTGGCGGCCCCCGGCGTATTTCTAGGGCACACCCCTCACCACCACCCAGGGTGAGTTCTGAGAATGCAAACAAGTTTGAGCATAAGCCAGAACAAACAGTAATTAGGAAGGTAAATCTAATGCAGAAATAAGCAGAATGCATTTCAAATTCAAATAAGAATATTTGTGGACTCTCTGCTCTTTCTGAATTATCAGTGGAACGTTCCACTCCATTTGCACAGATAATTGAGAGTTAACTGTACTTTCTGTACCAAGGCCTGGGAGATGACCAGGGCAAATTCGGTCCATCTAGGTAGAGAGAACGGAAATTCATCTGGCCACTGCAGAGGGAAGGGACCTAGAGCAAAGCCTGGCTTTTGGAGGCACTTAACAGATATTTGTTGAATTAATCAGCATGATTTATTGAGTACGTACTGTGTGCCAGCTCCTTTGTATACAGAATGTCTTTGAATGTCCACAACCTTTGAGGGAGATACTGCTGCCCCATTTTTTACAGATGCAGTCAGTAAGGTTCAAGAACGTTGAGGCATGTGCTCTGAATCACATGGCCAGTCAGGACAGAAGTGGGCTTGCCTCCAGGTCAGGGTGACTCCCAAGCCTGAGTGCGCACCACTTCCTACTGGTGGAGGGTTCCAGAAGGGCCGAGGCTGTGTGTGGGGGGCGGGGGAAGGCAGGAGACCTAGGATTTCAGTTTTCCTACAAGCTCAGCTCTTCTTCTGCTCCTCAGAGGGGGAAGGGGCCGTGACTCAGATGCCACGTCCCAGGCTCCACTGTCCACCCTGGGATACTCTCTCCTGTCCGTTTCAAGAGAAGGGCTCTGTTTCTTCACCATCCCCTGAAACGGGGAGAATGAGACGCACCCTCCGACCTCCTTCTCCCTGCCTTCTTGGGGGCTGGGGTGTGGAATGAGGCGGACAGTGTTCCGGGTGCCCGAGAGCCGATCTGTCCAAAACACTAGGATGATGGCGATAATTATTGCCATGCCCTGTATCACCGGAATGAAATTTCCAAGTCCCCTCTTCTACGCTGGGGAAGAAAATCTATACGCTCGCCCAGGAGCCGAATGCAAACAAGTTCAACCGCGTGGGAGCTGGCCGCTGGGACGCTTTCTCCCAGTGCAGGTCGGGAGGCAGAAGCGCCCGCCATGAGCTCAGCCCCAGAGCTGAGCAGTGCATAGAGTGTTCGTTTCCTCGTCCCGTCCTGGGCAGGAGGGGGACCAAGAAGGAAAGCCACCGCTGGCTTCTGGGCATGCAAAGCTGCAGTAAAATAGGACTGCCACCCAGTCCCAGACATCAGGACGGAGCCAACGGATGGCTTAGATAGAGCAAACCTGATTGCTGGACATGTGTTTGGCCTGGAAGAGTCAGCGTGTGCTTCCCGCCAGCACAGACTTGTGTTTTCCGGGCCCCACCACGAGAAGGGACCGGCTCGCTGTTCCTTCTGCACCCTGCCATGGGCCAGACACTGTCCCAGACAGTGCTGACAAGGAAGAGAGGGTGGAGCCAGCGCCGAAGATCCGGTGTCCCCGCTCGAGACCGTGCTGCCCACGCACATGCGTCCGTGTCTCACCTTCCAGCAGCCAGGCTGAAAAAGTGACGAGAAACCAGTGAGGTTAATTTTAGCAATATACTTTATTTAACCCGAGAACGTACCCAAAACATTCCTGTTTCGGCGCATACCCAGAGACACCAATTAGTTTTCGTTCTTTTTGTTGTGCGAAGCCTTTGGAATCTGGCTTGTGTTTTGCACACTGGCTCCTGCGTTCGGCAGTGAGGTGATGTGCACCCACCTTCCCGGAAGAACCCCCTTTCCCAGAACCAGGCTTTTCTCATCAGAAGCCCCCTTGGGCCATCTGGCGCCCGGGATCCTATAAAGAAGCAAAGAGGAGACAGTAGTTCGAGTCCATTCCTGCTACAGCAGGTGTAGGAATGAAGGCTGCGAACGCCGTGTGGAAGATGCACAAAGTTGGTGTCTTCTTGAGAAAGTGATCTATCTGATTTTTCTCTTACCATTTTTTTTTGCAAGAAGAATTGATCCAGCAGACGGAAAGAACACCAGATTTTTTCCAGCGCTGCCTTCTGTCTCCATCTCAATGATCCTTTTCTCTCTGCTGGTGATGACAGTTTCTCCTTCGTATTCTCTCCCGCCTTCTCCAAACCAGGCTGGGAGGCCTCAGGGCTGCCCACCTCAGCCCAGAACACCTACTTACCCCGGTGATGTCTGGCTACCTTCTCGTGTGCCAGTTTAAGTGATTCTCCTTTTAAACTGCCTCCAAACAGGCAGTGAACCAGCTACTCTGCCCTCCAGAGAAGAACCCAGCCAGCTCAAGGCTCCATTGACTCTCTCTACAGCATTTACTCTCAAAAATACAATTCCAATACGGTAAAGATTCTCGTCTCCCAGCGTGGATTTCCAATTACCCACACTCGGCCAAGTGGCAGCCACTTCATTATAATTCTGTAATTGCCATATAGAATTCCTATAAATTTGCTGTTAATTTTTAACCACTGCATCCTTCTCTTAGAAAGTGTAACAATAATTTGAAAATCTATAGACGATATTTTTTAAGCGGATAGAGGCAGAGTGGGGGGGGGGGGATAAGTCCGGTGGGGGCTAGGTCTAGAGAAAAATCCTACGTCCATGCAAACGTTTCTTCCTAATATATGGCATGTTGGTGGCAGTAAGGATTGATCAGAGTCTGATCCGGGAAGATCCTGCTCTTAAATGAGAATGGCTTTGCACACGGGCTTCTCCGTTCCCAGGCGCGTTCCCTGCCCCCACTGGGAGGTAATTTACAAGCCCGGCTTCCGAGTGTAATCTTCCCGCATTGTACTGCTCCGTGGTGCCTCCCCGAATTGCAACACGGACCAGGTCTATAAAAGATGCTTCGGAGGAATGGAGGAAATAGCAGTCACACAGGCACCCCCCCCCGCCACCCCCCACCAAGCAAGTGAAGACCCAGGTGCTAAGCAGAGAAATTAGCCTGCCTTTCAGGAGATGCTAATGAGGCAAGTTGGGAGGGGATGAGGTTGAGCCAGAAAGGAAATTGCAGAAAGGCCTTGCAGAAGCCATGGGCACCTAGAACTAGCAGGGAGACAGACCAGGTAGTCCTAAGTGAGAGTAGCTGGCTTCTCTTTGTGGTAGCTGGGGGTGGGGGGTGGGGAGAGGGTGGAAGGAGCAGTCCTCAGGTGGTCAGAAGATGAGACAGCCTAAAGAGAGAGAGACACTGTACCCATGAGAATGTGCGGGGTCTCGAGGGGATCTCACTTGCTGGGAAGGATGTTTCGGTAAAAGGTGCTGTCGGCAGGGCTAGCCAGCGACCACTCCAGCAAAACAGTGAGGTCATTTACACCCATGGGCACCTTGGCTCAGGAAGGCAGGTAGGTAGTGCTGCAGGCCCTGGTCTGGCTGGAGCTGTCCCTGGTGCTGCAGGTCCAAGTGCAGAGTCCTTCCAGCTCTCCCACCCAGCTGCCAAGTCTAGTCCCCGTCCCCACCCTTAGAGAAGGGAGATATTGGCTCCAGGCTGGGAGGGCTATCAGGCAGCAGCAGCGATGAGAAATTGGGCCACGGAGCGATTTGAAGGTCCCAGTGTTTGATCTATTGCGGGGCTGGCTCCTTGTGGCTTTGCTGCCCCCGAGTTTGGTGACCTGAGAGAATTAAAGCTGCCTTAAATACAGTCTCTGTTGGCTGTATATTAATCAAGCAGGAATCAAAAGTCACAGCATCCTAGGGAAGTAAGAAAAGGCACAGACGGCTCCCTCTATCCTAATGCAGCAACTCTCAGCGGGAGGAAAGCCTGGGAGCTGCTAAGACAGCACAGGCCCGCAGCCTGCCAGCTTTCCCCAAACCTCCTTGCCAGTGAATTCTCAGAAACCTCGTGTCTTGGAACTGGAGGGTTGTGTTGATGCCAAACGGTGCTGGACCCCAGTGCCAGAGTAGATCAGGAACGAGGAGGGCTTTTCCCCCAGGTGTGGCAGGGGGCAGAAGGAGGGAGAGCCAGCAGGGGAGGGGGCCCCACAAGAGCCTCGCACCTCAGGCCCCCGTGCCTCCACCAGACATGTCCTGCTTCCCCTCCTCTTGGCAACCTTTAGGGAGCCTGATGAGACCAACAGCGTGCGCTGCCCCTTTCTCTGCTGCATTGTGCTCACAGTGGGCAGCAATTCATACAACTTGTTGGGTGTGCTGAGAGCTGCCAGGCACGGCTGACACTGGCTAGGGTCCTCCCTGCCCTTCCTTCCTCCTTGTCCGGGCTCGCTCCCCTCCAAGCCCAAGGAGGGACCCCAGATTGGGCTTCTTCCCTGCTGGGGTGTGGGGAAGAGAGTCTGCAGGTAAGATTCTGTCTCTTTGCTTCCTGGCAGACAGGCCTGTCCTCACCCCTGTGCGTCCTGGGACACGCTCATCTCCCATGACGCCTCCATGAAAACCCTCCCAGCCCCTGCCCTCCATCTCCCACCACCGGCCACCTCCCTCTTCCATTGCCTCAGCTCCTGTCTGCAGCTTGGCACTGGCCACCTGACACAGTGCACCCGCCTCCCCTGGGCCATGCGCTTTGCCAGGACGGCACTGCCTCTCTGGGCCTTTGCTGCCTTGGGCTCTTAATGAGCTTTTAATGAGCTGATGCTTTGGCTTTAAGGGGCACAAAGGGGCAGAGGAAGAGTGGAATGCCAGCCCCCTCACATTCTGCTTTCTGAGGCCTCGAGGTTGCTTTTTAACTAGCTGAGTACTAGGGCTGGGGCTGTAGGCAGATGCTTGATTAGGTCTCACAGACTCGTTCAGAGTTTGGAGGACCTGACTTTCACAGTCCTTGGGCTGTGGGTGACTCCGTGGTCATCACTCCCTCTTTACAGGGCTTCACTGCATCTGTCCCTTTGTGGCCTCTCTGCATCCAAGGCTAGAGGAAGGGGCAATGGTGTCTCTGCCAAGTAAGATTTATTTTAACCAATAGCAAAGTGAAGAGGCCAACTATTTCCATTGCTGTCTATGTAAAGGGGCAGGAAACACAAGGCTGGGCCCTTGCTGCCTCTCTCCTGGGCAGCCCAGCCCCATCCGCTGTGGATGAAGGAACACACCTTGATCCCCTTCCCATGGCTCTCTGCTTAGGAGCCCTGGATGCCTTGTTCCCCCAGCTCAGTCCTAGCTGGACTCGACACAGATTCATGCTGGCCACAGCCCTGGGAGATTCCCAAAGTGCCACCCACGTCGTGTGCATGGTGCTCCCTTCCCAGCACCTGAGGCGTGCCGTGCTGCCGTTGGGGACCCCTTCCCTGGAACACACAGCCTTGTTCTACAAGTTCTAGTGGGTGACCCACCGCCCCTCCTGGGAGTTAGAGCAGGGGACAGTGGCCTCGGCTGCTGGTCCAAGCTCCCCCTTGGCCCTCCTTCAAGGCTTTTCCCCTTTGAATAAAATTAAAGTGGAAAGGTTTGTTGGAGACACAAGGCAGAATTTCTTGACAGTCCGGGTGATAAAAATCTGAAAGGACTCCCCAGAGAGATGTCAGGGTCTCCCTCAGTGGAGTGCTTCAAGAAAAAAATTTAAAATAAAAAGACAGCGCCTGTCCCTGAAGGCTGCAGTGACTGCCAGCTAGAAGGCAGAGGACTGGATCATAGGATCCCGAACTCCCTTCCAGCTCCATTGACCATACCTGTGAGCCCTCTATTACCTTCCAGCAAAGGAGGGTGAGCTGAGAGCAAGGGGCTAGAGCTGTCCCTGGTGCTGAAAGGCAGCCAGTTGGGGTGCGGAGGGCGGATTTTAGTGCTGGGCCTGGGTGGGCTCCATGGAACAGTGAGTTATGTAGGGTTTCCTTTGCCCAGCAACCTCTGCCAGTGATAAGCCTGTAACACGAGCCCCGCCGTAGCTGGTGTCGGTCATGTCTGCCCTGCGCACCCAGCCATCCGAGGACAGTTCATTGGTAGGCAGTAAGAGCTAGAATCTTCACCTCCAAGCTAATATACAGACTTCCCGAGCCTCTCAGGACTCTTTCTTGTCTGTGGCCATTTTTGGTGTTGGCACAGGGCACCAAGGAGACATGCACAGATTTAGGTAGGATGGAAAGGCTCCCAGTGGTAGGCCAAGCTCAGAGTGTGGGACGAGGATGTAGGAAATCAAGCGTCTCGAGGCAGATCAGCTAGGAACCCCGTGGAAGGTCTTCCTCTGTCCAATAGCAGCTTCTCTCCTTGGCTTGATCATAGGGTTCAGCAACCCTACTGCGTTCTCGCGACCTCCTGCCTAATGAGAAAGAGGAAATTTGAGATAATTGCTGTGCAGCCTGAGCAGTGGTGTGATTAGTAAATGCCCAAGCTATTGCAAATGACGATTACATTAACAGATTTGGTTTGGGGTTGATCCTGTTAGGAGAGAGAGCCAAGTGCTAATGATGGGGACACTCACAGAATCATGTGAGCCAAGCACAGTTGTAGAAAAGAGGTGAGGGGTTCTTGAGAATCCGCAAGCCAGCAGGCTTCGTGTCCAGCCTAAACCCTGCCTCCAACTAGTTGTATGACCTTAGGCTACCTCCGTGACCCCAGAAGTGCCATCACAGACCATGGGTATCCTATCATCCTACCTTCCCTGTCTACCTTGTGAGGACCCAGTAAAATGAGACGCGTTAAGGGGCATTGAAGAAGTTGGGAAAGCACCGAGCAAATGCAAGGTACTGTTATAGCTGGCAGTCAATAATGATAACAAATCACCGTTTTTTTTCCCCTCAGACACTCTTGTTCCTGGGATGTTTAAGCAAACATTTCAGGTTCTTGAGGCTTTATATCAGAGGCAGAAATAAAAATTCCGCTCCCCTTCCTCCTCTGGCTTGTGTGGGATTCTGGGGCCAATCCCCTGAATGGTGGCTTGGCCACAGCTGGCACCATAGAGCACAGATCTGTTTCTCCAGAGCTCTCTCAGCCCGTTCTGCCTCCTTGCCAGGAGCTCGTGGCCCAGATGCAGCGGGAGCCTGCAAAGAGCTTCCCAGGGTTGCAGCTGCCGAGGCCTCTTACCCACCAAGCCCCAAGGTAGAGCTTCACAGCACTGGCTGCTTTCAGATGTTCTTGTTGCTGTGTGATGAGCTCTCTTCCCCGCTCCAGAAGAGGGGAAGGCAGAAGTCCTGGGGGCTCATTCAAAATAAATAAAGCTTGGCAACAGTGCTGAGTGAAAAGAGCAGCGTCGTACGGCACCCACAGCCCCTTTTCTGAGAGCGTTCCTCTGGCTCCCCGGCCCCGAGGGGAGGGGAACCTGCCAAAGAAAGATGTGCTTATAACCGCAACCCCGTACAACTTCTGGCTTTGCCTGTATATTTCGAGTGTGCCCTTTGCTTTCAGTCTTCCTATATTTATTCCGTTTAATTTTGCCGGGACGGGGTTGTAAGTGAGGCAATGGGCAAGCGCCTCTTAATTAAACAGATAAATAAACTTCCTTCACATGTCGGGTTCTACTCTTGCTGCAGTCTGCTGGGACCAGGGGGGACAGCACCAGTAGGTGTGAAGGGGGTGCTGCTGGGCTGGAAGGTGGGTGCTGGCCCTGGCTGCCTGGACCGGGCCCGGCTGCCCCTCCGCATTGCCAAGTGCTCCGTGGCTCAGGGGTGAGGAGGGGCCCACGGGTGGGGAGCGTCCCTGGCAACCCCTGCTCACAGGCCTGGCCGCAAAGGGGAGGCTCTGGCTGGTGTGAGTGGGCCCTCTGCTGGACACCTCCAGTGTGGCCTCATCAGCCAGGGCAGCTCACTCCCAACCTGGCCAGAGCAGTCCCCTTAGCCACAGGGGCTGCCCCACCAACTCCTCTGCTCTTCTGGGTGAATTGGACAAACGGACGGGGCAGAAATGCCCCCTCCCCCATCCCCAAATAAGGAAGCCGTCACCTTCAGAAATCTGAGGGCTTCCCACATTTTCCATGAAGACAAGGAGTTTCCTGTCCTCAACCTGGCATCTCCCCAGTGGTGTCTGTTGGAGGTGCTCCCAGCAGCTGGGGGCTTTCCCTTGACTCCACTCCTGTTCCCTCAGCTGTGGAATTGGGGTGTGATCCCCCTGGGAGTCAGCTGGTTGGTTCCTATGGAAGAGGCTTCTTGGGTAATCCCACCCTCCCTTGCACCCACACGCGCCCTGAGCCATGTGCACCCTAGCCCACCCTACTGGGGAGATGCCACATATAATTCTGCCGCTCCTGCCTCCTTTGTTCCCCCCCACACACACACCCACTGCTCATGCCCAAGCCTGTGCCAAATACCCCGAAGTTGGGGCAGGGAGATCAGGCTCTGCTGGAGCACGGAGCACACTGTCTCTGTAGATTATGGCCCCGCTGCAACCGGAGACGGTGAGCTCACCCCTTGTCCTAGCACGCCTTTGCCAAGCTCCAGGCTGTCCTCCCGGCATAGGCGACGGCTGAGGACGCCAGCCTGGGCACCCAGAAGGGGAGAGAGGGGCAGGCCCGTAGTAACGCAGCCCCCCACCCAGCGTCCCCTAAAGGGATTGCAGAACTTTTTGCGTCCCGCTGGAATATGCCTGACGTATGGCCCTGGGAATTTCCGAAGGAGGGGACGAGTGTCATCAGCAACACTGCACCAGATCTCTGGACTACAGAACCGTGCCCGCCTTCTGTGACGAACACAGGCTGTCCTGAATGCTTTTGGGTGCGCACTTTCCCAGGGAGACTCCATGTCCCCATTTCACCAACGATGTGCACACCAAAGGGACTGAGGGTGTTTGCAAGGCCATGTGGGCCCTGATCTCCCAGAGAGGGCGGGAAAGACAGACCCTGCACCCAGGAGAGCTTCCTCCAGGGAAGGTGACACGGGGTGGAGGGTGGGGGCAGGAAGGAGCCGGGAGATCTCCAAAGCCTTGGAACCGTCTGGACCTTTTGAGGTGCCTCCTTGCCTGATATTTATAGTGGTGCCCAGGAGCGCAGAAATAATTACAGTTCAGTTCCTGCCTCCCTAACAAGGGCTTTCTCAGATTCAGGGCGAATGGGATATTTTTTTCCTTGGCTCTTTTTTTAAGTAGTGAATATTAGCGCTGGATTGACAGCCTTTCCCAGCGCGCAGCCTCCCTGCACCCCAGAAGCGGGGGTAGCAGAGCCCCAGGGCCCCGGGCCTCGCCCACCCACCACTCAGGAGGCGCCAAGGGCTCTGGAGGGCTGGGAGGAGTCCAGGGGACCTGAGCAGTGTTGCACCTCACTGTCTAGACCCCGGAGGAGGGCAGGGTTCCTGACCGTCAGGACGGCACAGACTCAGAGTCACCGTAGATGTGTTCCGTGCCACTGGGGTGCTCCCCAGAGAACTGCTGGAGCACTCTCCTCCTTCCTCCTCCAGCCTGTGGAGTAAAGATGGTCCCGTCCACCCCGAGGGCTCTGGTTTCTTGTAACAGCTTTGCCCAGGCTTCTTGGGATCTGTGCTTCCAAGCCCCTCCGGCCACCGTAGCCAACTCGGCATCAGGATAAGCCCTGGGGTGGGGGTGACGGGGGGGGGCAGGGACAACTGAGGTCATCCCTGCCAGGTGCTATTCCAGGCGTTGGGGCGATGCTGTGACCCAGCCAGCAAATTTCCTGTCCTCCCGATGCTCAGCTCTTGAGGGGGACACCAGATGGGCTACAGTGTTTAAATATTCAGCAGCCTGACACCCCCCCCCAAAGACAACCCCCAGTGGACAGAGGCCTCTCTCAATTCGTCGGTTAGTAACTGGCTCGAAGTGGAAGCCACGAGCCCATGGCACAGCTCAAGAGGTGGTGGGCACACAGCCCCCTGTCCTGAGAAATGAGCCAGACAACACACATTGTTTAAATCCTTCTTCTGGAGGTTTTTTAAATTCTGTTTTGCTGTTCTCGTTCTCTCTGGAGCCCGGGTGTGATTAGCTGACTGATGGAGGCAGGTGTCTAGACATGCTCCCCGGGCCTGACACTCTGGAGGTGAGGCTTGAAGCCAGGTGGCTGGGCTGAAAGGACCTGCAGATGACCAGGAGCAAGGGTGCCGCAAACCATACCGGCACAGCGGCTGGCGTTCCCGGGCCCAGCGACTGAGCTCAGGGGTCCCTCTAGGAAAACTCCCCTGACCCAACCCCGAGTCTGAGCTCACCCCACACCTGAGCTCCCACTATCCTGGGTTGTAGTCTTGGCTTGCTTTCCCCACCAGACGGTGCGCTCACTCCAGGGAAGACAGTTTTGTTTCTGTAGCTCCAGCACCTGGTGCCATGTCTGTCTGCACATAGTGGGTTCTCGATAAGGGAAAGCAGGAGGGGAAACTCGAACGGTGTCCCCTGTGTGTTGGGCGGTGATTGGGACACACTCTCAAATCCTCTCATGGGGAGAGATAAAGCCTCGATCTCAGTAGATGCTTGGTAACAAAGGCAAATGAACGAGTGAATGATCCCCACGGAGACTGGACTTAGAGCCGAGGGCTGGGGGTGAATGCCACACAGGTGCCCCAGATTCCTGAATGTCCTCCAGGGAATGAGCCGCTTGGGAGGCGACCACAGAAGGGAGGGAAGTCTCCTGAAACAGGAGGGCAGAACGGCAGGACTTGGGAGGCAAAAGGCCTGCAGGGCCACCCCTGCTCTCGCAGCCAGGGGCACTCTGGGATGCCAGCCTCCATAGGACAGCGCTCTCTGCAAGGTGTCCCCTCACAAATGCCATACCCAGCCAGGTCCCCCTCCCCAGATGCCCCAGACCTTGGCGCCGGCCCCCCCACACTGTCTCAGGCCATAGGGGTGCCTCTCTGGGAGACGAGTTAATAACCATCCAGCCCAAAGGCAGGGGCTACCTCTGCGAGTCCACAGCCAAGCCTGCCAGCCCCACCCCTGGGAGGATCACGGAGAGGGACTCCGGAAAAGGGTCAGGCAAGTGGAACTGCTTGGCAGGGACCGGCTCTCCCCAAGGCAGGCTCTTCCTTGACTCAGTCCCTTCTGCTCTCTGCCTCCCCTCCAGACATGCTGCACCCCCTTTCCTTCTAAGGAAGGGAGTGTGCGCGCTGCTCTGAGAGGGGTGTCCAAGGGGCACACACCTGCCTGCCTCGTTCAAGCCAAGCTGGTTCCCAGACAGTGCCTGGAGGGAGCGCGTCCTCACCCCGTCCTTGTCCCCTCCTCCTGCTCCCCCCTAAACGACCCTCAGGGACTCGTCCTGCAGTGAGCGCAGTAAGGCACCTCCTGTGACATCACCCACCCACCCTCTCCGGGCAGGCATGGAAACAGAAGCCCAGAGGACCAGCGACTTCCCTAAAGTCCCCGAGCATGGGAAGGGGCCTCTGTTTGACTCTCAGCCTGCTGGTCTTCTCATCACAAGGTGGTCCCGGCCCTCCCTCCCTCCAGAGTAGGTAGGGGCTCACTCTCGGAAGTGAGAGAAAGGGACTCACAGCCGCCTTTGGGTAGGATAGCCAGAATCGCTACTGGATACTTGGGATTCTACCCTTGCCCAGAGGAACATATGTAAGTGGGCCGAGACGTTGGTCAGGTGTGTCTCCCTGCTACCTCCACCTCTAACGGTGGCAAGCATCAGACCGTCCCTCAAGGCCAGGCTCACCTGTGGCTTGTCCTGGTTAACTGGGCCTGGCCAGGGGCATCTGTCCAGTGTGAATGCGTGGCAGGCCCACGGGGGGGCGTGTGGCTGGGGAAGCTGCGGATTCATGTACACACATGCGCACACATCTGTGACGGGGATGCTGTAGGGGACAGTCAAGACCCGTGCCAAGCAGGGACTGGGTTCAGGGGTGGGTACGTGTGCTGTCTTGCTGCATTGTGTGCGCGCACCAAGCCCAGTGTGTTTGGGGATGGGGAGGGGAGGATGCATTGTGCACAGTGCCTCTTGCCCCCTCCCCGCCCCCCCTCCATTAAATATCCACAAGACCATGTGCCCGTGGCAGGCCTACGCTGTAAATGGGGTCTGGGGGCCACAGGGAGGGCGGGAGAAGCCCCCCCAGGGCTCCCGCTGGGTTTCCAAGCTCTGGGCAGCTGAGACGCGTTCCCCAGCTAGGAAGCCTCTGCGTAGATGCCCTCATTACATCACCGACATCCCCGCCACGGAGCCGGCCTCCCTTATGAGAGGCGCCTCTCTGAACGCCAAGCAGGACGAAGCGCCTTCCGGTCGGGCCGCAGAGCCGGCAAAGCCGCTCCTCTCCGCAGCGGCCGGCGGACCGAGCGGGGCCGGAGGGAGATTCCAGACCCCGACCCCGGGGGGTCGGGGGGAGGCCGGCAGCCGCGGGATGCGCGGAGGAGGAGGGCCGCGGAGGGGCCCGCGGGAGGGCGCCGGCGGGCGAGGGGTTAAGTGTCGGATCAGCTGTCGCGCCGTCGTTCCGGATTCTCTTCCCTCGGTGCGGGGCTCTGTTTGATGTTGGAGTACGCCAGGGGCTCCCCCTCCCACCGCTACACACGCGCGCACACGCGCGCACTCACACGCACACGCGCCACTCTTTGCAGACAGGGCTCCGGTGGCTCCAAAGTGACGGGCGCCCGCTCCCCCGCTGCCCTCACCCCTTCTCTCGCGCACACAGCCTACCGGGCCGTGTTCTCGCGCGCGCTCTCCCCCAGCACCCCCGCCCGGGCAGGGGAGCACCGGGCAGAGGCGCGCCGCTCGCCGTCCATGCCTCCCTCTTGAGGAGCGCCGCGCGGGGGAGGGGAGGGCCGAGGAGGAAGAGGAGGAGGAGGAGGAGGAGGAGGAGACCGAGAGGGCGCCCGGGAGGCTGGGCGCGCGCACACACCGAGGGACGCGCGGAGGGTGCGAGCCGCGCAGCGAGCGCAGAGCTGCCTCCGGCCGCCGGGCGCCCCCCTGCCGCCCCATGCTGTGCTCCATGGCGAACTCGGGCTGCCTCCTGCTGTCCAACTCCGGCAGCATGCTCCCGCACTCCGTGCCCTGCCCGCCCGCCTTCCTCTACCTCCAACAGGTAAGCTGCCCCCCGGCCCGGCGCGGCCCCCCGCCCCGCGCACGTGCGCCCCGCGCCGCCGCCCACCCCGCGCTCGGCCGCCTCCGCGCCGCCGCCGGGGCCCCGCTGCGCTCCCCGCGTCATGGCGCCGGGGCCCGGCGGGGGGAGCGGCGGCCGAGCGCGGGGTCGCCCGGGGCGCGCGCGGCGCGGGGCGGGGGGCCGGAGTTTGGGGCGTCGCTCGCAACTTTTCCGAAGGCGCGGGAGGGGGCGGCGGGCGGAGTCTCGGGGGAAGCCGGAGGGGAGGGGGCGGGGGTTCTCGTTGCCGCGGTCACTTTGGGGAACTTCGCGCCGGGCCGCGGGGGGCGCGGGGGCGGGGAGCGGGGGGGCGGAGGGGAGCCCTCCGGCCGCGTCGGGAAAGCCGGGGGGCCGCGCGGAGGCGGTGACGGCGGTGGCGACGGCGGGGGCGCCGAGCTCTGCTGCAGCGGGAACCGCGAGCGGGCCTCGGGGGAGATGGGCCACCAGCCTTGGTGGGGCTGGTGAAGGAGGCCCGGGAGCTCCGGGCCGGGGAGGGGGCTGGGGCCAGACTTTTGCAATCTGCTGGGCTGCGCAGGAGGCTCTGGCTGGCGAGGGGGGCAGAAAGCCAAGCGACTCCGAGCCCCCAAAATCCCCAGGACGCTCCAGGGGAGGTGAGCGCAGAGCATCAGCTGCTGCCTGCTCGCCTGCCTGCCTGCCTGCCGTGGTTTGCGGGGCGGGGGTCCTGCGATCCCACGATGCGGAATCAGTGCGGTCCCAGGCCTGCACTGGGGACGGAGGGGGGACTTCCTCGCCTCCCCCAGGCCCCTCCGTCTCTGTGGGCTGCGGTTCCCAGTGCCGGCCCAGCCAGAGCCGACTGGGGGCTGCAGTAGCCTGCCTCACCCACCCTGGCCGCCCACACCTCCCACACCTCGGGGCTTGTCCTCCCTCCCCCACTGTGGGGCTGCCTTTTTTATCTTTAGCACCCTGAACCTCTGCTCCGGGCCTGCAGGGGTGGGGGCGGCTGCCTGCTGGAAGAGGCCTGGGGCTTGAAGGGAGAAGCCCGGTGAGGCCTGGAGAGCTTCGGGCTGTTGTCCTGGGGCCTGCAGGAGCAGGGGGGAGGGCTCCCTGAGGACCAGGTGTGCACCTCGGGCTGGGTATGGAGGTGGGAGGCGGAAGGTAGCCGGTGTCGTGGCAAAGCCGACCGTCAGGGTCAGGCCAGGCCTAAGAGTCTAAGTGAGCATGTACTTCTACTATCTCGCCCCCGTAGGCATTTGAAGGCAGGAACACAGAAGTGTGTGTTTCTTGGAGACAATGACAGGCTCCAGGTGGGGCTGGGCCTTTGGATGGTGGGTTCTTGTCTTTTTGTGCCCCTCGGGCTCTCCAGAGAGCCAAGAAAGAAGGGGCCGTGGCCGGTGGCTCGGGAGGGGCTGTGGACACAGCAGACCAAGCTGGGGCCCTCAGAGCTGTGCCAGGTCGGTCAGCCCCTGGGCTGCCGGGGGCTCAGGTCAGCCCCTTACCAGGATCCACGCAGCAGGAATTGCCGAACACGTCAGTAACTGCAGAGGCAGGGCCGGGGGACGGCCCGATCGTGAGGAGCAAAGGGTGGCCCCAGTGGCCTGTGATCCAGAGACCTTGGCCCTTGATCCCACCCTCGCTAGGACCACCTGTGACCTCTGGGCAGTCCTGGACACAGCTCAATAGCAACAAAAGCTGCCGAGGGGACCCCCTTGCCCCGAGGCAGACAGGCGTCCAAGCCCGAACCGTGGCCGACTCCCGAAATTCTCCATCATCAGCAGCAGTCGGGGTGGACCTGGGAGGTCAGCCTTCAGAGCACCCCAGGCTTCCATGAGTGCAGCGATCACTTGGAGATCTCTGGGGTGGGGCCCAAGAATCTGCATTTCTAACAAGCTCACAGGTGAAGTCACGGGGTGGACCACTCGGGTAGCAGGCGTCTGTACCATCCCCCACGGCCACCCGCACCCATGCCCTGCGCTGCTGAAAGAGACTCCAGCTCCCTATACAGACAGTAGGATCGGAGATTAATCCAGGGTTCATGGGCTGTGTTAGCCAAGTCAGGTCACCTCTCTGAACCTCAGGATCTTCTTCTGAGAAAGCATCCTGTCCTCCCAGGCTGAATGGGAGGGTTGAGTTAGGATGAAGTAGCGGCAAGCCTCTGAAAAACGCCAAATGTTGGCATCGTCTTGACGGAGTCGGACGTGTGCTCATAGTTGGGGTGACGGTGCCAGCAGGACCCGTGAGGAAGGCACACCAGTTCCTCCAGGGCTGGGTGAATGCGTCCCAAACTAATGGCCTTTGGAGCTTTCTGTAGGGGCAGCGGGAAGGCAAGAAGACGCTGATGGGCCGTAGCCATTCTGAGTGTCAACCCAGTCATCTGGGTGTCAACCATGAGCAGAATCGCTTCGGGGAAAGCCAGAGAGTGCCCACTGGGGCCCAGCTCTCAAGTACCCTGTTTCCTACGAAGCGGTTCCGCAGCGGGTGGCCGCGTGTCTCCGCGGGCCCGGAAAGATCTTAATGCAGCCTTTTCCCAGCTATCTTTGGGGTACACGTTAACAGGAGCGTACGCGGGTCTGGCAGTCCAGGGCCAACACGAGACAAATAATGACGTTTAGGTGGAGACCCTGCTCGTCCCAAACCACCTTTGGGGTGAGACAGAGCCTCCCGTGTTCCCCGGCAGTGGAGGCCGCGTGAGGAGGGGGCCTGGGGCGGCCCCCGGTCAGGCTTGCCTCCCCTGCGGCCCCACGGAGCCGTGGCAGATCTGGGTGCCGCATGTAGGCTGTGTGTTTGGTCTCAGCGGCACGTTCGGTAACAGGAGCAGGAGCAAATACGTGAAATCAAGCAAGACAAGAGACGTGGTTTACGGCGCATTAAGATGCAGCATTTAAACAGGCAAGCGTTGGAAACGTACCGTCTTTCAAACTTGAAACTGGAACATAAAACCTCAACCGGCAGAATTCCGTTCTCTGTTAACACGGCAGTCTTTTCCCGCTGCACGGGCTGGACCCCAAGGGTGCCGAGAACGAGCTGTGTCCCCTCTGGGACACGGCGGCTCTGTAATTCATTCGAGACGCTTGTGGTTGGGCGTCCCTTCTTGCAGCCGCCCGGCGGTGCCGACGTCTGTCAGAGTCCTAACTGTCCGCCGGACAACTTCAGGTCCCCCGGCACCGGGAAAGAGCCGGCTGCAGCCGGGCTCTGGCATTTGGTAAGAGCCTACCCTAGCAGCCCCAGGCAGCCTTGGCGTCCCCGCCTGCCCAGCCCGCCACTGGAGCCCTCAACTCCCCACGGGGCAGCCCAGAGCCCTGGTCCTCCCATATCTGGCCCCACCTCAGGATGGGACACGGGAAGGCTGCCATCCGTGGTGCATTGCGGCCAGCCCAGTGAGGGGTGAGGTCAATACTGGTCACCTTTCAGGGCAAGAGGGAGCTCATGTGGGAATCTAGAACATCAGCAAGACTCCCCGTGAGGCCCTTGTCTGGGCTCCGGTAGAAGAAAGTTGTAAAGAGTGGTGGGGGTGGGTGGCAGGGAACCCCCGTGCCACAAAAGAGGATTTTGTCACAGTAATTACTTCTTAGTAAGCTGCAGCGTCCCATAGAGGACTCTTATCACCATATCCGATTGCAAAGCCGGGAACTCGCTCTGGGGGAGATAAGTTTTGTCCGTAGGAGAGAGCACTGGCGATGGAGGGGAGGGGCCGAGCCCGCAGGATGCCGGCCGGCCGGCCGGACGCCGGGCCCTGGAGACTGCGAGCGCCCGGCCTTCCTGCGGGCCGCGTTCGGAGCTCAGTTGATCTCATCATCCTTCTTCTCTTAATCGAGATGAAATCACAGATGGCCTTGCGTGCCCTCGACAACATTGGCAATCACCGGAAGTTTCCGTGGAGGCCGTGGCGTTTCCACCCAGCTGCCAGCGTGAGGCAGGTCGCTTCTTGGCATTGTCGATGCAAGACGTGTCCCCTCGGAGTGTGGCACCCAAAGACTTCAGGGGGAGTGTGGTCAGGGGATCCTGGGGTCTGTCTGAGATTCCTTAGGAAACTTCTCTTATTAATAATCGTTGGAGGGAGGGGCAGCAGACCTGCTCATCGTAGGCACTCTTAGTAGGTTTAATTACCGTGGCAAAGGGGACGCCGCTTCTGACACCGTCCGAGCACGCCTGACAGTTGTCTCCGTTCCCTGGGCAATTGGCGTGTCCCCTTGGTGTGGTTCCAGGAGCCCCTGTCTGAGACGCGCTTGCTCCAGGGGACAGAACGTGCCTGTGGGTACGCCCCGGCCCGCGGGAGGGGCCGGCACCGAGCAGAAGCGCGTGCGCATCTTCGGAGTACGCGCGATCCGCGTCTGGCCTGCCGGCGTCCTCTGGTCGCTGCAGTAAGCCGGCCGTTTCTGCGGCTTCTCACCCAGTTTGCGCTCTGGTGGCTCACATGTGTCGCAGAACCTGCTGAGTGTGCCTGCGCCTTTTACAGTTGAGGAAACTGAGGCAGGCAGAGTTTAGGGGCCACGCCGACTCATAAAGCCCGGCACGCAGAGCCTGGCTGCGGCCCCGGAAGCCTCATGCTGGTGGGTATCGAGGACCGAGGAGGTCCTCCCCTCTGACCCCTTCCCGGCCACGTGCGAGATGGAAGTGACCCCACGGGAGCCCTCACGCGGCCTGAACTCTCATCTTGCCTACAGATTTGCAGCCACCGGTGTTCCGGAGGTTCCCGTTGGGTTGGGGAGAGCGGAAGTGGCCTGCCTTGCCAAGTCTTGGGGGGCGCGTGGGTTTCTCTGAAGAGCGAGAGCAGAGAGCTTTGCGTGCCGCAAGGATGATGAGCCCAGGAGCCAGGAGGAGGGGCGCAGACGGCCCGCGGGGGGAGGTCCAGCCCCGGGGCACAGGCGGAGGGCCCTCCGCGGAGGAGCAGCCGGGGTGCCCAGTGTTCAGACCCAGCAGGGCGCAAAGTCTGCGCAGAGCGGAGCGGCCGCGGACCCCCGATGGCCCTGTGCGGCGCCTCTGCCCAGAGGTAGGGCCAAGTGGGGCATCTTCTGAGCCCGAGCCAGTGCGTCACGACGTGGGTGGACGTGCGTGTGTGGGGCATGGAGGGGTTGGGGGTGGTCCTCCAAGCAGGTGGGGTGGGCCGACTCTTCTTGGGACAGTGTCGGTGGGGTTTTCCAGTTCCATTAAGGAGGCCCGTGTCTGTTTCTCATAGTCGTGGTTGGAGACCGAGGTTCGAACGATGTACCCCGTTTCCCAGAATCACAAGCGAAGGGTTGGCTTGGGCATCATCCTCCCTGCCTTCAGGGACCCCCAGTGAGTCTGTGAAGCGGGTGCACCCGTACTGAGGCTCTGGGTTCTCGTTGGGTACAGAGAAGCCGCACGAAGGGCCACACGAGGACCCAAATCTGTGGGCTTTCCCAGCCGGCTGGCTGGCAGGCATGGTGGGGCACGGGGCTGAGCAGGCGGCGGCTGGCGTGCTGGGAGGTCGGCAGAGAGCAGGGAAGGACACTGCGGCAGGGCCGACTCTGCCCGCGGCCTGTCCCCTGCCCTGGCATGGCCCGGAACCTGTGCCCACCACGCCAGCCGGGCGGGTGCTGAGCCGTGGAGCTTGGGGAACACATGCGGCCACTGTCGCTGGGGGAGGCGAGGCTGAGGTCCAGGCCCACACGCTCTCTGCCTCCTGTCTCTGGTCCTGGGGACAGTCACCTGAAGGTGGCTCAGAGCGGAACGTGGGGCTCCAGGGGGAGAGCAGGAGCCCGCAGCCCCTCTGGCCAGCCCTGGCGTGCTGCCCATGGGCCCTGGCTCCTGACTCAGCCGGCAGTGGTCCTATGGGGAGGGTCCAAAGCTCCTGGCGGTGGGGGACCAAGGGACCCTCGAGGGCCTCTGTGACCAGATTCCGACCCAGACACCAAGAAGCAGCAGCTGCAGAAAGGGCTCCCTTCCCCCCCAAGGCCAGGGCCTGACCAGCCGACCCAGACCTCCGGGTCCCCGTGAGGCTGCACGTGGCTGTCCCCACCTGCCATTGGCCTCTTTCCTCCTAGCCCCTCTCTCCGTGCTTCCTGACTGGCCTCCAGCCTTTCTCATCCGCCTTCACATCCATTCTCGCTTCCAGAATTTTCCGTGCTTCCAAGCCTCTCCCCCTTCTTCCCTCCTGGCCTACTCTCTCTCCCTTCCCGTTTCATTTTCCCTCTGTTTCTGC
The DNA here is from genome assembly GCA_030068075.1 of Paguma larvata. Taxonomy (NCBI): domain Eukaryota; kingdom Metazoa; phylum Chordata; class Mammalia; order Carnivora; family Viverridae; genus Paguma; species Paguma larvata. The sequence continues at coordinate 26,529,871 of CM057843.1, forward strand.
TCTCCGCCCGTGTCTTCTTCCCCTGGGGCCTTCTAGCCCCTCCCATCCTCTGAATTCTGGCCGGCCCGCACGACCTCCTCCGGGCCCCTCCACGGTCTGCCGACCCACGGGCAGATCGTTGCGTGGTTCCGTCAGGGGCCGTGCGACCTGGAGCAGCACCGGCTGCAGACTTCGGTGTCACCGGCACAGCAGGCATGGTCCGTGGTGTCTGGGTCCCCGGGGACAACGAGCCTAGTTCCGGAAGGAGACCAGCTCGGGCCGGGGCACTCACGGGAGGCCTGGGGAGGCTCTGGGCCCAGCCCACCTGCGGCAGCCTTGAGAGGCAGTGGCAGCAAGTCCTGTCCTCCCCCAGGTTAGGGGCTCCAAGGGGCCACCAAGGTCTTTGTAGCTTCTGGGCCCCTGAGCAGCTCGGAGAGTCGACAGAGGAGGGGGAGGCCGGCACCCCCAGAGCGTCCACGAATTATTCACGGAGCAGCCGTCGGTTCCAGGCGCTGCAGTGGGCCCTGGGTCGAGTTAGAAACAAAGCCCCCCGTCCCTAGTCCTGTGCCTGCCGGGGTCATAGGCTCAACTCAGCCACAACGGAGGAGTTCTGAGAGTGGCAAGCACGTGTCTCCCCAGCCGTGGCCGGGAGGGCGAGTGCAGCGTCCACCCCGGTGGGCAGAGAGGGGAGCCCAGCTTCTGCGTCTCTAGATGGGATTTGGCATTTTCTTTCCTTCCCCTCCGGGGGGGCTGTGGGGGCTGCAGAGGCTCCCGCTCCCCCCCACCCTCCCCCACCACCGCCCATACCCGTCCCATCATCACCACCCCAGGCACGCCGTCCGGCCTTCTAGTCACCACGAGTAGACAGCTTCAGCGTGTCTGGCGGGCAAGTGTGCGGGCACGGGTGTCAGTGAGACCGCAGTACTCGTGTGTTTTTGGGCACAGCGTGCGGGGGAGCGTGTGGTCGTACGCAGCTGTAGAGTCGTGTGTGTGTGTGTGGTTGTGCGCACGTGTCCGTGTGTGTAGAGAAGGCAGAAGAAAGCCACTGTGACGGTGAAGACCTGGCCCCTGCCCTCACCCCCCCACCAGGGGACGTACCACCCAGCCTTTGGGGATGTTTGGGGGGAAGTTCCCCATCTGCCTCATCCCTCTGCCTCCACAATGGACCACCTGGGCTGGGAGAGGGGCCCTGCTCCCTCCTTCCTCCGTGGCTTACCTTGGTCTCCTGTTTCTCTTGGAGGAGATGGGCAGGTTGAGAATTCAGAAGGAATTTGACCAAGCTATTAGGGTGAACGAGCAAAAGAAATATACAAGTCTTGAGCCCGTGGGGGGAAGGATGAGTCACCCCGACGATGCATCTGGGGTTGGGGGGCCACTAAGACATCATTGATGCAAATCCCTTCCCTGTGGTTCCGCTTCTGCGTGCGGTGGGTGCACATCTCGGATTGCATATGAGGAGGGGAGGTCCCATGACGACCCGCACGGGAACCGCGGCGTCCCAGTAGAAGGGGAGCGAAGCGAGAACTCAGCGCCATCGCCCGCGCTCAGGGGAGCGCCGGAGCGAAGCCCGGATTACAGATCAGGTTTAGATTTCTGCCGTGCCCAGCCTGCCGTCCTCCTCCTGGGCTCAGCCCCTCATCGGCAAAGCAGCACAGCCACGGCGAGAGCTGCCCGAACCTGGGAGGTGGGGTCAGACGTGGGGAGCCCGTGCCTGGGGACCTGTTCCGTCTTCGGCGGGAACGGTGCTGCCGAACTTTGGTGTGTTTACGGATGGCCGATCGAGAGGGTCGGCGGAGGCGTTCCAAGCTCAACCAGGGTCTCGAGAGGCTGACGGTCCTGGAAGGTCAGCGGGTGGGCGCTTCAGGAAGGACAGACCCTCTGCACCTGGACAGGACCAGAGGGTTGGAAGGGGCAGTGGCTTTAAAGGAAAATTTTGGGGGCGGCTGAGTGGCTCGGTCGGTTGGGCATCCGACTTCGGGCTGGGTTATGATCTTGCGGTTTGTGGGTTCGAGCCCTGCATCAGGCTCTGTGGTGACAGCTCGGAGCCTGGAGCCTGCTTTGATTCTGTGTCTCCTTCTGTCTCTGCCCCTCCCCCACTCTCTCTCTCTGTCTCAAAACAAATTTAAAAAAATTCTTTAAATAATAAAGGAAAATCTCGAAGGACATTTCTAACTATAATCTCCCAACTTTAGCGTCGGTTGTCTTTGGAGGTGGTGAGTTCCCCGTCATCAGAGGGATTCAATAGAGGCTGGCCGGCTCACTTGTCTCGGAGGCTCTAGAGCAATTCTGCCCGGTACAAATATAGTGCCAGCTGGTGAGAAAGTCTACATTTTCTAGTAGCCGTTTAGGAGAAGTGAGAAGCAGATGAGATGAATTTCGGTAATACATTTTATTTAACCCCCTATATCCCAGATATCACCCCAACCTGTGATCATCGGTATGAAATAAGTTACTGACGAGATGGTTTACGTTTTTGATTTCATACGACGTCTCTGAAGTCTGATACACGTACGACGCACGCCCGTTCGGACTAGCCCCATTTCTCGGGCCCCGTGCTCACGTGGGGTCGTGGTTCACGGACTGGGCAGATCGAGAGCGTTTCCGTCGTTGCAGAAAGTGCTGCTGGATACACAGAACTCAGTAGGCCTCGCCGCTCAAAGTCTGGTCTTCGGACCAGCCGCACAGGGAGCCAGCCAGGAACGCAGCCTCCTCCGTCAGGATCGGCGGGGAACGGAGGGTCTGGGGGAGTCACGCCGCCCTAGAACTTGGCGTGTTTCAGGGCAGATGGACGGGCTGGCCTTGGGATCTGGGACCGCAGGTCTGAGCCCCGTCGCGCCCTCCAGACTGCCAGCCCGTCTGCGCGAGCTCTAGGTTCCTCACGACGCCTCCACCGGCCCGCGGCAGAGCGGGAAAACTGAGACTCTAAGTGGAGTGGTTTTTTTCGTCCATGCGCATCACTCTGCTTTCGTGTGTAAAATGCCCATTTTAGTGAAGTGACAGACCTGCTGTTCTCTCTCTCTCTCTCTCTCTCTCTCTCTTTGATGTCCTTATTTGGTAAAATAAAAGGCTGGCAAGTGGAATCGATCTCACCCTTTCCCCCTTTTTAAAAAATACATCGTCTAAGTGGTCCTCTTCAAAAGCCTCGAAGCCAGCGGCCGGCAGCAGAAACCGCTGAGCCCGGCCCATCGCGCCGTCTGTGTTCACGAAAAAGTTCGGTTGGAACACGGCCACGCTCATTCGCTTACGCACCGTCGGTGACGGTTTCAGGCGCGACCGCGGAGTGGAACGGTTGCGACACGGACCGTATGGCCCGCGGAGCGCCAAGTACTTGCTGGAAGCGTTGCAGGCAGAGTTTGCCGACGACCCCTGACCCAGAGCAGGACTTGTCCGCGGGGTCACCATGGGAGCCACACGGGGGGCCGACTTTTCGGGCAGCCGCGTTTGCCGAAGGAACAGGTGAACCCCACTCCAGTGCTGCAGGTTTGTTTCGCCGGGTCCGGAAGGTGGGCGTTGCGGTATCGAATCGGTGTAAACGTGACCGAGACACTTGGCCGCCTTCTTTCATGCCGAATCTGACGTCCACTCTGTGTTTTTCGCTCGCGGCGCCTCGCCCATCAGACCAGCCCAGCAGCCGCGTGTGGCCGGTGGCCGCTGCCGCGCACGCGGGCGGCACAGGGCTGGAAGAAAGGAGGCCGGCTCCGGGGGGCGATCCGGGGAGGCGGCTTGCAGCGGCTGGGCTCTGCCGTGGGCGTCCATGGTGAATCTAGACCGTCTCGAAGGGAGGCAGCAGTTCGTATGGGGAGCCCCAGAGGCGAGTGCGTTCAGGCCAGCCTCCTGGACTGCCTGGTGGCTGGGGACACCGGGAGAGGGTGACAGTGGGGCTGTGTTTGGGTCTTGGCTGAGAAATTTGGACTTTTCTCGGTAGGAAGTAGGCAGCCATGGAAGGCCGTGAGCAAGGCCGTGACACGATCGGGTCTGCGGGTAAGGAGAATGAGTCTGGCATGAAGAAGGAGGCTGCAAGCCAGGGCGAGAGATGACGGGGCCTGGCTCCGGGGTGGCTGCGGGGGGGGGGGGGGGGGGGGGCGCGGATACGGCGGGCTCAGTAGGAAGATTTCGCACATCGTCCCGTAGAGAAGGAGGGTCCCTGTGGCAAAGGTGGTTTTTCTGGCTTGAGGTTGATGCCGACGTGTGGCAGGTGGGTCATTCTGGTGACCGTGGCCCTGACCCTGGCCTGTGCACTCAGCCCCAGGCCCTTGCTCCTTGGTGGACAGACGCCTTCCCCTGCTAGCCTGGGGGGCCCTCCTGTAAGCTCCAGACTAGGCTGGAGGAAGGTGACAGGAGCCAGAGCATCTGAGGGAGGGGCAGAGAGGGTCCCAGGTAGAGAATGCTCACCTCCGTGCCCCCTGGGGAGGCCTCACAGACCAGGAGGCCGGGGAAGTTCCAGGCAAGGGGTCCGGTGGGGGCTGGGGGAGAACAGGCTGACGATTCAGGGGCAGCCGGAGCCGGGCTGGGGGTGCACCTGCCTAGCTGGCGGGGGCGGGGGGGGGGGGGCGTGTGGTTCTCACCGGGACTGCCTGACACGCTTCCTCATTTCCTTCAAGACGCGGCTGTCTCTTACGAGACCTTTCTTGACTGTTACTAAGCCACCCCGCACCCCTCCGTCTCCCTCCCCGTCTCTCTGTCTCTCACCTTCCCCTGCCGTATTTTCATTCATAGCGTTTATGGACACCTGGCCCGTTATGGACACACGTCGTACCCGTTGATTTGTCTGCCTCTGTGAGGGGAAGGACTTCCCGTCTGGTTGGTTCGCTGCTGGTTCCCGGGCACTACACCCGAGCCTGGCACGCGGAAGGTGCTCAGTGAACCTGCGTGATCGAGACCCTGCCTCTGGCCGCCTCGGGGAGCCAGCGGCCTGCCCCATGCAACCAGCCAGGCAGCCGCTCCGAGCCCGTGCACGGCAGCAGGGAAATGACGGAGGTGCGGTGGGGTCTTCCTTCCCAGCCCCTTGCGGGGGTTCTGAAGCTCAAGCGGTGGGAATGTTCTGGGGGCGAGCAAGCTTGGCTCACCTGCTCCACCCTCTGCTGTTTTTCCTGTCTCGCCGTGCGGTTCCTTTCTGTGGTTCTTTTTAATGAGATATAATTCGTATCATAAACACAGCCGTGTGAAGTGTGCAGCCCCGTGGTTTCCATACACTCACGAGGTTTCGCGGCCACGGCCGGTGTCCAGTTCCAGAACACTTCTGTGGTCCGCTCGGCATTAAGCAACCAGTGCCCTGGCCCTGCCCCCCGCCCCCGGCCGCCTTCTCTGGGCCTGCCTGCTCTGGACTGGCATGCTAATGGGATCCTGCAACTCGGGGGCCCTCTGCTTCTCGGGCTCTGCGGCGGGGGTCTCCTGCGGCGGGGGTCTCCTGCGGCGGGGAGCAGCAGGCTCTGCCCTCGGGGGCTTGCACGCCGGGGAGGCAGCGGTTTCTCAGTCCTGGGCTGGGTGTGACCTGAGGGACCACCCTCAGCTGGCCTCCAGAGGGCCCTCGTGGGAGAGGTTCAGCCACCCGCCCACCCTGCGCGGGATGGGTGAGCGCTGGGCTTGGGGGCAAGAGCAGGGAAGGGGAGCCAGCAAGGGCCCTAAACTCTCCCAGCTGGGTCTCCTTATTGCTACTCTGGCAGCTCGGCCCGAGCCTTGGCCCCGCCTCGGGTGCGTGGGGCGAGAGGGTCTGGTTTCTTCTGATGAAGCCCAGGCCCCAGATGCCCGTCGAGTGAGTACCTGAGCCTGAGCCCGAGCGGACGTGTGTGCCCGTCCCTGAGCTCCGAGGGCCAGCCGGCCACTCAGATTCCCGCAGCCCCAGCACCGCGCAGCGGTGGGGCAGGGGCCCCGGGGGCCGTTTCGGAGGTGACCCGGGGTGCAGCCAGAGTGCGTGCACGTGTGACGCGGTGGTTTCCAGGACGGCCCGCGTGTGCAGGCAGCTGCGTGTCTGATGCAGCCGCGGCACGGCTGAGGACTGGGGACGAGGGAGAGCGCAGGGCCAGTGGCTCTCCAGGCCGGCGAGTGTGTCTGTGTGACACAGGGCCGGGGCGGGCGCTGGGACAGGGCGAGCGGGGAAGATGAGCCAGCAAGTGGCCTTTGCCGCTGCTGCCGGCCACCGTCTCTGTCCCAGTGCCCAGAGCCTCCTGCAGAGCCCTCAGTGTCCCGAAGTCGGGCCTCCCTGGGCAGGCGGGGCCCCCGCCCGCCCACTCCGCTGCCCGCTGGCGGTTGGAGGAGCGAGCAAGCAGGCTGGGCCTCCGGGCCTCCGTTTCCTCATGGGTCCATGGGCCGTCCGTGCCTCCGTGGGGGGTGATGGCCTGCTGCAGCCCCGGTGGCCAGTCCCAGGCTGGGGATGATAGCGGACCCTTCTGGCCTCTTGAAGGCTGCAGAAATATTCAATCCAGAATAGGAATGGCTAAAACACGGGCGCAAAGTGCGTAGTTTACCTGAAATGCTTCTGTTTAGCGAGTTAACAGTTTAAACCCATGCTGGAGCGAATGCGGTGTGAGTAGGCCTTTCCCGAGTCGATGACAGGGATTTATTTTCATGCAGAATTGAAAGCGTCCACAAGAGGCCTGACCTAATGCTTCTCACCCTGTGCAGCTTCTGGGGGGGGGGGGGCGTGGGTGCCAGGGCTCCCCAGGAGTTGGGGGGCAGAGCAGCCAATGCCCCTTAGGGCTGGATGTCACAGTGGCTGCTGTGCCCAGAGACTTTGGGGCACCTGGGTCTCTCATGGCGGCTCTGCTGTTTCCCAGCTGCCATAAATCCAGGACTGGCCACGGCTCCTAGTTGTCTACACCCCACCTACCCTCATGGCTTGCAGCCAGCCAGGGGCCCCCACCAGCCAGCCAGGGACTCCCACCAGCCAGCCGGGGCCCCCACAAGCCAGCTGGGGGCCCCTAGCAGCCAGCCAGGAGCATCCACCAGCCAGCCTCCACTTCAGCTGGAGGGCTGTCCATCTTGTTCCTCCCTCCTTCTTGGAAATTGCTAGAACCTTGTAGGTTCTGTGCTGCCCCTGGGCAGGGGACTGGAACAGACCCTAAGAGGACCCAGCAGTCAAGAGAGGCAGCTTCCCGAGGCCCCTCTGGCGTCTAGGTTGGCCAGGACCCTGGGTGGGGTTGACCAGGAGAATCAAGAGCAAGAAATCCAGGCAGGAGACAGCACTGGTGCACCAGGGAAACTGAGGCACCCACCAAAGGGCCCTCCCCCTGGGATTGCAGGCAGACCCTGCCCCGGGTCGTTTGCAGGCTTGGGGTGAGGGGCGAGGAGGATGCCAGCACAGGGCGGTTGGGAGGTCAGGAGACTCCGGCTGAGGGCCCTGGTGCCCTTTCTGTAAGGAGGGGCTCAGGGCCCCTGCCGTGCCTGTGATGGACGAGAAAGGGCTATGTCCGGGGGGGGGGGGGGCGGGCTGCAAGGGGGCCGTGCGTCACTGCCAGACCCGCGTGCGCAGTGCAGTGCTGGGACGTTCACACCCCTCCGGGTCAGCATCGCCGTAGAGGGGCCCCGTCGGAGACCCCGGAGAGCAGTGGGGAGGAGCCGTCCTCAGCCTCCTAACCAGGCCCGGCACGCTCTTCCTCGAGTTCTTCCAGCAGCCCAGCCCAAAGGCGATCAGCCCGTTCTACAGAAGAGAGAAACTGAGGCACAGAGCGACTAAGAGGATGGGGTGGCGTGCCTGTCTTACGGAGCCGGGCAGCCGACTCTGGGGCACCACCTGCAGGGCACCCTTCTCCCTTGGTTTCCATGTGGTCACTTCTTTGAGGGCGTGTCTCCCAGAAGGCAGGGACTCCAGTTTCTGCCCCTTGCTGTTTTGGAGTCTAATTTGCATGCCGTGACCTTCGCCCACCACAGGGCGTACGGCGCAGTGACTTTTAGTAAGCGTGTAAGTGTACGACCATCAGACAACTCACTACCTGAGAAGTTCCTTGGACTCAATTCTCCCGCGTACCCGGCTTGGGGGCAGCCTGCGGGGTGGGCTCTGGGCAGCCGATGCCTCCCTCCCCTGCACCGTGTGCTCGGGAGCACACCCTCGGGGCCGGGCCTCCCTCCCTGGCCCTCAGTGCTGGGCACTCAGCATCACTGTCCCCAAAGCTGTGCCCTCGCTTAGGACCCTCCTGAAGTCCACCCCCCACCTCCTTGCACAGATCAGCTCCCCGTGGGTGGCACAAGGACCCCCCCCCCCCCCCCCGCACTTCATCCGTGGCTCACAGCTAAACCTACTTAATTCTTTTGATCTTGGTTCAGAAATCAACCCCTCCAGCCATTCCGCTGCTGCTTTGCTGGGCCCGTAGCCTGCGTGGAGCCCTGGGCTGCCGGCACCTCATAGTGGGCTCCCCCGACACCTGCCCCGGCCTCCAGTCCTGAGCGCTGCCCCACTGTGGGGCTGCTGGCCGGCACCCTCCTCCCTGGGGCTGTGCTGGGGTGGGAGCCCCCAGAAACACAGAACCCAGCCCTGGGGGCTGCGTGGAGCTGGGTCTCCTGTGTCTTTCTGGGGTCTGGGCTTGCCCGGCTCCTGCCCCGAGAGGAATGGGGCAGGGGCAGGGGATGGGAGGGGGCAAGGCAAAGCCAGATCTGTCACCTATCACGCTGGAGCCCCTGTCACAGCTGTGGGCAGCGCCGGGTACAGAAGCCTGCAGTGTTCACGAACATCCCTGGGAACTCAGTGAACCCAGTGTCTGTGGGTCATCGTTCTTTCCCAGCCAAGGGGGGCAGGCACCCGGCCCCCAAACCAGGACTCAGCCCCTAAAGACTGTGTGACCTCACCTAAGTGGTGGAAACCCACAGACCCCGGAGAGGGGGCCATCCATACCCTGGCACAAAGCCTGAAGTCAAACCGGAGAGTGGGGTCCGACGGTGTCCCGGCCGATGGCCAAGGAGCCTGCATGTGGGACGGGAACAGGAACCGAGTGCGAGTCCCTCCCATCCGCCCGGCAAGGCCCTCCGCGCAGGAGTCCGCGCCTGCGGGCTCTGCCTCCGTGCCCCCCTCCATCTGCACCCCCCAGAGGGAGGGGACCCCGCCGTGCCAGCCCCCGGCCAGGCTTCCCCGGCTCCGTCTGAAATGAGAACCAGAGGAAATGAGGAGCCGGCAGTTCATTTGCGAGCCGCATTGTGTTGGGGGCTCTTAATTAGACCTCATTAGACTAATTAACTTTCAAATGAGAAACTTGGATTTTTTCTCCTCTCTCCACTGCCTTCTCTTTGTTCCCCTTTTGGAAAATGAAACAAAGATAAATATTTGAGTAGCTCGCTACAGCCTGGGGTGGGGGGGGTTATCCCGGAGGGCTGGGGTGGGAAGGCGGGGGTTCGTCCCCTCTGCCCCCTGCGCCCCCCACCACCACCTCGGTCTGGCTGTGTCTGCTCCGGGGCCTGGGCGCTTCCCGCTTCCCTGGGAAGACTGGGGTGTGGCCGGGTCTCTCCTTAGCAGCTGATGCCCGTTGGGTTCCTGGTGCCAGGAGCGGGGGATGAGTAAGACGCTGGGTCCCGTGGGGGCCGCGGGCGCAGGGAGAGCTCAGGGCGCGCTTTCCAGCTGCTCCAAACCCCCACCCAGGTGAGGCTCAGAGCAGGGCCGCCTGGGCCCACCCGCATCCGTGGCCCGGAGAACCCGCCGTCTTTGCTCTGCTCCCTGCCCTGTAGGCCACCAGTGGAGCCCCTTTCATTGGCAAAGGTGGCCGTTCCTAGCCGCACCCGAGGTGTTTATTCTGAAGCACCTTCCTTCCCGCCGCTGGGAACGGAGACACTCGCCCCCACACTGAAGCGGGTAAGTGCTGCCCACCTTGGGGAGGGCGTCTGACCAGGCAGCAGGCACCTTCGTCCTCCTTCCCCTGAGAGGGGCCCCACGGCCTCCTGCTTCTCTCTGCAGACAGACACCTGCACTGGGGGAATCGGAGGGTTACGTGGAATAACCCGGAAAGCGTTCGGCCTGGGGCCGCACCCGGGGGGGTCCCGATGCTGTGAGCTGTCCTGTCTCCCCGACACCCCCTGGCCGTGGCTTCAGCACCCTGCCCCAGGGCCTCCCCACCACAGCCCCCGCCCAGGGGGACCTGCAGAGCCCGTGGGGAACCTGAGGGTTGCGGTGAAGCCCACCCCTCCCGGAGGGCCTGGGACTTGCCGTCTTCCTTGCCGTTCTTTCCGGAACCAGCCGGGGAAGAATTCCCACCACCAACACCTCTGGGCTTCTTTATTGGTTTCCCCTCTGCCTCAGTCCCAGCTGCCGGGGTCACGGCCCCAAGGTGGGCCCTGCCAGCGGAAGGGAGTGGAAGCTGCTTCTGCTGACACTCTAGAACTCGCTCGGGGCAGGGGGCAGGGGGCAGGTCCCACCCATCCTCAGAGCTGGCCGCCTCCCTGCAGCCCCCGCCAGTTTGGCCGGCTCAGTATAAGGGGCAGACTCCAGACTCCCAAGCAGGCCTGGGCAGGGTGGGGTGTCCTGCCCCAGGCTTGTCTGGACACCATCTGGCCAGGAGCCGCGCAGAGCACCGGGGCTCGGAGAACTGCAGGCAGGGAGACAGGTGCCGCATCTGTTGGTCCCTGGCGGGCCCGCCCCCCCCACCCCCCCACCCCCCCGCAAAGCAAGGCTCTCCGTCTGCAAGGCTTTGGCACCAGCCGGAGGTGGAAAGGGGCCTTCCTCCGGGGCTCCCTGCCCAGGCAGCTTGGAACCCACAGTATGTGGGCGCAGGCGGAGAAGGCACTCCGGCCCCGCGGGTGGGCTGGGCGAACCACCTTCATGGCTTTCAAATCCTGCCCTCTAGCTCTCGGCTTCCAGGGACGTATTCTCTTGCCTGGGTCTTCCCGGAAGGATTTCTCCCAGATGACAGCTCCCTGAAAACAGAGGGTCTGGCTCAGAGTCAGAAAGGAGGCGTGCAGGATGCCCCCGGGCCCCCCACACCGCACCCCATCCTACAGTGCAGACTTGCACCCCCGTTTCTGGGATCCGGGGTCTTCTCAGCACTTGGCATTGACACCTCATCTGGACACCCAAGGCACTGAGGGTCCGAGAGGGCTGAGCCAGGCGGCCTCTTCCCCTAGAAGGGCCCCGGGCCTGCTGTGTCCCGCAGAGTTCAGGGCCCAAGCCAGCTCTCGGAATGCCTTGTCCCTGTGGCGCACGGAGGGGCCAGCTGGACCAGAGGCAGGGCAGGTGTGGGGTGGGAGGAGTGGGCTCCTCGGAAGGGGAAGTCACTTTTCTTTGCCACAGCTGGAGCCTCTCGTTTGGGGTGGGAGGTGGCATGGGGACCAGCAGTTTCAGCCCCCAGCTGTCACCGTCTCCCCCAGACAGCCCCCACCGTGCCTGCGCTGGCTCAGGGGCGTCCCTGCAAGCTGTCTTGCACAAACCTCGGTCCCCGCATCAACCGCCTCCCGCCTCCGGGTGGCAATGGAAGGGGGCGGTGCTCTGAAACACCGGAGTTCGAGAAAGTGCGCCATGGGGCTCTTCCATTCCGGCCACCTGGGTTTCCCTGCGCTCCTCTCCCCGCCTTTCCCCCGCGCTGCTCCCACGCGTCCGCGCCGGCCGGCGGCCCTCCGCCTGCCCGTCTGTCTGTCCCCTCCACCCCCTGCAGACCCCTGGCCTCCGCCCACAACTCCCCAGGGCTTTGTTAGCACAACTTAGTTCAAATGTCTGATTAGTCCTTAGGAGATCGGGGGGTCAATTTCCCACAGCCTCTTCCTCTCCATTTAACTAATTTAACTGCACGATTGTTACAAATTTCATTTTATTATAGCCCTGCTCCTCAGTCCAATTGAATTACTAAAATCTCATTTTCTCAGAAGTGCTGAATATGTAATTAGAGGAAAAATTATGCTCCTGTCCGCCTATTAGGATGGTTCATGCGTGTGCGAGCCGTGTGACATGTGATGGCCACACAGACATCCCGTGTGCGGTGGGCCTGGCCACAGGCCGAGCTGGGTCTCACGGGGAGGGGAGGAGCGGTGAGCGAGTCCGGCGTCCGCACCTCGAGGGGCGGGGGCCCCCCCTCTGTCGGTCGGTTCCGGGAGGAACGCGGGACACGTGTGCAAGGCGGGCAGCTCCATGCTCGCAAGAGGGGAAACCGCATTAACTCCCCGATTACAGACTAAACAGTATCTGTGGGCCGTTGTAATTAAGGGGAAATTCAATTCCATGCTAATGCCCCGTCATGCCAGGCTCGGCGAGGTGAGGCTGGGAGTGTGCGGCTGGGCTAATGGGACGCGGGGTTGCAAGAAGCGTGAGTGCGCCCAGGCTCTGTCCTTTCTCTGCCGCAGCAGGTGCAGCTGAGGAGGGGGGCTGCCTCCTGACCTGCGTAGTCCCCCCTCTCCGCCTCCGCAGGGCCTGCCATCCTGGTGGCCGGGCCCGTTCCCGTGGTTGTGGGTTTGATGCTGTGGCCACCGCCCCCATCGCGGGAGGCTCTGGTTGCCACAGAGAGGGGGCGGGGCGCACCGGAAGAGCACGTGGGGAGGGCAGTTCTGACTGAAGCCGAAGCTCAAGGAGCAAAGCTCGAGCTTTGGGGAGAAAGCCCTTTGACCCCCACGTGCCCGGAGGGGTGTCGCAGGTGCAGACTCACGTCCCAAAGAACTAAGGTCACACCAGGCTCTGGAGTAGGCTAGTCTGCACAGATGAGACCCGAGTGGGGTACGCGCCAGCGCCGCACGGCGCTCCTGGGCTCTTTCGAGGTCTGGGGGGGCCCCTTGGGGTTCCTCAGTGTCCCCCTCACCCTCAGCCTGACCCTGCACTCTGGGCTCTGAGCACCGACATCTGTATGTCTTGCCTCAGTGACGTGACTTCTGCTTGCCCCAGTCCAGACCCTTCAGCTCTGCTCACACCTACACATCCTTCAAGGCCCCCGCCGAGCCCCCTCCTCCAGGGAGCCTCCCCGAGTGCCCCCAGGCCAGGTGTCCCCGTGATAGCCGGCCTGCATTCTCTACCCTGCCACAGCTTCAGATTCTCTTCAGAAGGGCCTGTATGTCTAACTGAGCCCTGAATTCTCTCCGGGCCCCAGAGATGCGTTCTTTATAAAGAGAGGAAGGGGAAGGAGTGCATCTAACTCTCCTGCCTGTGCTGAGTCTCCCGTTCTCTGAGCGTTCTCTGGCCGAGAGGAGTGGCACAGGGGCCTGGCTCCAGGGCGAGAGGACAGCCAGAAGGAGGGCAGCCTCTGCTCACCGCACTTCACCTCGGGATGGCCCAGACGTCGGCACCGGGGCCTTCCGGGACAGCCGGGACCCCACCCGGAGAAGCCCGAGGGCCTGTCCCGCAGCCTCCATCTGCCCCGTGCCCTCGGGCTCAGGCTCTGCACCCACCAGGTCTGCACCGGGTCTGCCGCTCCGGTGTGTTGGGGCAGCTGGGGTCCACGGGGCCGGGTGTGGCTCCGAGCCACCCTCCTGGCCTGGCGTCTGGGGGAGCGTCCTGCGTGGCTCTCTCCTCCCAGCCTGGAGCTGCACCGCGTTCCCTAATCCTTGGCTTTATCTACTCGCCGCAGATCAGGGCAGAATTCCCCAGGGCCGGAGCCAGACACTCACTCATCACTCAAGCCCAGCGCCTAGAAAGTCGGCCTCTGGGCCACCCACCTGCCCTCCCCAGGCCAGGGAAGCCCCAGGAGCTCAGCAGCTCCGAGAGGCTGTGGGGGCCGTGCTGTGGTGGGGACCCTCACGTGGTCATGGAGTAGTTCTGGTCGGTTCTTCTCCTTCAGGGAGGCGGCAGTGGTGACCCCTCGTGCACCATCTTCTGGCAGCGTGGGCGTGTTTGCATGCAGCTTGGGGGTGTGGGTGACCGTCACCCATCACTGTCGGGTTGAGCGAGTTCCCCCAGGCTGTGCAGCATGGGCTCCGGGTCCTAGAGGGCAGGCGGTGTCCCCTTCTGTCTGCTGGCTGCGCTGCCGTTTTCCCGTTCCACAGAGGACTCCAGGCGAGAAACCTGCCTGCCCGCCTGGTGCCCTGGGGAGGGATGCGCGCTCACCCACGGGCCCAGCCCTGGGAGGCTGGCCCAGCCGTGGGCGCCGGGTCACAATGAGCGGCCGACTCTGCCACCGTCCACACTCCTCATTCCCCGGGTCTCCCCTGCACCCGTCCTGCCCCGGCTCCCGTGGTCCCCAGGTGCCCTGTGCTCTAGGGGGCTGTGCGTGAGCTCCAGGCCCCCTCCTCGGAGGGTCACATTCCGCCCTGGGGAGGGGAAGGGAGGAGATACGGAGCTGTGGTCCAGATACCCCAGGTCTTGGCAATCTTTTCCTAATAGGGGCGAGTCAGGAGGAAGGTGGGGAAGGAGGCGGGACAGTCGAAGTCAGAGGGCCTCCCCTGGAGCCCAGCCCCAGGCACCTGTCTTTGCCCTTGAACAGTACAGCTCGGCTCTTCCCCCCCCCCCACCACTTCCCAGGCCGTGATCACCCCGCCCCCGATATCCACGCTCCTGGGGCAGAAAGGGGGAGGGGCCCAGGGAGGGGTCTTAGCCCCGCCAGAGGGAGGGGATACTTCCGGATACTTCTAGCCCCGCCATCAACCAGCACCACGATCTGGCAGGTCCAGGCTGCTGGCCCCTGCGCGCAGTGGGGGCCCCGCTCCTCTGCCGGAACGCCATGAGGCCGGTGTCCTGGATCCGTGTCCTTCCCGTCCTGCACCGGCCCCCGCCGCGGTATTTTCCGATTCACATGAATGTCAGGCACAGTGAGCAAGAGGGGGGCCGCCGCACATCTGGGGTGCAGCTGCACGGGTACACTGCCCTTCACCCCGATGGCAATGGCGGGGCGCTCAGGGCTGGACCCCCTCCGTCCCCTCCAAGGGCTCGCTTGTCTCTGCCGGAGCTGGCCGAAGCCCTGCCCCCAGGGCTCTGCCCAGGGCCCTGCAGTGAACGGAAGGGGTCGGGTCCTCTGTGCCAAGATGGTTCTGGAACAGCCGGTCACCCTGCCTCGCCGTCCTCGCTGCCCCTCCCCTCCGTCCACCTCCGCCCACCCCTGAGGCCGGCTGGCAGCCAGCACTGCCCCCGGCCCAGTCTTCCCTCCCGTGGCGCCCGACCCCCATCCCACGCCCACGACCCCGGAGTCTCGGCTCCCTGCTGGCCCCACTGTGTGCACGTGCTGAGGGTCAGGAGATGTCAAGGAGGGCAGAGAGAGTGGACACCGGGGGACGTGTCCACGGTCTTGTTAGAAGAGGTGTTGCTCTTGGCCTGGCACGGCCCAAGGGCCTGGGGCTGGCAGGGAGGGTCCCAGGAGCCGTGTCTGGGACACGCGGCTCCCGCCACCACACCGGCGTCCACACGCCCTGACTGCCCCGCTTCTCTGACCGAGATGCCGGCTGCCTGGGTTCTGTTATTTTCCCGAAGGCGTTTTGCTTCGAGACTAAAGGGAGAGCCAGAGAAAGAGTCGTGGGAGCGGCTGCCGGCCAGGCCGGCTCCCAGAGCCCAGCCTCGTTCTGGGAGGCAGAGTGCCCACGGGTGGTGTGGGCTAGGACAGGCGTCAGGTCTGAGCTGGCGTGGCGGGTTGTTGCCTTCACACGCGCGGAGCAGGTGAGGAGGGACCGCCCCGGCAGCCCGGGTCGGCCGGCCCCGACCCGCAGCGCTCAGCATCGGTCCGAGCGCCGCCCGGGGCCGCCTAGTGAGGCCGCCCAAGTGGTATACCCCGACTCTCTCTGCCCACCTGCTGTAGAGATGCCCTCTCTTGCTCCTGTGCGGCCTCAGCAGAGAGGTCGCTTGTCACTCCCGGCACCCAGCTGTGAGAGCACTGAGTCCACAGCACAGCAGGTGCTCAAACAGTGTCTCCAGGACTTAACCCTGCGCTCCCTCGCTGCTCCTTCCTTCTGCCCGTGGACTCACAATGCGGTTCGGTTCGTCAGCCACAGCAGCGGGGGGGAGGGGTAGGGTGACTGACCCCCCCAGCAGTGACGAGGAGAGACCCCCACCTGTCCCATAGGCCTGTCCAAGGGACACGCGGGGCTCCTCGTGCCTGGGGCTGCCCTCTGCTTCCTTCCTTTGACGGTCAGTGCCGAGCTTGAGCAGGAGACAGCTGTCAGCCAGACACGGGAGATGGTGAGGGACTGGGGCCTGAACCGCATCCGTCTTCACGGTCCCCTCCGGGGAAGGTCGGCCCCTCCCCCGTCACGCGGCCGGTGTTTGGGAAGAGGCTCTTCCAGCCCCTCGCCGGGACCCCAACCCTGCGGCCACTGTCAGCAGCCCAGCCGCTGCCCCCTCTCCACACCTGCCTTCTGCGTGGGTCTGCCTACGGTGTCCCCTCTTCCTGGGCATCCCCCTGGGGACATGCAGACTCACTTGCAGGCACGCGGCTACCGTCCGCAGGACGGAGAAGCCTTCCACCATCAGCGTTAGACACATGGGCTCCTGTCCCCGGGAGCCAGAGCAGCACCCAGGGACCCTAGGTCAGGGATGCTTGAGGAGAAGCCCCTGTGTGGCCTGGGCCGGGGCCGGTCCCACCTAAGCTATGTCATCCTGGGGCGCGTGCACCATTGTCCCCCAGCGGAGCCCGCAGGAGGCTTTATTTACATTTAAATCTCTCCCGGGAGAAAACAGTGCACCCCAAGCCTGAGCGTGGGCTGTGGCTGCCCTGCTCCCCTTCTCCCGTTAGGCGGCGCTGTTTGGGCCAGCCAGCGGGAGAGCTGCAGACCGGGTGCCGGGGTCTCCTGGGCCAGGAAACGGGGAGCAGTGCGGTGACAGTGTAGCAAACATGTATACGGAGCCCCACGCCCCGCAGCTTTTAACTCCCCCGCCCCCACCATAGCCCTGCCTCGTGAGCGCGTTTTTGTCCCACTCCCCAGTAGAGGAGAGCTCGGCGCAGCGGGCACCTGCCCGAATTCGTCCGGTCGCGGCCGCAGACTCGGCGACCTAGACAACAGACAGCTCTCGCGTCGCAGTCCTGGAGGCTGGAAATCCGAGATCCGGGCGTGGACAGGGCCCCCCTCCCTGGGCTTGGAGGCGGCCGTCTTCTCCCCGTGTCCTTCCCTGGTCGTCCCTCCGTGCACACCTGTGTTCTGATCTCCTCTTCCTGTAAGGACACAAGTCATGTGGGGTTAGGGCCATTCCTGTCTCTCCATTTAATCTAATTATGTCTTGACCCGCCCTCTCTCCAAATACAGCCGCTTTCTGAGGTGCTGGGGGCTGGGACTTGAATACACGCGCTTACGGGGGGTAGGACCTGATTGGGCCCAACCCCGTCTCGTGCCACCATTCAGTCCAGTCACCTCCTTGGACCGCGGCTCCATCGTGGGATTGTCGTAATCAGCAATAAGTGTGACAGCCGGCCGGGGCTGGGTGGCCGGGGACTGGGGTGCCCTTGGTCATCATGGCCGCCGCCTGCCAAGCTGGACAGAACACGGCTGCCTCAGCCTCCAGGAGGTGGTGGGATGGACAGTCTGGCCCGGTGACAACCGCCTGGAAGGGACTGCCTGGCCCCTGCCGCCCCCCACCCCAACACCGTTTCCCTACGGTGCTTGGGGTCCCATGGGTTGGGCTCTTCGGGACTTGGGGAGATCTGGCCTTGGCACAGCCTCGTCCGTCAGACCCGCAGACTTCACCGCGAGTCCTGCAGGGACACCACTAAACGACACGAGCTGTTCACTTTGCTTTACGGCCCGTGTGGGGCCAGACGTCCGCGTTTTCAGTGGGTCCCCTCCAGGGGTCCTGACGCAGGTGCGCCTCTGCCTTCACAGGGGGAAACGCTGTGGTCAGTGTTTGCAGAACGGCCGCGTGGACAGCAAGCAGGCGCTCGGTAGCCTCTCAGAGCCCGGAAAGGAGAAGGGGCAGGTCCGGTGGCAGAGGGGAGGGCTGGCTGTCGGCCAAGGGCCAGCAGAGAGCCTCTCGGCCAGGAGTCCTCGACTTTCAAGCCGCAAAGGCCAGCTGCATCTGGTCAGTGCCCGGTGTCCGGGCCAGTGCAGGACAGAGGCAGAGACAGAGCGTGAGGACGGACAGACAGACAGACAGAGGCTGTGGGGAGGGGGCTGAGAGCGTGAGGACGCGTCAAGACTGGGGACGAGGTGGAGAGAGACGAGGGGAGGTGTCCGTGAGCAGAGCGGGGTGCCCCTCCAGCCCCTCCCCCGCTGCCCTGGCCCACACCCGGTGGAGGCTGTGGACCAGACAGTGCGGCTCTGTGGTTCACCAGGGATGAAATTCATTCTCACCCAGTGACCAGAGTGGAGGCAGACGCCGCCAGCCAAGGGCACGGAGTCCCCGCTCCCCTCCAAGTGCCCTGTGCTCTCAGACTCCTGCCAAGGGCCGGTTCCCGGCCCCAGAAGCCAGAGCACCCCCGTCCCTGCCTAGCTCAGGGGCCAGAAAACCCAGCCTGGAAAGGACCAGTCCGTACAGGTCGGGCTTTGCGAGCCGCACGGCCCCTGTTGCGGCTCACGGCTCTGCCGCTGAGTGTGCGAGTGGGTGGGCGGGGCCAGGTTCCAATAAAGGTTTATTTACACAAACCAGCAGTGGGCGGGTTTGCCGCACAGGCCATAGTTTGTCCAGCCCCTGGTGCAGCTGACTGTGGTACCCTCGGCCTGCCCAGCTCTAGAAGCAGAAAAGTGTCAGGGGTCAGGGCCATGGAAACCCCATCACTAAGCCAGTCAGCTCAGAAGAGGGCCTCTTCCGTGCACGGCCAGACATGGATCCCTATCCCTTGGAACGGGGTGGGGGGGGGCTCCCAAGCAGGGGCTTTTCCTCAGTGTGGGGCCCAGAGAGACTGGCCCAGGGAAACCAGGTTCGGTGATCTGGGTGGAACCAGAATGCAGACCCGGGGCAGCCACGGTGGGCCCCCAACACCCGAGCTTGGGCTCAGGAGACAGACACCTGGGCGTCGGAGGCCAGAGAGCACTTTCTCCTTTCGCCGGCCGATCTCTGCAGCCCAGAGCTCGTCTCCCGCCCCAGGATGTGTCTCAGAGCCAGAAAGCCGGCCAGGCACGCCCTCCCTCCTGAGACCACCCGGCCCCGTGCGGGCTGGTCCCCAGAACAGCGGCCAAATCGGGCCCACGGCCAGAGGAGAGTCAGGCCTGGCTCCGGCATCCCACCCAGAAGCGGGAGGCCCGCTGATGGATGCAGACCCAGAGGGGCCCGGGAGGGGCCGCCTTCGGGGCCGCCGTGGCAGAAGCAGGCCGAAATCCCGCAGAGGCGCCGGCTGCTCTGTGCCCGGGAGGCGGCCGGTGCTGAGTCGGCACCGGGGCCCTGGCCTGAAACTCAAACCCTCCGTGGCTCGTGGAGGGGAGGGGTGCGGGCGGGGAGGCATCAGGGCAAGAGGCTGCCTCTGCCCTGGAGCGGAGGGTGGGCTGTCTCCTTCAAGTTCTGGAGCCCTCGGGGGGCTCCCACAGCCCACCAACCGTGCCTCGCCGCGCTCCCCCCCTGCCCAGTCTGGGAGCTGGTGCGTCCTCCACCCGTTCTCTTCCTCATCCCGTTCAGACAGTTGGCTTCCTCGTGCCTGTGCTCCCGAGTGACAGGGGTCCGGGAGTGTCCCCCCCACCGCACTCCATCCTTGCCCCGAGACTCTCCCCGCCCCCACGCTCTGGCCCTCCTGGCCTCGCCGCCTCTGTTGTACAACATTATCATTTCATAATACTCTGAAATATACATGAAGTTGGCTGAATGCAGACAAAATTGCACCATTTACTGCATGAATATTTCATGCTGGCTTCGCTCCGAGGTGTCCGTCTGATGGAGCTGGGAGCCTGCTGCCCTGGACCTCCCTGCCCACTCGCCTCCTGCCCAAAAGTGAGCAGTGCCAGCTGCTCTGCCAAGCTGGGGTTGCCGGAGACCGAGGGAGGGGATGGTGTCGGAGGGGGGGGGTCCCCTGGTCGCTGGGGGAACCGCCGGGGTTTGGGGGCGTTGGCTGGGTCCCGAGCTACTCTGTGTTGGCCACACCCCCACTTTGTGGGCTGAGTATCCGTAATGAAGTGTTAGCAAGGCGGAGAGCCCTGGAGAGAGGGCAGGAACCACAGGGCACCCATATGCTGCTTTTCCGTAACGCTCCGGCACGGCTGCAAACCCCAAAGTGCCCCAACAGCGAGGCTACCGTTTCCCGTCTCCCAGCCTGGCACTCCGGGAGCTACCACGGCACCTGCCTCTTGCCAGCTGAGCAGCGCGAAGCCCCCACTCCTCTCTGCCCACAGCCTCCCCTCCTCAAAGCAAGGACAGGCTGAGGGGACAGGTGTCAGCAACTTCGACCTGGCCTCGCCCCAGGCTCCTGGCCACACAGCAGCTCTGAGGAGGCCCCAGGACTGGTGTCCCTTTCCCACCGCCTCTGCCTTAGACCACCTGCTCCCCCGGGTGCGAGTCCCTTAATACAGGCGCCGGACTTCCTCCGCCCACTGTCCCTCCATCCATCTGATCACTGATTCATTATTGAGCGCCTACTGTGTGCCAAGCAACGTGATAGCACGGGGGAATGCATCGGAGAACAAGAAACACACGGTCCCTGCCGTCAGGGGCTGCAGTCTCCTGCGACAGAGACAGTAGGCAGGGAAACTAAGAAAATATTTGTAGGTTGGCCTCCATGCTATGAACACAGGGTCCTAAGGTGGCGGCTAATGGCGGGACCAGCTAGGCAGGGTGGTCACGGAGGACGCCTTAGGGGTGGTGTTTAAGCTGAAGGACTGGCAGAAGCTGGACGTGGAGAGACTAGGAGGACTAGCATTATAGGCACAGGGAATGGCATGTACGGGGGCCCTGAGGCAAAGGGAGTTTGGCGTGTCCAAAGAAGGGCTGGAGCCCGGTGTGCAGGGCGGGGGGGCGGGGGGGAGAGGGAGGCAGGGGCACGACCAGCAGGGCCCTGTGGGCCTGTGTGTGCATTTTCTTCCAAGAGTGAAATAAGAAGTGAAATCATTAAGAGGCTTTAGGGAGTGAAGAGACACAAGCCAACGTGTGCGGTTTGAGCTCCGTCTCCCTGGCTGCTGCAGGAGCCAGCCTCGGGCGCGTCTCTCCCCAGTGCTGGGATAGTTGGGGTCTGCAGTTGTCATCTGGGGGTGACGCTGACCGTTCTGCGCGGGGCAGGCGGCCAGAGATTAGGCCCAGCCTGAGGGTCCTCGTCGAGGGGCAGGGGTGAGGTGGGAGAGGGCAGGGCTGTAACAGCAGGTACAGAATGTCAACTTCCACAGTTGCAAGTGGACAGATACATGCAGGCTTGTCGCCGAACCCCGGGGAGGAGGGGGAAGCCAGGTGCTTGGGGGAGGGTTCTGGAACCAAGGAGGAGGGGGAAGCCAGGTGCTGGGTGGGGAGGGTTCTGGGACCGGGGAGGAGGGGGGGGGAAGCCAGGTGCTGGGGGGAGGGTTCTGGGACCAAGGAGGAGGGGGAAGCCAGGTGCTTGGGGGGAGGGTTCTGGGACCAGGGAGGAGGAGGGGGAAGCCAGGTGCTGGGGGGAGGGTTCTGGGGCCAAGGAGGAGGGGGAAGCCAGGTGCTGGGGGGAGGGTTCTGGGACCGGGGAGGAGGGGGAAGCCAGGTGCTGGGTGGGGAGGGTTCTGGGGCCAAGGAGGAGGGGGAAGCCAGGTGCTGGGTGGGGAGGGTTCTGGGGCCAAGGAGGAGGGGGAAGCCAGGTAGGGGGAGGGTTCTGGGACCGGGGAGGAGGGGGAAGCCAGGTGCTGGGGGGAGGGTTCTGGGACCAGGGAGGAGGAGGGGGAAGCCAGGTGCTGGGGGGAGGGTTCTGGGACCAGGGAGGAGGAGGGGGAAGCCAGGTGCTTGGGGGGAGGGTTCTGGGACCAGGGAGGAGGAGGGGGAAGCCAGGTGCTTGGGGGGAGGGTTCTGGGACCGGGGAGGAGGGGGAAGCCAGGTGCTGGGGGGGGGGTTCTGGGACCAGGGAGGAGGAGGGGGAAGCCAGGTGCTTGGGGGGAGGGTTCTGGGACCGGGGAGGAGGGGGAAGCCAGGTGCTGGGTGGGGAGGGTTCTGGGACCAGGGAGGAGGAGGGGGAAGCCAGGTGCTGGGTGGGGAGGGTTCTGGGACCAAGGAGGAGGGGGAAGCCAGGTGCTGGGTGGGGAGGGTTCTGGGACCGGGGAGGAGGGGGAAGCCAGGTAGGGGGAGGGTTCTGGGACCGGGGAGGAGGGGGAAGCCAGGTGCTTGGGGGGAGGGTTCTGGGACCAGGGAGGAGGGGGAAGCCAGGTAGGGGGAGGGTTCTGGGACCGGGGAGGAGGGGGAAGCCAGGTGCTTGGGGGGAGGGTTCTGGGACCAAGGAGGAGGGGGAAGCCAGGTGCTGGGTGGGGAGGGTTCTGGGACCGGGGAGGAGGAGGGGGAAGCCAGGTGCTTGGGGGGAGGGTTCTGGGACCAAGGAGGAGGGGGAAGCCAGGTGCTTGGGGGGAGGGTTCTGGGACCAAGGAGGAGGGGGAAGCCAGGTGCTGGGTGGGGAGGGTTCTGGGACCAAGGAGGAGGGGGAAGCCAGGTGCTTGGGGGGAGGGTTCTGGGACCGGGGAGGAGGGGGAAGCCAGGTGCTTGGGGGGAGGGTTCTGGGACCAAGGAGGAGGGGGAAGCCAGGTGCTGGGTGGGGAGGGTTCTGGGGCCAAGGAGGAGGGGGAAGCCAGGTGCTTGGGGGGAGGGTTCTGGGACCAGGGAGGAGGAGGGGGAAGCCAGGTGCTGGGGGGAGGGTTCTGGGGCCAAGGAGGAGGGGGAAGCCAGGTGCTGGGGGGAGGGTTCTGGGACCGGGGAGGAGGGGGAAGCCAGGTGCTGGGTGGGGAGGGTTCTGGGACCAGGGAGGAGGAGGGGGAAGCCAGGTGCTGGGGGGAGGGTTCTGGGACCAAGGAGGAGGGGGAAGCCAGGTGCTGGGTGGGGAGGGTTCTGGGGCCAAGGAGGAGGGGGAAGCCAGGTGCTTGGTGGGGAGGGTTCTGGGGCCAAGGAGGAGGGGGAAGCCAGGTGCTGGGGGGAGGGTTCTGGGACCGGGGAGAAGGGGGAAGCCAGGTAGGGGGAGGGTTCTGGGACCGGGGAGGAGGGGGAAGCCAGGTGCTTGGGGGGAGGGTTCTGGGGCCAAGGAGGAGGGGGAAGCCGGGTGCTGGAGGGAGGGTTCTGGGACCGGGGAGGAGGGGGAAGCCGGGTGCTGGGGGGAGGGTTCTGGGGCCAAGGAGGAGGGGGAAGCCGGGTGCTGGAGGGAGGGTTCTGGGACCGGGGAGGAGGGGGAAGCCGGGTGCTGGGGGGAGGGTTCTTTTCTGCTTTCTTTTCCCATGTGTGTGTTTGTGCAACAAGTGAAGATTCTCAGGGAACAAGAGGAGTGCTGGGTGGGACGTTTACTGTGTGTCGCTGGGCAAGCCCCTCTGCCTCTCTGGGCTCCGTTAAATGCCAAGTGCTGGTCCATAGTTATTCCCAAGGACCTGTCAGCCTTAGCCGCTCTGTCGTCCTGAAGCCCCCAGTGTGGCTCAAGGAGCACTTCCAGCACGGGGGCCCGGCTGGACTCACACCCACGACCATCCCCACCAGCTCCAAAATGGGCTTCTCATGGAGAACCTGGAAATTCTTCCAACTGGGCAAGAGGGTCCCTTTGACACCTTCTAGAAGGCCCCGTGTCTTTGGCTTCCTTGCCCATACCCTTGACCCTCGGCATATCTAGGCCGGAATAAACCACTGCTAAACAGGGTGGCGGTCGGTGGCTCCTGCCTCTGGCCTTTCTCTAGCCCACCGTGCCCAACGCGGCACCCGCAGGCTGCTCCAGGACCCGCGTGTCCACTGTTCTGCATGGTGCCTGTGTAGGGCAGAGGCAGCACCTGGGACCAGGGCAGGGAGGGCAGGGTCAGGGGCAGGCCTGGGGACCGGGAGGAAAAGAGACCCTCCCAGCGGGCAGGTACCCCTCCCTGCACTTCTGGGAGTGAACGGCGGTGTGGGCCCCTAGCTGAAACGGGACACCCACAGGCTCCCCCCAACCTCTCCGGAAAAGGGCCAGGAGCATCCCCAGGCACGCCCAGGGCTGCACAGTGATGGGCGGTAGATACACCACATAAGGAAGGGGCAGATGCGGCGAGCCTGGCAAGCCAGGCCCCGTTCTCGTGCCCCCGCGTCACCTGACACCCTGCCCCGTCTTCGGACTCTGCTTCCCTCCCTTTACCACCCAGATGCCGTTTTCGCGCCCCTCCAGCAGCCTCCGCCTCACCTCTGCCTGGCGCTCTCGCTGGGCCGTGGCACGCTTCCTTCCCCTTCCCCACTCCGTGTCCTTCCGGGGTGCCCTCTCCCCTCCCCAGGGCTTATCTGGGGGGTCGTTCCCTCTCACGGCATACCCCACCTCTCGTGCCTTGTATGCAGTCTGCAGATGTTACACACAGAAGGGACACCCTCGTCCCCAGTCGGGGGTGTCCCCGGCCCCGCTGGAAGGCGCCCTCCCTGCCCCGGCCTGTCCACCGTGGTGGGGGCCGGCCCCCTGGCCCTGTCGCTGTCGCCCCGGCTCCTTCTCACCGGACAGCCGCTGGTGCAGCGCTTTGATTTATCTGGAGACGGCGTCTATATCTGCCGAACCGCGTCCGCCACCGCCCGGCTCCGGGGTGGCTGAGCTGGGGGTGTCGGGGAGGGGTCTCTGCAGCCCATGGGGCCTGGGCACGGCCGGGGAAGCTACAGAAACAGAGCCCTCTGGGTCTGGGGTCGCCGTGGGCCCATGGCCTGCCGCCCCTGACCCTCTGGGCACCGCCGGACTCCCAGCCAAGACCCGCCGTAACCCGCCAGATGTTCGGGGGAAGATTCCGCAGATTTGGGGGCTGGTGGGTCGGAACAGAGTCCTCCCAGCCTCCCTGCCCCTCCTCCTCCTCTTCCCCGTTTCTGTGTGTGACGCGCCCTGGAGGAGGGAGCCGCCGGCGGGGGCTCTGTGGAAGCCCCCCCAGCTCCTCCTTCCCCCTGCCCCTTCCCCTCCCGGTGCCTGTGCTCTCGGCCAGGAAGCCCCTTCCCCAAGCTCCCCAGGACCCCAAGCCCCACCCCTGCCCACCAGCCCTTCCCGACTGCCCGCACCACTGGAGTGCGTGTCCTGTCCCTCTCTGTGTCCCCCACGAGCCCTCCCAGGGCAGGCTGACTGGGCGGCCCGGGGCAGGCGCCGGCCCTGCTGCTCACAGTCCGTGCACCTGCAGCCCAGGTTCCTCATTTGTGTTACTGGGAGAGTAACACTTGCTGGGGGCGGGGAGGCAGTGTGAGGTCAAGTCCAGATTCGTGCAAGGTGACTGCATGGTCGATGCCCGCCCCCTCCCCCTGTCAAGACTCTCCTGTTCTGAGTGTCTAGGCACCCGACCGAGCAGATGGACAAGTGTGGCCCTGAAAGGTGGCCCAGCCTGGGAGAGCTGCGGGGTGTCAGGGGTTCCCCACCGGCTCTGCGGGTCGCAGGCAGAGGCCATGCACTTCTCAAGGACAGGTCTCCCTGGGGCATTGGCACGAGAGGAGTGAGCAAGCCTTAGCTCTCTCCACTGTGCAGATGGGGACACTGAGGCCCCAAGAGGGGGGAACAACATGCCCGAGGCCCCACGGGATCCACCTGGGTGGCCGGGAGTCCGTCCATCCCCCGTGCCCCTGTCTGTCTTCCCCTGTGCTCTGGAAGGTGGGGGCTGGCTGACGATGTGGGCAGTGGGGGAAGGGAATGAGGACAGAGGAGGTCAGTCCCTGGAATGTCAAGGGACTGCCCCAAGGGGTGGCCACCTGTCCCGAATCCGGTGCTGGCCCTGAACCTCAGAGAAGGGGCACCATCGTGGCCATGGGGGCCGGGGGGTGGGGAGGGGCTGGTCAGGGGTTCAGCTGCCTCCTATTGGTCCTGAGCAGTGGGCACAGGAGTGCCACTGAGTCACCGAGGATCTGCCGTCCGCGCTGGGGAACCTGCCTTGGGCGTATGGGAGGGAAGATGGAGGGACTCGGGGGTCAGACCATGTGACCCAAACTGAAAGAGCCGGGTTCCACCTCTCCTGCCTGCCCCCTGTCGCCTGTCTCTGGCTTCTCCCTCCTGCTGCACCCCCACCTGCCCCTGGCCCTGTTCCCACCTCCTCCTGCCTGTGTCCTCGATGCCCAGGTGTGCGGGGGCCACAGCAGCCCCGTTCTGTCCCTTGATCAGAGTGAGTGCCCGACCCTAGCAGAGCCACCCGGACACTCCAGCCGGGAACCTCTCTGCGGAACCCCTGCGTCAGTCTCCCCGGGGTGTGGCCGGCCGCCAACCAATGCCCGCACCTCAGACTCTCTTATCCTGACCGTGAGGGCTGGTCCTGGCCACCCCTCCCCCAGAGGACACCAGGTTCCTGAGGGCCCCTCTCTGTCTGCCCCCGTCAGTGTGCCCTGTACCCCTGCTCACCCCTGGTACGTAATGTGAATTCCTACTACAGGCAGGAACAGCCTGCGACGCCCACTCCTCCAGAGAGAAAGGAGCCGGCCGCCCATCTCTGTCCACTCGCTCCTGCCCTGCAGAGGTGCCTGATGGCGGATGGCGGCCGAGCCATCACCCCGTTAGCCCTGCAGGACAGGCCTCTCCCGGGGGCAGCCCCACCCCACTCAGTGTCCTGGGTGGGAGCTGGGGTTGGGGGTCCAACGGGGCGGGTGAAGGCTCCAGCAAGCTCTCGGACCACCCCCAGAGGGCATCGGTACTGCCCTGGCTGGCGAGGAAGGAGGCCTGCGTGTGGTCCTGCGGGAGGAATTTTCCATCGACGCCCCCAAGTCACAGTTCCCAGTGCCTCACACGCCTCGCCGCCTCCAGCTCCTCTGCCCAGCCAGCCCGAGGCCCTCATGCCGCAGCCAAGCCCTGTCCCATCCAGCCCCCTTCCTCCCCCGGGACGGCACCTCTGTCTTCACACCGAGCAAGCGAGGTGTGGTACGGGGGGGGTTGGGGGGGGCTTGTAGCCGCCAAGAAGGCGTCGGGGCCGGGCCAGACCTGAGCCCCGCGCGCACCTGCCCCCTCCTCCCCGCTGGCTCCCCCCAGCATCCCGGCTCCCTACAGCTGGACCACGCCAGGGAGGGGCCGTGAAGCTGCCTCTCATGCTCTACTAATCCCGGATGGCTGTTTCCCCCTCCTTCCCTGCCGTCGCTAATTTGGAAACACCATCCCCAGCACAACTCCAGCGATAACAACGGAGCCGGCACGCTCCCTGGAGGCCAGCCGGGGTCTCTCTCTCTCTCTCTGGCTGCAGGACCCTCGGGGCCCTGGGAGGTCTCTTGAAGCTTCAAGGTGCCCCCGTCACCAGTTGGAGGTGGTATTTGGGCCTCGCGCCCCCAAAGCCCAGGGCAGCACGGGGTTTTATTGTTAGTGTTTCTCGAATGAATTGTTTCTCAGCGCCTGAAATTCCCGGAGAAAGCCCCAGACCGTCCCACTCCACCCACCATGGAGCCAGTTCAGTGCCGGGGCGGAGGAGGAGGAGGGGCGGGTCTCAGCCTTTCCTCTCCTCTAGAGAGGGTTCAGCCTTAGCCATACAGGCCCTTGGAAGGTGCCAGAAGCACCCTTGGAGATGGTCTTAGACCCTGAGTCTGAGCTCCCGGGACAGTCTTCTGTTAATAATCGCTTCCAGTCGGCCGACTCCTTGCTCACTTCGGTGACTGATTAGATTTCCCCCTCAGCCACGTGTCAGGTAGCCTTGTTTGGGGACTGGGCAGTGACAGCCCAGAGAGGCTAGGCAGCCCGCAGAAGGTGTCCAGCGGCCGAGGGGCAGAGGCAGGATTCGAGCCGCAGCTGGACTGCGAGGCCCAGGTTTCTTCCCCCTCCCGTGACCCCACCCTCGTCTCAGCATCCTCTGGGTGAACAGTTTCGCTGTAGGGTCCGCTCCCATCCCCCAGGCCACAGCAACAGAGAGCGGGACGGCATTAGCTTCTAGAAACATCTCGTAGACCCAGACCAGCCTGAGACCCAGAAGGAACTTCTGAGTGAGGCACTCGTGAGGCTCCGGAGGGACCCCGGCAGGAAACCGGACTCCGGATCTGGGGGTGGCAAGTGCAGGACATGCCAGCTGGGAACTCCAGGCACAGGCAGGAGAGGGGCACCGGCGGCCACGGCTCCCCGGACCGAGAATGTTGCCCTCGCGTCCCGTCCTAGGCCCCCGTCTCTTCCCAGGCCTGAGAGGAGCCCTGGCACCCCGGGCGAGGAGGCAGATCTAGGTCACAGCCTTGGAGGTGTGAGCCGGAGACACCGCCGGGGCCGCAGGCTCCCGCACAGCCGGCCCCTGCCCGTGTCCACCCGCGGCCACGGCCGCGCTCCCGGCCGTGCCGCAGCGACGGCTCCTTTGTATGGATGGCGCGGCATTTTGGGTAATGAAATATTCACAGGTCAGTGATTCCCTGAGAAATGATGGGGATCAGTCAATTCCTTTTCAGGAAGTAATTTTCTTCCCCTTCGCAGCCTCTGCTTCGAGTTGACGATCATTAGCATGAGAAGAGGGGCCGGATCGAAGGCACTTGTCAGAGCTCAGGACCAGCTGCAGCCTCGCACGGGCTGCCCAGCCAGGAGCCTGGGCTGCCCGCGTGGGGCGGGGAGCGTGGCTCCCAGGTGGGGGACCCCGGCCGGCTCACTGCAGGGGTGGAGGGGGCCGGCTCCTGGCCCGGAACGCCCTGCCTCCCGGGTCCTGCCACCCGCCCTCCCTCCTGGGCACGGTGCACCCGGAGCCCAGAGACACCCAGGTCGGGGGCCAGCCTCACACAGCCACTTCCCTGCTTTGGATACAAATCACAGCTCTGATGTTCATGAGTTACTCGTCGCCTGTGCCCCTCGGCCTGCCGTTCTGTGAAATGGGCTGCACAGGCCGATGTGGGTCTAAACAGGGTCGTGAATTCACCCGAGGCGTCTGCAGAAGTCGGCACTGACCCGAGGCCCTTGTTTCTCCCTGAGGCCACGTGCCGCCCCGCCACTTGTGGCCCCAGCTCCCTGGGCTCTTGTCGTTTCCACCCAACCCACACCGCCGCCGCCACGGCCACCCCGTCTGTGACCACAGCTGCTGCTGACGGGGGCCTGCCTGTCTCCGACGATGGGGACATGTCCGCGTTGTTAGTTCCGGTTGGATGGGTGCCGGCACCGACATCCACAGTCAGGCGGCGGCAGGCGCGAGGCCTCTGCTGGCAGCCGGGCCTGGGGTGACCAGGGTCGGGGTGTGAGACCTCTCGTTCACGCACGGGTTTTCGGTTTTGTCTTGTTTTCTCTGTAAATCAGAAGCAAAGGATCGGCCGCTGGGGGTGTCCGGGAGCAGGCAGGGGCCCGTGTTGACGGAGCTTTACTAAAATCCGAGGGGACGATGGCATTGATGCCGCATGCCCTGCCCCGCAGCTGGCAGCAGAGGGCTGCGCACTCTGCCAGGGGCACTGCCCGCCTCCCCCCTCTACGTGGGGAGATTGAGCCAGGAGAAGAGGAACCCACCTCCTTCCCAGCATAGCTGCTTTCACACGCCAGACCTTGGACAGCGGAACGACCCTTAGAACGAGCTCTCCCAGCTCAGGCGGGGGCCGGGACTACCCCTGGGGACCTTTGCCAGGAGAGCCTGGGACTTGGGGACTGCGGCCGCGCTGAGCCCTGTCCACAGGCCGAAGTGCCCCTGCTCAGCACCAGACGTTGTCACACACAGAACAGCCCCCGGGCGTGGTGACAACGGTCACCCTGCATGCAGACCAGCCCACGCTGTGGGTCGCTGCGGGTCCCGAGTGAAAGCAGCACTTGAGAGTTGAGATTTCTCGAGTCGACGCCTTGGAGAGTTGAGATTTCGGTAGTTCGGGACACTGCTGGCATCTGGGGGCGGGAGGGCCGTTCGGCCTCCTGCGTGCACAGGACACCCCTCAACACAGAGGGTGACACGGCCCCACGTGTCAGTAGTGACCCGAGCTAACGTGATAGGAGGGCAGGCCTAGGCTACAGGGGCCTGGACGGGCGTCCCCAAACCACACCTGGCCCAACAGAAATGAAAATGTGGGCCGAGTGTCTCCAGCCACCACCCCACGGAGGGCCGATGCCGAGCAGGTCTCTGAGGGCCCCGAGGAGACAAGGCTCTGCCCGGCGGGAGTCTCCAGGCCCTGCTTGCAGGAGGCAGGGCAGCTGGGGGCTGGGGGCTGAGGAGTCCGTGCCCGTGAGGCCACCTGCAGCCAGTCATTGTCCAAGCCAGTGCTTCTCAAACTCAGTTGCCCCTGAGAATCCCCTGGCGGCTTTTTAAAAACCCCTGTGCCCGGGCTGTACCCCAAACCAAAGACACCGGACCCTCAGGGGTGGGGTGCAGGCACTGGTATTTGTTTTTAAACTTCCGAGGTGCTTTCAGCATGTGCAGCCATGTCCGTGTTTGAGAATCCCCAGTCCGCGTGCGGACAGCTGGGAGCCCGTCTGAAATGCAGAAGTTCAGGCCCTCCCCGAGCCGCTGAATCAGATTCTCAGCAAGACCCCAGCAGGGGCGGATGAAACTTCGGGGGTGAGACCGGCAGCTTCTGTGCTGGGGCCCCGCCCACGCTCGGAGCCTGGCAGACAGGATCTGAGCCCCCCACACCCCACCCCCAGCCCAACGCATGCTGTGGGCTTCTGAGCCGCTTCCCGCAGCCGCCTGCGTGCTTCCCCGGCCGTGCTGGGATGGGTAGCACCTCAGGGCTCCAGGCTGTGTTCGGAGATGCTCTGCTGAGCGCCTCTAGGGTTATTCCGGATCCGCCTGCTTCCCAGAGTGCCGGAGGGCTCGTCTCCTGCCTCAGAGCCCGGTGACAGCTCGGGGGTGGGCAGACAGCAGCGCCCCTGCCCGTTTTATAGACCAAGCTCGGGGGCCCGGCCTGGCCGAGAAGCACAGGGAGAGGGGCCCGCACCCTCCTGCAGGCTCGGCAGGTGCCCCGCCCCGCATGGCTTTTCCCGTCCAGGGAGTCGGCTCAGCTCCTCGCAGCCAACGCCAGGCCCTGTCACTTAGTGACAGGGGGTGTCGTGAGCTGAACGCGCCACAGGCATCCTGCCCTCCCTCCCCGGGCGTGGGCCGGCCAGGCCTCGAGTCTCACGGGGTGTCTGGTGGTCCAGCCTCCCCTCGTGGGCTGTCCTTGAGTGGGGGGATGGGGGCAGCGTGCAGGCAGATGGTCCGTCCAGGTTGGGCGAACAGGACCCCGGGGGGCACCCTGTGCTGTGTGCCTCACAGTGGTCACGGGAGCTGTGGGTCGGGGTCCTTGGGGACTAGGCATAGGGAGGGGCTCGGAGGGCCGCTGCCTTTCGAAGTTGGCCGTGGCTTCCAAGCCAGGGGCTCGTGCTGGAGGGTGACTGCCCGCGTTTCCCATCCCTGGTGAGCGCCCCGCCGGGCTAAGCGGGTCCCCCGTGGGCTGGAACGGAGGTGTCCCTGGTGCGAGGGGCCCCTGGCTGTGGCAGTTGAGGCCCAGCCTGCATCTGGAAACAGCTCTGTGAGGTCAAGATGGCAACACGCCCCGGAGGAGACCCCAGGCTCTGGCCGGGACTCACCCAGCGGCGGCCGGCAAGCGGAGGAAGAGAGTGGGTCGCTGGGGGAAGGCAAAAGAGACACCAGAGGCCCAATTCATAGGACTCCCCCGCTAAAGGCCAGAGTCCTGGGTGACCGGATGCTACGGCCACAGGCCGGGGTCACCTCTAGGCAGCCTGTGCAGGGCAGAGGCCAGCGTGCACAGAGCAGGGTAAGCTCCAGGCAAGCTGAGCCAGCGCAGGCCAGGAGAGGGTCCCTTCTTGCAGATGTGGGGCTCTCCACGGTGCAGGCGGAGCGACCTCCGCCCCACGGGCCCAGGCGCACCTCAGAGCCAGCTAGGTCCTCTGGAAGACAAAGATGGAAGAATCGAGTCCTCTTCCGTTCACCGGCGGTAGGAGGCTCAGGCAGAAGTACGGGGACTGGACCCCTTTGCTCCAGGTCTCGCCCCCCCCTCCCCCGCCTGGCCCAGGGTCCATCCCCTGTGTCGTCTCGTCCCCGGGACTGGACTCCGTGGAACATGAGGAGGGGCCCGGTGCAGGGATGCCGGAGAGGGGGCAGCACTCCCTGGGACCCTCTTGTCTCCCATCCTCAGACCTGCCCCTTGGTAAGGATCTGGGGGGCCCGCCCCTCCCCCCAGCAAGCCCAGATCCCGACCCCCCCTTACTTCGTGAGAGCCCCGGGCGTCCCTCACCCCCCACCTCGGGCCCGTGTGCACGGAGAAGCAGGCTTTCCGCCAGCCCCCTCCCCACCCGCTCGAGGCCCCCTTGCCCTCAGAAGCCCGCCGCAGTGAGGCTGCGGCCCCAGTGAGGGGCGATCCCCCGGCCTGGTCAGCCCTGCTGTGGTCACCAGGGTGGGGAGGGGGCCTCCACAGGGAAGGGGCAGCTTAGAATGGAAATTCCATTAGTGCTCAGCCATGGGCAACCGGGCCTGTTCAAAGAATACATTCAATTAAAAATTGATTTTTCAGTGTAGTCTCAGTCCTAATGAACCACCGTGAGACCCCTTCCAGCTCCCGGACAGTGCGGCCCCCACACCCCGGCTCCCTGGCCTCCACTCCCTTCGTGGGGGAGACGACAGAGTAAGGGGGCCAGGGAGGGGCCCGGCCCATCCTTCACCGAATTTGGGAGGAATGACAAAGGAGGCGCACAGGGGGGTTTGTTCAGTGAAAGTGTCGCGTGGCAAATCTGTCTTTTTATTTACGGCTCGAGGTTGTGTGTTCCGTGTGGCTCCGTTAAAACGCACAGCAGTTAATTCCCCTTGATCCGGACAGTATCTCCAAGCATCATAAAACAGAGAACACCCGTGTCGTGCCTCCCGCTCTCCCCACGAACTCACAGACACCCGGCAAGAGCCTGGGCCCCAGGCGCCCCTTCCTCAGGGGCTCCCTTCTGGCCGTTCCCCATGATTCTCCTTCTTCCTCTGAGGTCAGGGAGGGCGAGACCGAGCCGGTTCTCCAAAGCTCCCTGGGGCGTCCGGGCCGCGGCATTGTGAATAAACACGATCATTTTCTGCAGCACGGCTGGCGGTTTGGGGCCCCCGGGCCACACGGCACTGTGCTGTCCGCTTCCCTGCGCTAGCCCAGCCTGCCCAGGTGGGCTCTGTTCTCACACCTGCTCACAGCACGGAGCTGTGGGGGACCCTCGGCCACACAGGACTGGGGCTCAGGCCTGCTGGACACAGGCACATGGCGGTATTTCATACATAGTTAGTAAATATCGATATATGAGTAATGTATTTTATATTTGCACCTATTTGGACCTCAGAATGCCCAGCCCTACTGTTCTTCCCTCCTGACCCTCACCCGCTGGCTTGCTGTGTGACCTCAAGCCCCGTATTCACCCTCTCTGAGTCTCTGTAACAAGAGAAACCCAACCCTGGTTGCTTGTGATGTATTGCGAGTTCAGAGTCAGAGGGCCCTGGAGGCGCCCTTTTGGCCCCACCAGGCGGGTCCCTTGCCTGCGGCCTCCTTGGCCCTGCTCTCAGGTGGCTCCCGGCTGGCCACAGCTTTCTGCGCCTCAGCCTTCACTGGCCCTGACTCCAGCTTCCTGGTTTGTTTGGGTTTTTCATCTTGTTACGGATTCCAGCTACGCCAGTGGAAGGTCCGTCCGTTCTCCAGACGTGTCACTGAGGGACAGGGCGTCTGTCCCCTCCCAAGCCCACCCAGCCCCCAGTAGTCACTACGCTGGGGACTCACAGTCTCATCCTGTCTTGCCAAGCTCCCTGTTTTTGTCTGCCTTCACAGCTGATTTGAGCCACCCTGCTGGGCCCTGGGGACCCCCACACCCCAAGTCCAGAGCTCTGTCCCAGCTGGACGCAGCCAGACACGAGGGAGTGTCCAGGGCCTGACCCATCCCAGAACCCTTCCTTCACTGTCTTGGCCCCTCCCTCTGTCCTCCTGGCCCTCAGCATCACCTAGAAGGACCCTTTGCCAGCCATGGTCAGCTGTCCCTTCAAGGGGACCAGCTGCCCCCAGCCTCACCCAGCATGGTGTCTGTCTGTGATTCCAAAACCCCTTGGCTTTGGGCAGAAAAAGAATTCTGGGTCAGAGAAGCGTGAGAGACAGCAGGTTCTACGCAATTAAACACGTCAGTTAAACACGTCTCTTTCCTGCAGAACTTGTTGGGGCCTTCCCTAGAACATTCCAGAAGCCTAAAGTTCCATGGCACACAACTTGGAAAGTGCTGGTCCAGGGAAAATGGCGTGGGCTCCCACGCCGTACCTCTGGGAGCTGTGGGACTTTACCTCTGCCTCTCTGAGCCTCAGTTTCCCCGTCTGCAAAAATGAGGATGGCACTATTCCCAGGGCTGTTGTGAGCTTTACAGCTAAGGTGGGTGAATGTGTTGGCGCCCCCGCCACCGCCAGTCCACACGGGTGTCTGGCTCTCGGCTGGTGGGTAGGCTCCACACCGGCTCTGGGGCTTCGCATGGCTTCGTTTGGGTTTCGCCCTCTGGGGCCGGCACCTGGGACTCACAGAGGTGGGATGGACACGGCCCCGGGCACAGAGACCGGAGGCTCTGCCGCTGTAAGCCGATGCTCAAGTCTGCTTCCTCATCTGGGAGACAGAGACGTGCCTCTTGGGGGTGGTGAGGAGCCTACTAAGAGAACGGTCGGGAAGGTTCTGGTAAGCGGACCACGTGTGTGGCCATCAGAGCTGGGTGGGCAGAGCCGTCCTCGGGGAAGCCAGGACCCTCCAGGGACAGAGAAGCCTGGCAGGGACACAGAACTTGGAGAGTGTGCTGGGGACCCTGGCGGGGCAGTGCTCCAAGCCGGCCCCGTCACTTGCCAGCAGGGGGACCGTGGGACCTTATTCGGCTCCTTTATCAGTATTGTGGGGATAGTGACACCCACCTTGTCCAGCTGGGTCGAGTCAGTAAGACATCCCCGCCAGACGCGGGCAGCGTGGCTGCTCCCCTGGCGTCACCTCTGCGGTGCTGCGTCCTGCCCTGGCCACGGCCTCTCCAGGCTAGCACATGGTCCCCGGGGGTCCCCTTCCTGCCCGTGGGAAGGTCTGCTTCTTTCACCTGGTTGTCAGGACCAAGTCCTGGTCCTACAGAGCGTCCTGTCCTGTCCCACCCATAGACGGACAGCTCGTCCCCCCTCCCTGGCTATTTGTCCCCCACCCCCCCGGCTGTGGCACAGTGCCCCCCGACTGCCCAGCCTCGTGGGTGCGGAGTCCAGCGTTCTCGTCAGCAGGAGAAGATAAATGTTTTTAATTCAAAGAGCTTTTCACGAGCCAAAGGAACGGAGTAAATCATCCTTCCAGGCCCCGAAGCCCAGAGCTGGCGCCTGGTCACAGTGGGGTAGGCAGCCACTGGGGCCGAGTGGCAGCCAAGCAGGGCCACTTGGACAAAAGGTGGACCTGGGGACGGGGTCGCCCGGTGTGCCGGACCCCCCAGCTGGCTCTTCTCCCGTGGTGGGGCGGGAGGGGTCGGCCTGACACGAGCTCACTGGGGTTTAGGTGCGCGTGCAGCGCGTGGGAGACTTGAATGTGGACGAGCGTGCGAGCCTGCCGTGTGTGCGTGTGGGGGGGAGGGGCGCGGGGGGGCGGGGGAGGGGCGCACCCGGTATCTGCACACAGTGCGACGTGGTACGTGGGGGTGCACGCGCTCGGCAGTCCGTGCGGGTGTCAGAGCCCGTGCTTGTGCTTCGGCCACCCGGCGTGAGTGCCACGTGTCACACAGGTGTGCTCCGGTGCACGCGTGTGCAGGCATGTGTACCCGCACGAGGGGGCGTGACCCTCTGGGCGCCCACGTGGGTGTGCCCCGCGCGCGCGCGTGCCCGGCTGTGACCCAGGCGGGGGGCGGGGCGCGGGGGCGTGCCCCCGGCCGCGGGCGCGAGCACGCCTGTGCGCGTGGCTCCCGGAGAAGAAATGTTTAAAGATGGAGTTGTCAGCCCCGAGTTGACAGGCGCAATCAGCAAAGTGCAGCGTCGGCAGGAACGGCCGCGGCTCCCTCAATTACCCGGGAGGAAATGGCCCCGCTTTGTGCTGAGGAGGCAGAGTGTGGCTGGAATAAAGCGAGTGGAGCAGACCCAAAAACTTCATTAATTAAAGAAACTCATTAATGAGGGACATTTAATCAGCCGAAGATTAGATCCAGGCTCGCCTCTTCCACGAGCCAGGCGCCAAACGGGAAGAGAAGCCGGCCTGCCTCCTCCGCCCGCCCGCGCCCTCCCCTGCGCGCCCCGGGCCCGCCGGGCGCCAGCAGCGAGGAGGGGAGGTGCGGAGGAGGCCCGGGTGGCGGGACCGCTTCTTGGGACAGCCTGCACCCGGGCAGGTGGGCGGGGACCCGGAAGCGTGCGCGTGGGTGGGCGGGTGCTGTGCCCACGCCCACGGTCCCAGGGACGCATGTTCACGCCCTGGGGGTGGCGTCAGGGGGCATCTAGGTCGGAGGGGCTCGCCCGAGGTCTTGCCCCTCGCCTGGGGATGTTTTCGGTTGTCACAACGGGGCGGCATCTTGGGGATGCTGTCGAACACTCTGGGGCACCCAGGACGGCCCCGCGGCAGAGGGGGCGGCCGTGCGGAGGCTGAGAAGCCGTGTTGTGCGGAAGTTGTACATGAGGAGTAGGGGCGTGTGCACCTGCGGGCACGGGTATAGTGCGTGCACGAGGGAGAGTGGGCGCCGGCGCCTATGGATCTCCGTGGCCTGACCGCCGGCATGCAGAACAGAGCACGTGGCACCTCTGGGGACGTGAGGGACGGAGGGGCGGAGTTCAGAGGCCTGGGGCTGGGCACTCACGGTGCGGGCCGCTCAAGGCCATCTCAGGGTCCCTGGGAAAGCCCCCGAGTTGAAGTGTGTTTAGAGAACTGTGCCCTGGGGTGGGTTAGGGCTGTGGGCAGAACCGCCCCTAACCTGGGGTGGCTGTGGGTGCCGTCTTCCACGTGCTGTCCCGGCAGGTTCCCCACGCCCCGCTGCCTGGGCAGTGCCAGGCCCAGACGCCCGGTCAGCGGAGCCTGAGTGAGAGAGGCGGAGGCCTGGGACGAGTGAGCTGCGCTGGGCGGCCCTGTCGAGGCCCTGTCTGTGGGCAGAACAGGTGCTCAGAGGTGCAGACAGGTGAAGGCATGAGGTGCCACCCCCTCCCCCGAGGGCCTGGACGGTAGACCAGGAGGTGCCACCCACGCCCCCATGACCTCAGGGAGTCAGGGCCCTTGAGGCCTCAGGTCCTCATCTGGATGTGCCGAGGGTCCCCGCCTCACTGTCTACAGGGTCAGGTGGGGTCACACCCACATAATTCTCAGAGGGGGACACTCGGAGTCCCTCCCGAATCTGGCGGAATCCCTGCTGCCTCCTCGGGCTCTGCCCCCTTTTCCTTGGGGGCTGCCCGGGACTCAGGAGCAAGCCCCCCACCCTGTGTTCTTCCCCGGGGCCCCTGTTCCAGACCTACTCTGTTTTGGCAGGGACGGCGCCCGTCCACGGCCGCTGCCTAGCAAGTGTCTGCCCAGACCCAGGGGGTGGGAGTGCCCCTCCCCCCAGCTCCTGTCACCAGGACCCAGGCCTTCCTCTCTAGGGGAAACCACGCCACCAAGCACAGAACCGGACGCGTCGCCCAGGGTCGAGGCAAGGCCACCCCTCCACTCTGCCGCGCGCTGGCCTGGAAACCCCTTCCTGCTCTGCAAGGTGTCAGCTCAGGCCAGCAGCCCCCAGCTGGGGTCCCAGGCCCAGCAGGTCGGGCTCGAGCTCCGTCAGGGCACCAACAGAGACCGAGGGTTCCTTCCGTGGGACGTGTGGGGGTTTGTGATCCGCAGTGGTAATTCTCCTGGGTCATAGGTTCCGAGTCGGCAGGTCAGGAGGGCGGGAATCTGCATTTCTCACTGCTCCCGGGCCGTGCGACCTTACCGGTCTGCTGGCCCCTCTTCCAGGACCTTCCTGTGTCTGGCTGTGAAAAGCCACATAACCTACCGTGGTGGCCACATGTGACCAGGCACGAGCCTCCACGGGTTCTCTCCCCACCACGCCCCCCCTCCTGGAGACACCGCACCGACCCCCAACTCCCAAATGTCCCCATGGAAGAAAGGCCACCACGGGAGTTACCCCAACCGACGGATAAACCACAGTTCTCCAGCCAGACCCCCGGTGGGTGTTTGACTGCGGGGCGTATTATGTAATCTTTGTTGCCAGGAAATTTACTTTCCTAATTACATTTGCGAATTTTCATCTGAGTCTGCCTTCCCAGAGCTCACAGTAACTAGGAGAAGGGCACGTGGGAGGGCGACGGGGACGTCTGGGACCCGAGGCCGCTGGGCGCAGACCCTGGGCTACACCCAAGGATGGGTCTAGCCCACCCCGCCTCCCACCCTCCAACCACGCACGCCCCCACCTGCCCACCTCATGTCTGGGGCACCGTGCTTAATGTCCTGTTCCACTTGCTAGTTGAAGACCACGGGCCATTAATAATGCTAATATTGCTTAATGAACATGCAGGGAACAGACACAGGGATGCCGCCGAGGGTGCAGAGGGCTCCCCCGAGAGGCGCAGAGCCAGATACCCGGCCGTCGAGGGGAGTGGCCCGGGGGCCGCTCGCCAACACTCGTTCGTGTGTTCTCGGTGGGTGGATGGGTTCTCGATGATACTCCTTCTGGGGGCGACCTTGATGGCTGTCCTGCAGCTGTCTTCACGAGGCCCCGGCAGCGAGCTTTGGCCCAGATGGCGTTCTCTCCACCCCATTGAGTAGGAGCCTGGTGTCCGCCTGCCCACTCGCATGGGTGCGCGAAGACGCCACCCGTGCTCACTGGCTTATAAACTCACAGCGGCCTCTCAGGGGGCCTCAGGCTGGGCTGGAGGAGGAGCTGAGAATGGAGATCACAGGCGTTAAGGACTGCTTGGGAAGACTTCCTGGAGGAGGTGTTTGAACACCTGCAGGATGGGAGTATAGAGTGCTCACCCACTGTGCTCACCAGTGAAACGGGGAGGAACAGCGGACACAGCACCTTCTAGCAGGTGTTTCTCTCCCTACACCTGTGCGGTCTGAAGAGGGTCCCTGTACCCAGAAGGGTTTGCTTTCCCAGCGCGTGTTGGAGGCACTCCTGTCGGGGTGGAAGGGGGAGGCCCTGCGAAGGAGCCCACCCAGGTGACGGATGGTACCCCCAGTTCTGCCGCCACCGGCCCTGGCATGCCTGGCGATCTGGCCTCATGCACTGTCTCCTGTAGACCGAGAGACCCCCACCTGTCCCCGCGGGGGAGCCGCCCAGCGCCTCCAGCTGGTTCTCCTTGGCGCTTGCCCACACACGCACACACAAAGCTGCGGGTTCAGGGCGCGGCAGAGCCCCGGGGGCGTCTGTGAACTGGGGTCAGGACCACTGCTCACTGGGGCAGTGGCTCAGCTCCCTGGCTGACCCCCAGGGCAGCGCTCGTGCCCCCACTGCCTGCCCTCCCGCAGAGACCCCACCTGGGTC
This sequence comes from Paguma larvata, assembly GCA_030068075.1. Lineage (NCBI taxonomy): Eukaryota > Metazoa > Chordata > Mammalia > Carnivora > Viverridae > Paguma > Paguma larvata. Next base: position 26,568,960 of record CM057843.1, read on the forward strand.
CCCGCCCGGCCCAGCAGCCCCGAGGTCGAGTTCCGCACGGACCCAGGAGTTGGGACCGGTTTGTGGTGTTTCCTTCCGGCTTGATCGACGATCCACGGTGAACCTGCTTCCCGGCAAAACCCCCTGCCGCCCCCTGCTTTCCAAGCCCCATCAGCCAGCCGGCCCCTTGCGGGTTTCCCCAGGCAGGAGGGGAGCCTGGTGGAGGTGGAGCTGCTGAGAGAGGGGATTTATCACATTATTTATGATTTGTATGCAGTGGGCTTGGAGGGAATTACCGCTTAATCGTGCGAAAATCCGTCCCCTCGCCTGGGGCTTTTCCGCCGAGCAGGCTGGGGCTGAGTCTGGGCTGAGTGGCAGCGGGCTCTGACCGCGTGGCCAGCTCCTTTGCAGGGGTTGGAAGTGTGGCAGCATCTCTTGGCCCGTGGGGTCCACCGGGACAAGAGGTTCTTAGCTTCTTGTTCTTTGAACCCCTTAGCGTCTGGTGAGGCACTAGGACCCCTTCTCACAAAGTGGTCTTAAATTAAGCCTGTGATACATAGGTTTACGGAGAAAACTCTATTGAAATACACTTAGCAGAAGAGAGAAAACCGTGATGCCCTACCCACGGCTTCTTTTCTACCGCGTCTGATAAGCGGGCCCAGGGCTGGGTGTGCTCACCACCCTAGCTTTTGGAGTTGGGGCGAGCGCGGGGATCACACACCGAGGCGTCTGCGGCACACTGGGAAGGACCTGTGGTTTCTGCTGGCGGCGGCCGAGTTCTCAGGCCGTGCTCGGGGCCTGGGCCCGCAGCCGTGTCTGCGGATGGGGCAGTGCCAGCGGCTCGGCGGGGAGACGGTAGGCGGGTAGGGTACTCTTCCGTCCAAGAGCACAGACGCCCTGAGTTCTTCCCCCGGACAGCACGCGGGGTGCGCCCGGCACACGCACAGAGCACCCGGAGCTTGCACACAGCACACACACACAGCACGCACGACACACGCAGGGCACACTCGGAGCTGTTTTGCAGGCGCCAGGCTGGCCCGGCCTCGTCTGGCTCTGGCACCGCGGCAGCTCTGGGCCGGCACCGCCAGCTTCCAGGGTGCACGCGCAGGAACCCGGCCCCGGCAGGGAGAGCCGAGCGAGCATCTCCAGGCTCCCCAGCCCTGAGCCACATCAGCAGAGAGGCGGGTGCCCAGGACGCCCTGGGACGCCTCGGGGGGCGGGACTGGCCTTCGTGCTGCGGGCTCATTGGGAACCCGCGCTGGGCCCCCACCTAAGCCTCATGTGTTCGGTGTCTTTGGGGCAGGGCTCCTCCCTCAGGCCTTGCAGGTTACGGGGTGACCTGGCCCCGTCGCTCACCAGCACCTCCAAAGTGCTAATGAGGAAGAAGTGTGAGGCCCTAGTGGGCAATGAGAGGCTGCAGACAGAGGAGAAGGAGACACAAGGTTGGGGGGAGACCAGGATTCTGGGGGAGTGGAGGGCAGATGACGGGGCAGCAGGAACCCGACGAGACCTGTGCCCTGTCGCCTGGGGGCGTAACGGGACTTGAGATTATAAACTTGCCGGTGAGTCAGGGTCCTGCCCATCTGTGGGGCCTCCGCCTGCATTTCCCCGGAAGTCTCTCGCGGCCCTGGGGACGGGAGCAGACACGCGGTGCGCCCTGCGCATTCTGGGGCACCGGGGCAGCCTGATCACCAGACCCCTCGTGGAAAACGGAGGAAGAGAGGCCGCTGAGAGCCGGTGCCTGCGGAACCCTCAGCCCAGCGGGCCCTGAATGCAACAATGTTCCGACGGCCCGAATTAATAAAAGAGGTTAAAGCGGCTGCCAGGGTACAGAATGGGTTGGATGGGGCGGTGGGGGGAGCGGCTGCTCAGGTGGAGTCGTGCCCCCCAGCCTCCTGCCCAGCAAGCAGCGTGCCCGCCCCCTTCTCCCTGGGCCGCCGACCACTGTCTCCCAGCACCCCCGCGGCATCCCCTGCCCCAGCCCTGCACCGCGTGCCCGTGGTGCGTAGCCCTGTGTCCCTGGCCCTCCCCACACCTCCTCTTGTTCGGACTAGGACGGTGAATCGGGATGGCCCCCTCGTGCCTCCCCAGGGTCTCTGGGGTCGTTCCTACAGGCCTCACGTTCAGATGCTTCTTGCTGGTAACTTTACATGGAAACCACAGCTGCCACAAAGCAGGGCTCCCCCCACCACACACCTGCCACAGAGCCAGCTGTTAAGACACTTACTTCCCCCCAAGGTGGGGAGGGGAGGGCCTGGGGCTGCGCCCTCTGGACCCCAGAGGGAAGCCTCCAGCTGAGAGGTGGGCTCTCAGTAGGGCCTCAGGAAACTCCGGCTGGCGGCTTGGTTAGAATGGTGTCTGTGAAGCCGGGACAGCGGCAGAACGGAGTCTTGGGGCCGGGTTTCCAGGCCGTGGGGGGAGGCACCCCCCTCCTGCTCCCATTCAGACGACAGTCGGTGCCGGCCGGCAGCGTCCAGTGGCTCCGAGTCCGTGTGCACGTGGGCAGGTAACTTCTGGAGAACGCCCGGTCACGAATCGTGTGACGATGACAGGAAATAACGCGTTGTTACGGCTTAACGCGGTGCCGGGCTCTCGAAAACCCTCGACCAATGGCTGTCACTCCCGCAGTCACCAGCATTACTGAGCATTTACTGAGCACTTGCTATATGCCTGAACTGTGTCGGGGCTCCCTTCCTCTGGCCCTCAGGGGTCTCCTGTCCGGAGCTCCACGCCCTGCCCCCAACCCCCCGTGAGATTCTAGAATGTTGCGTTGGGCTCGGGCGCTGAAGCATCACCCTGCCCGCCCGAGTCGCCCGCTCTGTGAGAGCAGCCCAGCTGTGCCCTCAGGCGTGCAGCAGCGTGTCCCACTTAGACCAGCCTCACCTCGAAGTCTCTGGCCTTCACGAGCCCACCAGCAGGGACTCCCCACCACTGCCCCCCACTGCACACCTCTGGAATAACATCTCCAACTTTGGGAGGGAGGCATGAGAGTTAGGGGAGAAGTCTCTGCTGTGAATCTGCCGGAGGGGGTGCGAGGGGGCCCGGAGGGGTCTAGGCGGGAGATGGGGGCTGGGCCTGCCTCCCAGAGCTCCCGGGCTCACCCTCTTACTGCTAGGACCTGGCTTTCCCGGGGTGCCTCGGCTAGTTGGGGGCCGCCTCTGTTCCTGTTTGGCAAGGATGCTCTCCTGCCAGTGAGCCCCCAAAGTCGGGGTCAGAAGCCCACGAGCCGTGCACGTGGCCTGTTTCTGGGCTGAGGCGGCACCTGAGTCAGAGGGCGAGGGCCTGGTGAGGGAGGAAGCCGTGCTGTCCACGCCCGTGGCTCCCGTGCCGGTGACCCCCGCTGAATCCTGGAGCAGCCCCTGCCTTCTCTCTGGAACCGCCGTCGGGACTGTTTATTTCCATCTCCGTGCCCCCCCATGCGCATGGGGAGCCCCTCTGTGAGTCACCAGCCGCCTCCGGGCCCAGCCCCTGCTCTCAGTTGGCGGCCCAGGAAATGGGAAGGTTAACCTGAGCCAAACGCCATGGAGAGGCTAATTGGCTGCCCCTGAAAATCACATCAGGCATTTCAAATTTAGCTAATGCCCAGGGGGCCTCCACAGGGGTGTCCGCTCCCGGAGGCGGGGCTCCGCGCTCGCGGTGCGCCCCAGGCGCCTAGAACCTGGCACCCGGCGGGTCCTCTGTGCATAGTCGACCGTGGTGTTCGTGCTCCGCACTGCTCACACTCCGGGCAGCCCCGCCTACACGCACCACCTCCACCACCTCCCCCTACCTCCCCACCCTCCACCCCTCCCTGCCGACTTCTCCTCTGCCCAGTGGATGGAACGTCCTCCGAGGTCCCTTTCTGGGATCCCGGTTGTCCCTCGCAGCAGGGCCAGGCTCCACCATCCTTGGAAGTATCCAGAAAACCCAGCCACCCTTGCCCAGAGCTCTTTGAACCAGGGCAGGGCGTCTTCCCCAGAACCGAGCATCATGGCAGCGGGAATGCTAGCGGAGCCCTGGCGTGCGCGGGCTCACCGGAACGGGAGTCGGGGGGCATCTGGCCTGTCCCCTTGACATCCTGCCCCCGGCTTCGTCCTCAGCCCTTCCCGTAATGTCATCTTCTTTTTTTCCAAAATTTCGCTTCCCGGTGATTGGCACATTAAGAAAGCAGGAACGTTCCCCCAAAGAAGACAATGAAATGTATTAGTGATTTTCCTCCATGGCCCTCAACCCTTCCCCACCCCTTTCCTGTCTGTCCCTGAGCGTCCGATGCTTTCCCGTGTTCGTGGTGCTGTCCCGAGCGGTCCGCGTGCTCCGTGACACTCCCTCCCGTGGCCCCCAGACCAGGCCCCGCTGCACCTGGGAAAGGGCAGGTCCTGTAGCCATGGCGACAGTTGAGGACGCCGGCCTGGGTTCAGGCGCGGCTGCTCGCCTGCCTGCCTGCTTTCTCTTACCCGTAAGAAGGGAGCGACCACAACGCGTTCCCAGACCGGCACTGGGAACAGCCGCGACACGTGCAGCCATGTGCATAAGCATCAGCTACGGGAGCGTGAGTCCGCGGACTGCAGCTCTGCAGGCCCCGAGGCTGAGCGGGTGCTGGGCGGAAGTTTCCAGAAGGCAGATTTCAGCTCTGTGCGTGGAAGAGCTTTCTGGCAGAGCTGTTCCAAGACCAAAGGCGCCTTCGCGTTGGTCGCGAGCAGAACCCAGTGGGGGTGCCCGGCGGGGAGGCAGAGACTTGAGAGGCCCGGTTTGCCTGGCGGGCAGCTTGGGTGGCGCCCACGGTCAGAGACGGGGCCACTGCGGCACGTGCCCATGCCTGGGATGGGGGCCGGCGGGCGGGGGACACAGGGCCATCCCGCCTCCAGGCTGGGAGGTCAGAGCCTTGAGGTCTGCTGGCTCAGTTGTCACCGGAGGCCCCAGGGACTTGAATGGCACCTCCTGCCTGCCAGAGGCCAACCCCGGCCTGACTCCTCTTGTCTCTCGGGAGAGCTGGGGGACGGCCCAGGAATGCCCTCAAAGGGCTCTCTGGACAGGTGTCCTCTGGGAACCAGCCCTCCCATTTTCCTGGCCCTGAGAATCGTCACATGTCACATGCCTCTGGGCAAGCAGGCTGTGGCCCGGGCTTGGGAAGGTGACATCTGTTCGTCCTGTCGTGGTTCCGGCCTCGGGGAGCATTCGCGGGGGCATCTCCAAGACCCAGTCCCGGCCCCCCTCCCCACTGCCCTCGCCACGTCACCTCCACATTGCGAGTATCCCAGACCTCCTGCTCACGCGTCACGTGGCCTGTGGCCTCAGGGTCCCCTCTGTGAAATGCAGCTTGTGACCCCCAAGTCTTAGGTCACCAGCAGATCCCTGAGTCTGCAGGGCACCAAGGGCAGGCCCTGCTCACACCCCACATTGGGCAGACCCAGCCTGCTCACCGGGGTGCACCCTGGTGCCAGGCCAGCCGCGGAGCTCAGCGGACGCTGGTGGCTTGGGGCGATGGGTGTGCGGGGCGTGGCTGCGAGGGTGGGGGTCCGACACCACACGGGCAGGTGGGTGTTATACAGCACGGGGCGGGCACATTCTACCCTCACAGTCTGGCCCACGAGAGGGCCATTCTGTCTTGCCCAACCCCCCTCACCCCGCCCGGCGCTGTCTGGGAGCCGGCTTTGCCCAGAGGTGGAGAAATGGCTCCCTGCCCAGCCTGTGCCGCCAGTCTCCCGCTGCAGCCTGGCCTTCGGGCCCGGGGCCCGCGGCGCCCTCCTTCCTGGGGTGAGGAGTCCAAGAGGCAATTAGCCTGATTGTCCTGGAGGGACCATGAGCAGGAGGGGCCGAGGGACGGTGCGGAGGGAAGGTCCGGGCGGGGCTCCATCGGCTGCCACTCTTCCCATCCCCTTCCCCCAACGACCCTGCTCCCGAAGCATCCCTCCAGCCCATCCCGTCACACACACGGGGACCCTCACCCCGGCCGGACGGGAACACACTGGCCGGGGGACCTGGGAACTCAGGCTGGGGCGGGGAATGCTCTGGGCCAGTGGTGTGGACAGGGATTCTTGGCGGGGGAGGGGTCTTAGTTCTAGATCTCAAAGATGAAGTGTCCTCCCTCCCAGCCCCTGCCTTCAGGCAGACAGGACACCGTCCCCGGCCACAGACTAAGAGGTAAGGCTGAGCCTAGTGTCGCTTAGACGCTGAGGATCCTGGTACCACCACGGGCAGGCCCTCGGGGAGCAGGGGCCGAGATCAGGCAGTTTAGCCGCGGGGCGTCCTCGAGAGGACCCACCTCCCCGTAGAGATCCCCGCCTGGCCCTTCGGCGGGTGGGGGCCCTCCCTCCTGCACCACCGCGTCATCAGGGTCCAAGAGGGAAGAGTCAAGTTCACTTACAAGAGACTATTTTCAGCAGTGTCCGAAGGGCGGACAGAGGGAGAGTGCCAGGGACCGCCCAGGACCCCAGCGCTGGCGGTGACGCAGCTGCCGGCCCCTCGGGAAGGGGTGAGGAGGAAGCAGTGAGCGGCCTGGAGGAGGTCCAGGCCCCCTCGGTCCGGGTCACGGCCAGCCCGAGACGGCCTCCCGGGGAGGGAGCCAGGGACTAAATACCCCAGACTCACTCTCTTCTGGGCGGACACCAGAGGGCAGGGAGTGCAGCCCAGCTAGTCACCTCTCGGCGAGGGGCCGACACGAGGTGAAGTCACTCACAGAGCCCGGGCTCCGCCCTCAAGGCCAGCCGCACGTGACATCTGCCCTCTCTGGTTCCCCTTTGCCAGATGCAGGCACATCGATCTTTCTGGAACTTGTCACCAGCCTCCTTTTCTGTTCCAGCCTCCGTTACTGTCTTCTGGGAGTGGCTGGCTCCTGCTGGGCCAGAAACTTCTCACGGACACAGACTGCACCTTGCTGCCCTTTAAAGGCGGGCTCGGAGGAGGGGCTCCGGAGATGCTCGTGTTGCACTTAACTCGCGCTCTGCAGGCGGTGATGCTCAGTCCCGCTTCTCTGCCGGGCCATCGGCCCCAGGCAGCCCTGGCGGCCAGCCCGCGGTGGGATGAGGGAGTCGGGTGGGGGTGTGCTGGTGTCTAACAGCCGGCTCTCCTGGGACGGACCCAGCCCTGAAGGGTGGCACCTGCCAGTTCGTGGGGTGTAAATACTCCCACCCCGGCCGATTCCACGCTGCCAGAGCGAGGTCACCAAACGTGGAATTGGAAAACGATGCTCAGAGTCGCCACTCATGAGCCAGAAGGAGCTGGAAGGGGCCGGTTCCAGCCCAGCACGGGCGGGCCACCACCCTCCGCCTGCAGACTCACCTCGGGCCGTCCCCCACCCCTGCATCTAGAGTGGGCGCGTGTGCAGCGGAGGGTGCGGGACGGACGCCCATATGTGTTTACCTGCCCCGAGACCCCAGGCAGGGGCACTGGTCTCTGCTTCTGCCTCCACTTCCCCTCTGTGAGCGTGGCGAGGGAAATACCTGCCCTGCAGAACTGAGGACAAACGTGAGGTGAGGGGCACGGAGCAGGCCGTCTGCCCCCCCACCTTCCCGCGGAGTCGGCCCCCAGACTTCTTGTGGGGACTCCGTGCAGGGGCACTCGGAGCACACGTAGTGCGGTCGGCGATCACTGTCACGACTTGTTCACTCATCTGCTAGATGCGCCTCTATCGCGGTCCTACTGCGTGTCATCACGCCCTGGGCCCAGGACATTCAGCAGCAGGCGGAGTCTGCCTGGAGACTGTGTTCCGGGCCCGGAGGCAGACCACGCCCACTTCAGGACTCTGAGACAGAGAATGGCAAGGCCAGGTCAGGGGATGGGGAGTGCAAAGCGGGGGCTTCCCTGAGAACGTGACCCCGAAGCACGTGAGACCCCCCATGGGGCATGCAGGGAACAGTGTCCCTGCAGAAGGAACAGCCAGGGCAAAATCCTTGAGGCCAGAACTGGTTGTTTAGGGGACAGCAGGGACCCTTGTGACCAGCAGAGAACAAGCAAGGACGGTGAAGCAGGACCTGAAGACCCAGGAGCACGGGGGGTCCGGGTCGTGCAGGGCCAATGGGCCATGTCGGGACTCTGGGTTTTACTCGGAGAGGACTGACTATAGGGGTGGAAGCAGGGAGACTGGGGGACGTCGTGGGGGCCAGACCCAGGTGGGAGCAGCCAGTTGGTCAAGGTGGTTGGGCCCTGGGTACGTGTTGAAGGTGCGGCCGACACGGCTTCCCACTTGATTGTTCAGAGTGGACAAAAAGGTGTCACCCCAGGTGCAGGGCTGAGCACTGGCCTGTGGGCAGGGGTTGTTTCCTGAGATGAGGGACACCCCAAGAGAGGCAGTCAGATGGGGACAATGCGGGGGGGGGGGGTCAAGCTCGAGTCGTGCGTATTAGACACGTAGCCCACTAGCAGCAGTCAGAATTGTGGGGAGGAGCCCGGGATGGAGATAGAACTTTGGGTTGGTCACTATACGGCTGCTGGGTTTTTTTATTTTTTTAACATTTACTTATTTTTGAGAGAGAAAGAGAGAGCATGTGCGAGAGCAGGGAAGGGGCAGAGAGAGAGGGAGACACAGAATCCGAAGCAGGCTCCAGGCTCTGAGCTGTCAGCACAGAGCCCGACAAGGGGCTCGAACCCACGATCCGGGAGAGATGACCTAAGCCGAAGTCGACACTTAACTGACTGAGCCACCCAGGCACCCCCCTATGGCTGCTGTTTTAAAATTGAGAATAAGAACCTTCAGGTTGTGAATATAGCCACAGAAGAGGGCGTCCAACAACTGGGTTTGGGGGGCCTCCAGCGTCTACAGGTTGGGGAGATGTGAGGATTCGGTAACGCAGAGGCAGAAGAACTTCCAATGAAGCAGGAAAACGAACAGAGCATGACTCGACCAAACCGAGAGAGGACAGTGTTTCTAGAGAGAGCAGTGGTCGGCACCGTCAGCGCTGCCCGGGGATGAGGTCCCGTGAGGCTTTCAACATGGCGGACGTGGGAACGTTGGCCAAGATAGCTTCAGGGAATGGTGCCAGGAAAGCCAGTTTGGAGGGGGGCTAAGAAAGTGTGGGAGGAAAGGAATTGGGGGCCAGAGGTGCAGGCGGCTCCCTCAAGAGACTCTGTAGGAAGCAGTGAATGGGCGTGTGGGCTGACGAGGCTGCGGGGTCCAGGAGGTTCTCCCGTTCTGGTCACAAGAGAGACTGCAGTGAGTCGCCAGAGCTGTGAGCGTGTGTTGGTGATAAGGGCTGGGCTCTGGGGTATGAGGCAGGTCGGGGAGCATGGTCGTTCCCTCCTGTGTTCTGGAGAAAACGGTTTGTCACCAGGAGTGAGGACGGTGGAGAGCGGAGGGCTGAGGAGGAGAAGTTAGCTGGTCATCCAGAGCTGAGAGCTGAGTGGCCGTGCCAGGTCTGCTTCTGTCGGGGGTCAGTGATCTTAAGTGAGTCGTTCAGGGGGATTCTGTATTTTTCTCCAGCGGTGTGGGCCATGGAGTACAGTGGGCAGAGCTGGATCTTACTGGTTTTATCAGTCAAATGTGATGACAGGAGAGAAGGACAAGTTTGTAAAGGGAATGGAATAATGACTGTCCATCTACTCATCCACTCACCTGTCCACCCATCCATCCACCCACCCATCAGTTCCATCCATCCATCCTTCCATCCATCCATCCATCCATCTTTCCACCCATCCGTCCATCCATCCATCTTTCCACCCATCCGTCCATCCATCCATCCATCCATCCATCCATCTTTCCACCCATCCGTCCGTCCATCCATCCATCCATCCATCCATCCATCTTTCCACCCATCCGTCCATCCATCCATCCATCCATCTTTCCACCCATCCGTCCATCCATCCATCTTTCCACCCATCCGTCCATCCATCCATCCATCCATCCATCCATCTTTCCACCCACCCATCCGTCCATCCATCCATCCATCCATCCATCCATCCATCCATCCATCTTTCCACCCACCCATCCATCCATCCATCCATCCATCCATCTTTCCACCCACCCATCCGTCCGTCCATCCATCCATCCATCCATCCATCCATCTGTCCATACATCCATCCATCCATCCATCCACCACTCATCTATCCAGTCATCCATCCATCTGTCCATACATCTGTCCATCCATCCATCTATCCACCTATCCATCCACCCATTCGTCTGCCTATTTATCCATTGGTCTGTCGGTTCATCCCTCCATCCACCATCCTTCCATCCACTTTCCATCCTTCCATCCGTCTGTCCATCCACACATCCACCCATCCATGCATCCACCCACCCGCTGTGCACGGAGACTCTTCCGAGTGCAGTGAGTGCTGCGCCGAATGCAGGGCTGCGGGAGCAGAGAATGAGGGCGTCGCTCTCATGCTCTGAGAATTTCCAGGCCCCCGGGGAGCCGGACATGTTCCCAAGCTGCTCTGAAATGCCGCCGGCTGGGACGAGCCCCCAGCCCAGCAGGAGGACTCCGCTCCTCGGCTCATGCCTCAGAGCCGAGCCTCTCCTTGACTCCGGCCCCAGCAGACCAAGAAAGAAGGAAGGAAAAGAACGTGGCAACGCCGGCCGTGCTGCCCTCTCTGGGTCAGGCGCTTACGCGCCCTCGGGGCGCGCCTGGTACCCTCCGCTTCCCCATCCAAGCCTGGCCCGGGGGCCCTCAGCCCGAGCCGCACATCAGCTCCTCGTGGGCAAATTTGGGTGTGAAATGACTCAGTCGCCCTGGGGAGGGGTCCAGGCGTTGGGTGTGCGGCCAGGGTGAGAGCCCCTCGCTTGACCACAACCGCCTCCAGCGCGGGTGTTGGGGGGACACAAGGCAGGGCTGGCGGGGATCTCTCCAGGACCCACAAGTCACACCAGCCAGCCGTTATGCTGCGCTTCCTCCGTCCAGCCACTGTGACGACCTCCTGCAGGTGAGGGACTTGTCAAAGGGGGGGGTGGTCACCCAGGGCCACCCGGTGGCTAAGAGGGAACCCTGCCTGCGGAGCCCAGGCTCTGAACTCTGTCAGTCAGCTGTTAAACCTCACACCCCCCAGGGACACCCCCGTGAGGGCCCACAGTTGTGCCTGGAGGGACAGAGGCACAGATTTGAGGGCTGGGCAGCCTGTGCCGCCATCCCAGCTCCTGCCGTAGCAGCCTGACCCCTCACTCGGTCCCTGTGCCTCAGTTTTCTCGGCTGTGAAATGGGGAACATTGTGTGCCTTGTGGGCCGGAGGGGGCTTAAGTGAGTTAATGTCTGCAGAGCAGACAGCTCCGTGTGCTCAGACGTGCTGACTTATCGTCCTGTCCTAAACGGCCCCGGTGCCGCCTCCTGGCCACCCAGACGCCTCCAGACCCCGGCACTCAGTAGCCGCAAACGCGCCGCCTGGTGTCCGGCCCGGGGAGCCGCTGCAGTGGGGGGCGAGGGGGGGCGTCCGCTGTCACTCCGTCCCGTCCCGAGGGGACCCGGGCAGAGGGCGCTGGCGAGAGGCCTGGTGGGGTGAGAAGGCGCGGCTGGGAGAAGAGCCCCTCCCGGCTGGGCCTTGGAGGAGGTGGGGCAGCGGGGACACTGGGAAGACGTTAGTGAAGGTTCTAATCAAATATTTATCAGCTAATTGATCTCTGGAGGCTGCTGACAGCGCCCTCCCCCTTACGCTGGCCCTGCTCCTCTTCCTCCTGCCCCTCCCGGAGCTCCCCTCACCCCTTGCCCTGGCCCCCATCCCTCCATCCCTCCCTGGCCCCGGTGCTCTTCCACCTCCCCCTACCTGACCCTTCCCCACCCTGAGCTCACCCCTCCTCCCCCTCAGCACGTCCGCTAACAGTGGGTAACGGGACCTCACGGGCTGCTCTGCAGCAGCAGCGGAGGGGGGCTGTCCGGCAAAGGGCACGCGCACCCGTGTTTCCCTCCTGCCGTCTGGGGCTCCCAGGCCACCCCGGCGTCAGTCTCTGCAGACGGAAGTGGGACCCGGCGGCCTCGCACAGGAGAAGAAGAGGGAGGGCAGGACTTTCTGCTCATTAGGCCACCACTCAGCAGGGTCACCCCAGGAATTAGGGGTAGCGGGCGCCGAGAAGGGAGGCTGGAACCGTGGGGCTGGAGGGGCCGGGCCGCCTGGGCCCCAAGCCCCCTGCTAACAGGGAGGCGGGCAGGGGGACGCAACACCCTCGTGAGGCCAGGGTACCTCGCACCCCTGCTCCGGATGGCAGAGTCCCAAGAGGGCCGGGCTGCCCATCCAGCCCAACTCCCCGCCATGGCCACGGGCCTGGCGCCCCCGCAGACGCCCGGTAAGCAGTCAGGGGTGAATGAGATAATCGATGAAGGACAGGAGTGAGAAGGAGCACCCATATGGGGGGGGGATGGACAAGGAACAGACCTCGAAACCTGCCGGGGTCAGTCGGCGTGACCGGGGCAACATGGGAATGCGCAGGTCTCCCCCCCCCCCCCCCGCTGAGACATCAGGAAAGCACCCATAAGTCTGTGCAAGGGTCCTTCCGCACTGGCGAGATTATCGGAGATGGTGCTCTCTCCCCGGGGGACACCCTCAGGAGGCCAGAGAGTGCCTCGCCCGGTCAGAGGGGCTGCTGCAAACCCGCCCTCCCTCCGCCTACCCTCTGACAGCGTGAGGACCCCAGTCCCCTTCTCTGGGGCCGAGGCGCCTCCTCCCAGGGCCGCACCAGGGGCTCCCACAAGTGCCCAGGTTGCAGCGGGAGGTCTGGAGTGCGGGCGAGGCCTCGCACTGCCGACAGGCTCCCGGGCGATGCTGCCGGGTCCGGACTCCCCCTTTGAAGACCCTCTGCTCTGCAGCGTTGCCAGGACCCCGCCTGGGGCTGCAGGCCTGCGAGCCTGGGGCGGGGTTATCTGGGGATGCGCTCGGGGACTGTTGTTGAGACAGAGCTGGAACCTTCCGTGTGCCACAGACCGCACCTCACCATCGGGGCCGTCACGGGGGCCGCGTCGTGCGGGGCTCCGAGTTCTGTGGGATCGACTCTTCCCTCTTCCAGGCAGAGGCCGTGGTGTTTTCCTCCGCCTCTTTTACCAGTGGGGAAATCAAGGCTCGAAGCCTTCATCGGGGAGGAGGGAGTGGGCGTGGCTCTAAGGGTAACGAGAGAGACGTTCTGTGTCTTGTCTGGATCAGTGTCTCCTGGCGGATGGCTTCCCAAGAGGTCACCGCCGGCTGACACGGGAGAGCGTACACGACTTCGCGAGGTGTTCTTTCCCACAATTCCGTGGGACTCTCGGGTCCTCGGGTCTGACTACAAGTGTGTGCATCAGTGGTCTCGCGTCCTGAGCTCCCCGGACACCCCCCGCCCGGCGGTCACCTCCAACGGCGCAGATCTGGAGCCCATGTCGGGGAGTCGCCCCCCACCCAGGGCGCCCGAGCAGTGCTGAGAGGCCATGGGGGCTTCTAGAACCACCCCCCCCCCGCCGCCCCACCGCGCTGTTCAGCCCGTGAACTGTCAGAAGGAAGGTGAGCGGGAACGGACCTGCCAACGGTCTAACCAGCCGGCTCTCTTTCCCTCCACAGGGCAATCAGGACGCCACGGCTCCGCCTGAAGCGATGGCCCAGCCCTACCCCCCCGCCCAGTACCCCCCTCCGCCACAGAACGGCATCCCCGCCGAATATGCACCGCCCCCTCCGCACCCCACACCGGAGTACTCGGGCCAGACCCCGGTCCCCCCGGAGCACGGCATGACCCTGTACACACCAGCACAGACCCACCCCGAGCAGCCGGGCCCCGAGGCCAGCACACAGCCCATCGCTGGGACTCAGACTGTGCCGGTAAGGGGGCCCCTGGGGCCCAGAGCATCAGGGTGGGGGGGGGCGTGCCCACCCAGAGGGGAGGCTCAACGGGGCGGTGAGGGCCGGCGGGTGGAGGGGCCGGGAGGGACCCCTGTAGTGGAGAGGCCGTCCTTGTCCCCGGGGAAGGGGCTCGTGGCCTTGGAGCTCCTCTCCTGGACACCAGGGGCCTCTCCCACAGCAAGGGCCAGGCACTGCAGGGTGGGCAGTGACCCTGCGGCCGGCCGAGGTCTGGGCCGGGGTGTCTGCGCAGACGGGGACAGGGCGGCGGGAGGGGACGCCCGGGGTCCCTGGCGTGTCTCGGGTTGCAGGCACGGCGATCATTTCTAATCACTCGTAATCTACCTGCTTGGCCACCCTCCAATCAGAGAGCCTCAATTATGTGGTCGTAATGCGGCTCGGAGGAGAAAGTGCTGAGCTGGACGCTTCTCCGAGATTCCCTGACGGCGACGGATTGCGGCGAGGCGCGCGGCCGGCCTGGGGGGCGGGCGTCCCAGGAGGGCAGCCCCTCCCGGGGACCAGCCAGAACCCAGCCTGCTTCGCCCCTCCCCCGGCCCTCCCAGGTGCCTCCTCCAGGCCCCCGCCCCTGCCCGCCCCGGGGCGTCGAGGGCATCAGGCCATCTCTGCTGGCTCCCTCCCAGCGCTGGCTGCCCAGGGCTGGGCAGGAGGCCAGCATGCCCTGTGCCGCCCGGGAGGGGCACCGCCCTGGCAGCGTCCCGATGGGTGCCCCTGCCCTGTGCTCCCTCAGCCCTCCCCCTGCGCCAGCCTGGCTGCGGGGGGACGGGGGAGGCGACACCTCTGTGGGTGCATCTGCCCGCTGGGCTGGACAGGAACCCCATCTGGGGCCCAGCCAGAGCCCCTCCTCCCCGTGCGGAGTGCCGCCAGCCTGAGTCCCACTTTGCTACTCACCACGTCCCAGCGTCCCATGGACACCCCCCCCCAGGGTTCCTACAGGTGAAAAAGGCGAGGCCTGTAGGTCCTAGAATCTGGAGCCGAAATGTACTTCTGAGGCCGCTCTGCTTCCGATTCCTGATTCCTGATTCCCGAAACCCACTCGAGGGGCGCGCTCACCCCAGAGCCAGAGGGGGCTTCCCGTGACCCGTCAGTGCTGGCAGACGGTCCCGGTCTGATGGGCTCCGGCAGACAGCGTGTATCTGGCCAAACCTCCCACGACATGACCTCCTCGTGAGCACTGAGGCCCGGGAATTCGGCCTGGGAGCAAGGAGGCAAGATGGGCAGACCAGCAGATGCCTCGGAGCAGGGGGGGCTGACCAAGAAGACCCACACGGCAGAAACCAGCAGGGGGCCTGCTGCCACCCTGCGCCACCCGACGCAGCCTGGCTAGGGAAAGCACGAAGTCTTCCTTCACTCGGCAGACGGTCGTGGGGGGCGCACACTGAGCCAGCGCTGGGGGTACAGGGAAGAAACGACCGAGCCTGCCCTGCGGTGGCCACCAGTTCCCACCAGTCAAGGACATGAAAATCAACAGGGGGCCAGTCATCAGACAGAGCGTGGGTCTCGGAGGGGACTCGGAAGTCCCAGAAAGGATTCGGCCTGAGTCCTGAGAAGTGAGTCAGATCAGCAGAGGAGCTGGAGACACCCAGGCGGAGGGCGCGGCCAGCGCTGGGGGGCAGGAGCGCAGCCCCTGGAGTGTGTCCGCAGCCAGAGGCTTCCCACCGTGGGAGGAGCAGGAGATCTTGCTCTGAGATTCCACGGCCGGCCGCTTTCGTCTTTCCAGAGCTCCCAGCTGAAGGCCAAACCCCTCCATGCAGGAGGGGTCCTCAGCTCACCGGGGTCTCCTCTCTCCCGCCCCAGGCAGCTCAGTGTTCCGGTGGGGAGGTGGGGTGCAGGCCAGCAGGTGGCGAGGCGACGCTTGAGGGGCTTCTCCCCTCAGAAACTACTCCCACTCTCCCCGTCTCCCTCTGTGCTGTGAACCTCGCAGGGCCTGTGCCCTGGGCCTCTCCCCTCCCCAGCTGGCAGGGGCCACACTAGCAGGGGCTGTGGCCTTCGGTCCCCTTTGCACTTGGCTCCTGGAGCTTTAGCCAAAGGAAAAGAGTGGGCTTCGGCTGCCGCGCAGAGCGGAAAAGCAGATGCATCCGTCCCCGGGCGCGACTCAGCCGCAGGCCACCACCGCGCTGGCAGGGCGCGAGCAGACAACGCCGCCGGTCGGCATCAGTGCAACAGGTGCAGCGGCCGGCAGGGAGCTCTTAGAACGTTCCGTGGTTCAGAGCCCGCAGTGGGAGCGCTCCGCTCTGCCCGAGGAGGGGGGCTGCCCTTTACGGCGATGAAGACGTCACAATCCGATGGCTCGAGCCACCCACACCTGGGTCCGCCTCCTCCCAGGCCAACCCGCCAGCAGCGGGGATGAGCCGTGTCTATCTAGCAAGCCGCCGACGGTCCTTACATGAGTGCCAGGGGCGGGGGTGGGGGGGCCTCTGGGGGAGCAAGGGGGAGCGGGCCGCAAAGAAACATTTCCAAGAGCAGTTTCGTCTTGGGACACATCAGTGAGGGGGGCGGCAGGCTCCTCTGAGGGTGGGGGTGCCCTGGGCGGCATGCAGACCCCGCCCCTCGCCCACCAGGGGTCGGCTCCTGGCCTCGAGTGATGGCTAAGGTGACACGGAGAAGGACAAGGACACTGTGGCCAGTTGGGAGAGTGGGAAGGGGTGACTGAGGCCAGTGGGGAGGTGGTCTCTGTTGCTTCATTTTTCCCTGCCTTGGAGCACTGGGGCCAAAGATTGCCTTAAAAGAGAGAAGAGTCCCAGGGAAAGGCAGCGCAGGCCCGGCCCACCCCCCACTCCAGCCCCCGCCCCGCCGAGCGGGTACATGGGGGGGTTCCCGCCCATCTTATGATCTTACAGCTACTGAACCCGTTCGCCCGCCTCTGCATAGCTGTGCACAGGGGTGAGGGGGCTCCTTTCTTGCTTGTGCCCTGGCCCCACTCCTGATTCATCCTACTGACCCCCCAACACCCCATTCCCCCTCCTGGCCCTCAGGAGGCTCCCCTTAAAGGCTTCTATGGGGAGGGGCAGAGGAGGCCCCCGGACCGTGGAGACTCCCAGTGGGGTCAGTGCTCTATGAGGACGGGCCCAGGGTAGAGGGTCAGTCCAGGCAGGCAGGCCACAGGCACCTCGCCTCATCAGGGCCTTCCCTCGCCCCCACCCTCTCCCCGAGCCCAGGGCTCCCCGGCTCCTTTGGTTGCCGGCTGGCTGAGCTGACCGCTGCCCTCTGCTGGTCCGAAGCCGGCATTACATGCCCCTCCCCGGCCGAGTCCCCAATTTCGGGGGGATTCCGTTACTCACCTGTACTCAGGAGCAACTGAGGGCACGGGTGTGTGAAGCGGTGCACTGGGCGGGGTGGGAGTGACAGAGGGCACTGGACCCGCCCTGGCCACTGCGCGGAAAGAGCCACGCTTTGTCGTAACCAGAAAGTGTCGTAACCGGTGCTCTGTTCTGATTCAGGGCCCTCTAAAGGACTCCCACACGCTTGCTCTCTGCAGGGAAGAGTGGGACCTAGGGAGGACAGCTGGGGGGCAGGCCGGGCCGTTGGGCATTTGCCCGGGGCTGGGGACTGGCAGCCGGGGACTGGGCAGGAGGAGCCCCCGGTGTCCCCCAGGCGCCCAAAGGGAGCTGCCGGGCATTGCTCCCGCAGACCTGCCACCCTCCCCCACCCGGATGCCCCCACAGACTGGCTCTGGGGGCTGGTTCATGGCCCCCAGGCCCAGGCGCCGCATCACCTACAGCCCACCCTTGGACACACGTCATTCTTGCCAGCCCGATTAGAGGGCTCAGAGAACACACATGCGCAGAACCAGGCCCACGGCTCGTGGGATGGCCTCCCCGGGTCACGCACGTCCCCAGGTGAGCAGGAGGACGGCGGCTTCACACACCTGGGGTCACACACTGTGTGCTGCAGACCTGA
This sequence comes from Paguma larvata, assembly GCA_030068075.1. Classification (NCBI taxonomy): domain Eukaryota; kingdom Metazoa; phylum Chordata; class Mammalia; order Carnivora; family Viverridae; genus Paguma; species Paguma larvata. The sequence goes on from CM057843.1 coordinate 26,586,552, forward strand.
GTGTCAGGGACCTCTGAGCGGCCCCCCACCCCCGGAGCTGTGTCCTCACCTCTCCCAGCGGCCCCAGAGCTGACGACACGCACTCCCCTCACCTACGGCACCCGCCGCCCTGGAGCCTGGTCAGAGGCCTCCCGGCCGAGTGCAGGAGCAGGGGAGCCCCCCTCCTTCCAGAAAGGATCAACGGGTTGGCCATTGAGAGCAGCCACTCAGGAGCCCACAGACAGACCTCCGGCCACTAGCCTTGGACGAGGCTCTGCCACTCAGCGTCCTCAGCCTCGAGGAAGCCTCAGGCACAGGGCCCTCCCCCTGCTCACCCGTCCGAACTCGGGGAGGCCTGCGGTACCGGCCAGCGCCCCCTCGCTTGCCGGCAAGGAAACCCAGCAGAAAGGAAACGTAAGCAAAGTGGCAGCTCTTGGAGGCCCGTAGGAAGCGGTGTCCAAGCGTCTCTCCTTGGGGTCTCTGCACTCCCACCGTCACTGCTGGCCAGCTGCCTGTGCTCCTCCAGCCAGGAGGGAGGCCATGGCCCCCAGCACCTCCATCCTCAGGAATGCCAGCGTGAGCCTCGGGGGACCCTCCGCCTTTGCCCCCCTCTAGGCACATCAGAAGAGCTTGGGGTGGCTCTGTGGGACCCAGGGCACCCCTCATGCCTCCAGCCAAGGCCCCGTCCAAGGAGCAGACCCGGGACAAGGACTCAAGGCCAAGCAGAGTGCTAGGGACGTGATCCCAAGGAAGCCTTGGCATCCCTGCCAGAGACCCGAGGACACAGTGGAGCCCCAGGAGGAGTCCCCGGGGTGGGTACCACCCACCGTGTCTGTCACCGGCTGACAGCAGCTCCTGGACACTAGCAACCCCCACTTTCCTCGCCAGCGAGCTGGGCCACAGTGAGACTGGGGGCTGGCATGTCGGCGCGACCACCCCAGGTCAGGGCACCCCGGTCCGTCACCTCCTCGCCCACCAGGCCCTCGTCGATGGAGCCCCTGCTGCGTGCCGTCGGCACAGAACCAGGCTGAGGGCCAGCCTTGCCAGGGCGCTGGTGGCCCGTCCCTGCAGAGGGTCCGGGCGCTGAGCTGCAGGGGGCTGGGATGAGGGGCGGCACTTCAGGGACATGTGTGCCTGGAGACGGGCCCTGAGATCTCTCTCTCATCAGGCCTAGAGAGCTGGAAAGGTCCCCGTGCTTCCGGAACTTGGGTTGTGCGGGGCTAAGGGCTGGCCCGTGCCTTTGAGAATCGCTTGGTGCAGCCGAGGGACCGTTAAGGTCAGGCCTCTGTGCACAGGGCTGAGGCAGGCGACGGGCAGCACACCCAGCAGGGGAGGCCGGGTGCCACGGCGGTGTCAGGCACGGCCAGGCGCAGAGGCCTGGAGGCGGGGCCTGGGAGGTCAAGGTGCTGCTGTGTCCCTGGTGAGAACCGCCTGCCCGACCCCAGGATGGGGAGGTCCAGGGAGTCGGAGGATCTGGCATTTAGAGACTCCCCTCCCCACGGGACGGGGACTGAGAGGGGCAGCTCACAGCCCGGGTCGTCTCCCCGCAGCAGACAGACGAGGCGGCACAGACGGACAGTCAGCCGCTCCACCCCTCCGACCACACAGAGAAGCAACAGCCCAAGCGGCTACATGTCTCCAACATCCCCTTCCGGTTCAGGGACCCCGACCTGCGGCAAATGTTCGGGGTGAGTGCGTGCGGCCCCTCCACCCCGCCCCCTGGGTCCCCCTGCCTCCTGGGTCCAGCTCCACTCCGACCTAAGCCTGCAGGGTGGAAAGGAGGAGAAGGAGGGGCAGCCAGACACCCGCCCAGCATATCCGCACCCCTGCCCTCGGCGCTTCTCAGAGGCCCCTGGGGTCGAGGCCGGGGCCAACTAGGTTATTGCTCTGCAGGCCCGCCGTCCGACCAGCGGCTCCCGGGACCCCTGTGCCCTCAGAGGGTACCGGGAGGGTCAGCTCGGCCTCCTGGCCTCACGAGGCCCAGCAGCCGTCCAGCCCCTGCCTCTCCTGTGTGCCCGAGGGTTGAGCACGTGCCCTCTCTGGGCCTGTGTCCTTGGGGCTCTGGGCAGAGGCTCAAACCGTGAGAGGCGAGCATGCGCCCCTTTCCTTCTGGACTCTCCCAGCTGGTTCCTAGACTCGGGGCTTTAGGATTTCGGCCAGTGTCTCTGTGAGAACCAGCAGGGCGGGCCTTCAGTCTCGTGGTGACTTCGCTGGGCCGCTTGACTTGAGAGGCACTTGGGCGCGGAGGCCCACCGGGTGCAGGGCTGCCCGGCGGGGAAGCAGGCGGGCACCAGCCAGGCCATCTGTCCCAGAACAGCGTGACCACAAAACCACGGGCGCCTCCCCCTGCACCCCAGACCCTCTTCCCCGGCGCTCGCACTGTGCCCGCCCCCACCCCTGCCACAAGCCAGGCGGGCTCTGGCCCCCGAACCCCAGCCCTGCCTTCACGCCACGCCCCCCCAACCCCGATGGGATTGGTCAAAGAGGAGGGGCCCGGCAGCGGCCTCGGGATGGACCCGGCACCCACGCCTCGCCCGGGTAGCCGCCCCTCCCTGGAGGCCAGACCCCGTCAGAGCTGGGGCTTAGACACGATGAGGGGCCTCCGGGATGTGGAATCATCCGGATTCCGCCCGCTCGACCTGGGCCCCGGCAGCTGCCAGCCTCTTTGAGCCCGGGGCCCCCAGTTAAAGCTGCCGCCGTCCAGAGCTGGCCCTGATCTCCGTCCCCAGTTCATGTCCTATCCCTCTTCCCCATACAGTGGACACCTACTGGTGTCAGCTCGCCTGTCCCCTGTCCCCTCACCAGGGTGTCTGCTCACCTGCCCCTGTCCCCTCACCAGGGCGTCTGCTCCCCTGTCCCCACATGAGGACAGGCACCACCCTCCCTGTTCCAGCCTTCATCAGAGCTGGGACTGCATTGCTGTCCTGCTCCTTTGACACCCTCCCCCCGGTGTCGTGGGGTGAGGGGAGGCCCATCGCTTACACACACCGGAGGCGTCAGCTGGGCCCCTGGGGACCTGGTTTCAGGGGTTTGGCTTCACAGGTTCGTGGTGTCGTGACAGTGAGAGAAACAGGACTGCCCCAGGGGTAGGGGGGTTCTGGGCCGGTGATGGGGCGGGAAGGGGGCAGCCAGAGCCTCTGGGCCTGCCTGGCCAGACGTCCTAGTCAAGTACAGGAGTTTGGGGTCAGTTCTGTCCTGCAGCCCACACAGCCCAGGCCACTGGCAGCGCGGGGTCCGTCCGCAGCACTCTGTCTCTTCTGAGGACTCCTGCTCAGCACCTTTGTGGTCCTTTCCCCTTTAGCGTGAATTAGAGCTGGCTGTCAGTAACTTGGGGCAGAGTCCAGGCAGGGAGACGAGAGGGACTCTGGCACCCTTCCCCGGTCCTCGGCCCCCACGGGGCTCCCGGATGGGGAGAGCGCTCTCCGTGAGAATGCGGGGAGGGGTCTCCTGCCCTCCCCCCCCCACACCGTGCTACACCAAGAGCCCCTCCTACTCCCTCCCTGCAGGAGGCTGGGGCATGGGGGGTGGGGGGGGGCCTGGGGCCAGACCCGGGGAGCCGGCGAGGGTCTCCTGAGAAGCAGGCGTGCCCGCGGTCTTAACCCACCCTCCCCTGTCTCCCCACCCCCCCTCTCTGTCTCTGCAGCAATTCGGAAAAATTTTAGACGTGGAGATCATTTTTAACGAGCGGGGCTCCAAGGTGGGTGCCGCCCAGAGGCCGCCACCATTACAGCGCCGGCCGTAGGTCCCGCCAGGCTAACCTGTGAAATGTGCGTTTCCTTCCTGGAGAGCTTGGAGCCCGAGGACCCCTGAGCTACACCGGTGCTTGTACGCCCCGCTCCTCCGCCCCCCGCCCCCCGCCCCGCCGTCCGCGTTGTGGCTGCAGCCGCGATGCCTTCTCTCTGAGCTGCCGGGCCCTCTCTGTCTGCGCCCCGCCCCCCGCCCTGCTCAGCGCTCAGCCCCGGGTCCCCACCTGCCTCGCCGCCCCTCTTGCCTGGGAGCTGGCCCGGAGGCTTGTGGGCAAAGACGGGCCCCGCTCCCTGATCAAGGAAGGGAAGACCCCCATCCAGGCTCCTAGGGTGACGCAGGGGTGGGGCTGCCCCCAGGAGGTCCCGAAACCCAGCCTTGCCCCCCAGCTGGCATTAGGGTGACAGTCCTGGCCCCCGGCCAGGTTAGCATCTTTTTCATGGCTTTGGCCTGTCCTCTTGGAGGCTCCAGGCGGTCAGCGCAGGCTGGGCTCAGGCCAGGCTAGCAGCTGCCCCCGCCTGGGGCCGGACCTTTCCTGGGCATCCTGCCGGTGGTTCCAGAACGGACTTCTGGGCTGCCGACCTCTCCTTCAGCTCACCTGACTCAGTCCCTCTCTCTCTCTCTCTCTCTCTCTCTCTTTCTCTCCCCCCCTCCCTCTCTCCCCCTCCCCACTCCTCCTTTTTTTTCCTTTCTCTCATCCTTTCTCTCCGTGTCTGTCCTTCTCCGCTCACAGGGTTTTGGGTTTGTAACTTTTGAAACTAGCTCAGATGCTGACCGAGCCCGGGAGAAGCTGAATGGGACGATCGTAGAGGGACGGAAAATTGAGGTGCTCAGATAAGTGTGCTGCGCAGGGCGCGCCCTCGAGAACTGCCGCCGTCACCCAGGCCCCCCGCCCCGGCCCCGCAGCCGCCCCGCGGAGAGCCGGGCCAGGGTCCCCAGGGCAGGGAGACGGGGGCGGCGGGTGGAGCCCGGCCCATCTCCTGCCACCCCTCATGGGCCTACACTTCAGGCCCACCCAAGGGCCCCCTCCCTCTGCTTTCTGGAAGAGGCCCCCCAACTGTGGAGGGGCCCCCCACTGGGAGGAGCCCCCAGAATAACAGGGTTGAGGCCGGCCAGCTTCAGGCAGCAGCCAGCCCAGTCTGTCCCCGAGTTGGGGGGTGTTAGCCGCCCCCCACCCCTCCCTCCAGGGAGAAGCGGCTGTCCCCTGTCCCCCCCTCCCCAACTGCCAGGGCCTGGAAAGGGACCTAGCCCAGAGGAGCAGCAGAGAGAGGAGTCCATGGGTCCCCTTCGGCCCCCCTTACCCCTTCCCTGGTGGGCTGCCCATCCCCCTCCCCAGTGCTGCTGCCCAGGAGCTGGGCTCCGACAGGCGGGGCAGCGAGGGGTAGCCAGAGGGGAGGGGTCCGAGGCAAGTGCAGAGTCCTTGGGAAGAGAGGTGGTAGGGCCTGGGGGGGAGGGTCTCTGGAAACACCAGTACTTGAGGCACCAACCTCAGCCGGGCGCTGTCTGGTTCAGCGCCTGGCGGGCACCCAAGGATGTAGCCGCAGGCCCAGGGGCTCACACTGGACATGGGGGAGGCAGCGTGGCCCCGAGTCCTCTCTCGAGTTCCTCCACCTACCCTGTTCTCTACCTCCTTCCACAGACGCTGAGCCCCACCCTCCCTACACCCCAGTCTGGCCTCTGCAGGGGCTCAGGGGCCTGGAGATAGGACCCACCCCCTCACCTGCCCCCCCCTCCCATCAGCCTTGCCCCTGAGGGGCACACGTGTCCATCAGGAACTCTGTGCTGGCCTCAGGAGAATGGGGTGCTGCCCCCCCACAAGAGGGGGACCCATGACTAGGAAGGCCTCAGCAGCCACCAAGGGCACGGAACGTCTCAGGGACCGGTCTGTTAGTTGGGCTGAGAGCACTTTGTAGAGAGTCCATCAGCCAGCTTCTCCAGTGGTCTTGGGTTGCCAGAGAGAGAGGCTGGGGCTTGGTTTGTGGGAGTGGTGCGTGGCAAGCAGGCGCCAGCGGCCCGACGCGGTGCCTGAGCCGAGCGCTGGGAGCAGTGGTGGCCCGGGCTTGCTGGAGTGGGGGCAGCACGGTGGGGAGGGGAGGCCCGGGAGGAGGGCAGGCCGGGGCGTGGGGCCAGGCTGGCCGCGGACGCTGTCCCGGGCCCTCCTCCTAGCCCCCGGCCCCCTCGGTGTGGCCACGCAGGAGCGGTGCAGAGCAGGACTGGGGTGGCCGGAAGCTTGCAGGGGTGCGCCCCGCTCACCCTCACCTCCTCCTTCCTTCTTCTCCGTGCAGGTCAATAACGCCACAGCCCGTGTCATGACCAACAAGAAGACTGCAAACCCCTACACTAACGGTGAGGGGCCCAGGGCCTCGGGGAGGCTGCAGGCGCCGAGCTCCCTGGATGCTGAGTGCCGCCTCCTGTCCCAGCTCTGCCGGGTCTGAAGGGGGCGGATGGGCCGAGGCAGCAGGAGAGCTGGGCCCGGACGCCAGGGCCTTCCCAAGCAAGGCACAGACACCCAGGGGTCAGGCCCCAGGCGCAGTGGGCAAGGGCCATGTCCCCAGTTATTATTGTCTAAGCAGTGAGGCAGGGCCCGGCTAGAGGTGCTCCACAAGGAGGGAACGCGGCGATAATTAGGATAGTCCCCGGGCCTTGGGGACCCAAGTGTCCCCAGGGCGATCTCCCCAAGGGGAGTCTTACGGGCACGTCATGGGCTTCCACGCAGTGGTCCCGTGTGCACGCACACCTGACACTAAGCAGACACGGCCAGTCTTCCCCGAAGACAGAGCCGCCGAGGGGAGGGGAGGGGAGGGGCGGCCCTCGCCGCGGCGCGTCCTCACCGCACCCGGCAACGCCGAGTAGTTCGAGCGCAGGGCCTGTTCCCCTTTGTCCCCTGCCGGCGACTGGCAGCCCTGCTCATTGTCAGGATGAGTCTCCCTGCAGGGCGGGGGCTTGGCATCTCACCCCCCCCCCAGGGGCAGAGTGACCAAGCCACCTCCCAGCGCTCTTGTCCCTGTGTGATTGGCTGCCCATGGAGTCAGGTGACAGGTCACAAGGGGACCCTGGGGAGGAGGGTGGGATCTGCCATGTGGTGACCCGCCAGTGGGGCCTCTCCGGTGCCCTCCGGGAGCGAGGCAGGGGTCTGGGTGAGCCACGTTTAGACTAGGTCTTGGCTCCCACCCTGCTTTTTTGAGGACCATCAAAGCTCACAGTTTTAAAAAAATTTTGGGACACCCGGCTTTGCCAGCGTCCCGGGCTCCTCTGAGTGCTTGGCACAGGGAGGCCGAGTGGTAGACACGGTTGGAAGGTCAGGACAGTCATGGGAGCCAGCCGCCCCCTTCGCCTGAGAGCCGCGCCCCCCGCTCTGCAGCCAGAACCGGGAGCAGTGGAAGCGTGGAATCCAGAACGGAGTCCGCCCCCGAGCGACCACATTCCTCGCCCGGGATGGGCCTGGAACCAACGGTGCTCACACGACAGGGAATGGCCCGATGCTCACTGCCGGGGTTTGACCTGAGCGTCCTCGCTGGCCCGAGCGAGAAGGACATGGGCTGCGGTCAGCCGGCCCCAGGTCCTCCGTGGGTTGACACGGAAGCCCAGCATGTGGGCTCCAGCGGCCTGGGTACGTGGCTTGACGCTGCTGGAACACTCCAGAGAATTCATCAAATTCGGAAATTCATCGGCTGCGGCGGAAGGGGGCTGAAGTGCCCGCTGTAGGAACCAAACTCCCCAGGTTCGACTGGGCGTTAAGACTATTTACAGAAGAAACGAAGGGGCCACCTAGGTGGCTCTTGGGCTGCCTCTGTCACCTGAGGGCCCAGGCAGCAAAAGGGGGAGGCCTCACGAAGCCAGAGTGGCAGATAAAGGTGCCCAGGATCCCAGAACTGGCAAAGGGAGCTGCCACGGTCACCTCAAGAGACGTCTGGGCTCCGAGAACGGACCACGGGAGCCACGGGGACAGCGCCCAGCGGGGGCAGGGCTCGGGCCGTCGGCGCCAGGACTCTGGTCCACGTGGGTCTTACAAGAAGACTTGATTCTTGGGACTCCAGTTCTTTTTAGGAGATGAAACATTCCTTCCCTCCTGATCTGGGATTGAGAGAAGATTCCAGAGTCTCAGCAGTAACATTCAGACCCAGACCAGGCACGCTGGCCGGGTGATGGTGGACCTGAGAGGGAAGGTGGCCCGCAGTCACGTGGGAAGCGTGGCGATCGGACCCCCAGGAGGAACCAGGCCCCAGACGCTCTGTTCTGAGTGCCTCCCAGCCACCCGCCCAGCAGGGGGAGTGTTAGGATCTGGGTTGGAGGCTCACAGGAAGGGTCTGACCCTGGTGGCCTGGTCTCGTCCTCGGTCATGCTCTCCGGAGGTGTCTTGCTAGCTGGCCGGCGGGTCCCTCCTCACAAAGCCAAGAGGGCTATGGAGCTGGGGTTTCAAGGCATCTCTGCAGAGAGAAGAGCAGGGGCACGGAGGGGGCCAGGGGGCCGGGCTTGGCCAAATACACCATCCCGTGCCCGTGCTATCTGAACGGGCTCCGGGGCCAGAGCCCACTCGGAGCTGGCCGGCGTCCACCTCTCGGACCTTCCGAGGGAAGCAGGCTTCACTCCTGCACATGGGTCCCTGGTGGGAGAGGAAGACTCGTCTAGAAGCAGAGGGCCCTGCTGAGCCAGTCCACCCGCAGAGAGGGACAGGCGGGTGCAGATTACAGCTGGAGGCCAGGGAACGGCCAGGAATGGGGACTGGCTTTGGACCTGGCTCGGGCGCGCGCTGGCTCTGGGATGCGAGGCTGCCGCACCCCCCTGAGCCTCCACTTGCTCATCTGTAGAAGGGGAGGGTGTGACACCACCTCACTTGGGTGGGGTTTAGAACAGCGTGGCACACGGTGAGCTCAGGAAGTGTTAGCTGTCCTTCCCCTGGCTGCTCTGGGGAGGGACAGACCGGGAGGATGGCCAGAGCAGGACTCAACCTTGGGGAAGGAGAGCTCCACCCCAGGACGGAGGCTCTGGAGCAGGAGGTGGCAGGAGGCTGTGGCAGAAGCCACGCCCCTCACGCCAGCCTCTGGCACTCCTGGAAGGCAGTCTGGCCCCCACCGGAGACGGCGCTCCCGTGATTGGGCTCCATCGTGTCCCAAAGCACAGGGGTGCCGGACCCCTCGTCCCAGCCGTGGGCCTGCAGACGTCTACAGAAGTGTTTCAGTTTCCCTTCCTAACTCTCTCCTACGGAGACTGCAGACTCCAAGCTGCCTGAGCTGGGGCCCCGGGGCAGGGCAGGCCTGAGGCCGACTGGGGAGGGCCACAACTAAAGAATCAGGAAGACACCTAGGCAGAGGGGTCGGCAGAGGGGTCGGGAGAGACTTGGTTCCTGTTATCTAGGGAGCAGAAGGTCAGAGCCGGTGAGGCTGCAGGCTCTCCAGAGGGGGCCAGGGGTCTCCTCTGTCCACCCTGACTGCAGAGGGAGGCGGTCCCGGCCGGCAGGTCTGCAGAGGTCACGCCTTAGGTGGGAGGACCCCAGGGTAGTGTGAGGTGGGGAGAGAATGGGGGAAACGGTGATTGGGTTTTTTTTGCTTCTCTTCTAGGCTGGAAGCTAAATCCCGTGGTAGGCGCAGTCTATGGGCCTGAATTCTATGCAGGTACAGGCTGGAGCGGTCGTTCTGGGTGCGAAGGGTGGAGCCGGACCAGTGGGGGTGTGGCCGGCGCGTGGGCCGTGGGCGTGGCCATGTGGGGGCGTGGTCGTGCAGGTGTGGTTGGGCGGTGCTGGTCCAGTTGTGTCTGCGCACAGGCCCGGTTCTTTCCGCCTGGCCTCAGGCTCTCTGGTCCTTCCCTCTCACCACCTCTTCTCTGGCCCCCTTTCCTGCAGTGACGGGGTTCCCCTACCCCACCACGGGCACCGCCGTAGCCTACAGGGGCGCGCACCTACGGGGTCGGGGCCGAGCTGTGTATAATACGTTTCGGGCTGCGCCGCCCCCGCCCCCCATCCCAACTTATGGAGCGTGAGTACCTGGGGAGGCACTGGGTGGGAGGCATGGGGGAGGGCCCAGGGGGCGTGGGGAGGGAGGCCCTGGGCAGCGGGAGGGGCTAGGCAGCCTTTCCAGAACTGCGGGAAGGTGGGGAGGGGAGGGATGGAAACCCTCAGAACTCTGCACTGCAGTCGCCTCCATATCAGTACCCCAACCCCACCCTGCCACGGCCACCAAGGGCCTCTGGCATTTGGGGGACATTTAGAGCCCCCGCATCTTGCCAGCTGATTTAATGGGATGGTGGCTGGCCCTTGAGCTCAGCAAGGGCCTGCTCGAAGCCCTCCCTGGGCCATTTCCCCGGGCCCAGGGCCCTCTGCCCGGATGGAGGGGGGACAGCTGCCTGGGCTGGGGTGGGGGGAGGCTAAGCAACAGGGGCCGCGGGGCCCCTGGCTTTGTGGGAGAGAGGAGCTGACCAGCAAGGGTGTTACTCTATTGTTATACCGAAACAGGGCACTGGAGCAAACGCTTGTTAAAATGCCAGTCCCATGGGCAGGGCTGGCACCCTGCCCCCTCCCTCCTCAGCAGACGCCGGAGCCGGCCTGCCCACCACTCTCTTGTCCGTTTGCTTCCAGGGTCGTGTATCAGGACGGCTTTTATGGTGCTGAGATTTATGTAAGTGCGGCCCCGGGGGGAGGGCGGGGCGGGGGCTGTCCAGGCCTTCAGCTGATTTCCAGGGTCTTCCCCTCCCCCACCCCATCTCGCTTCCTCCTTGGAACCCCGAAGGGTGAGAGTGCCAGGGCTTCGGGTGATGGAGGCAGGGGCGACTCTCCCGTATTCCTACCTGCATTGGGGTCACTGAGTGAGCCCCCGCAGGTACCCCATGTCCCGTACAGAGGCCCAGAGAGAGGCGGGGGCTCCAGGGCGGGCCCCTCGGTGGGCTCCTGTGGCTTCGCGCTCCCTTCATGGGGCTGCCCCTGCTGCTAGCCCAGAGCCCCAGCTGACAACCCCATCTCACCCACGTACCCAGCCCAACACGAGACCTTGCTTCCGTCCTGGGCATTTGCCCGTAATCCCACAGTCCCTTTGTGCCAGGGCCGAGACGTGATCTGAGTTTGCCCTGGACCTTCCCCAGTATCCAGGACGGCACCCAGTCACCCATGGCATGCCCAAGGGCATCAAAGTCAGGGGTCTCCTGGACTGCTGGCAGGTCTATGGGCACTTAACATGTGCCCAGCCAGACACATAACTGGTACCCACCCGTGTGTTGAATGCGGAAGCAGTGAATGGAGGAAGTGAACAGACGCCCCTGCCTCGCCTCCAGCCAGGCCACTTGACACTCTGCGGTCCTTAGACCTCCATTAGGCGGGAAGCTAGGTGCCCCCAGGCCTGCACCAGCCAGTCCCCACCTGGCTGAGAGGTGAAGGTTGAAAGCTGTCGGCCTCGCTAAGCCTCTGTGCTGTCTCTCCCTCCCCCTTACCCTGCAGGGGGGCTATGCAGCCTACAGATACGCTCAGCCAGCAGCAGCGGCGGCGGCCTATAGCGACAGGTACGGCTGGGGCCAGGGGCGGGATGGAGGCCGACAGTAGGGTGACCGGGACCCTGCAGGGCTGGGCCCAGACAGGCGGGAAGACGTAGCTACTGCTCGGGCCTGGGGCAGCCCTCCCCCTGGTGGCACAGAATCTGGACGGAGGAGAGCAAGTCCGAGACCCCTGAGCCAGCTAGGGCCCCCGGTTTCTTTAGTCCCTTCCTGCTGGCATGACGGGGGAGGCTGTGGAACCCCCCAGTTCTCCTCTGCTCCCCAACCCCAGAGGCCTGACCCCCTCCCTGAGCTCTGGAGGCCCCGAGTGAGGAGGGCGATTAGGAGGCTATGTGTCTGCCCGTCTCCCTTGGGCACGCCTCTCATCCTTCTCCGGGCTTCCGGCTCGGAGCCCCTTTAGGTTGGAGAAGGGAAGGCAGCAGTGTGCCCCCCTCTCAGGGGCTATGGTGAGACCGTGTGGGCAGCGCGGCCATCTGAGAGCACCCAGCCCTCTGCCCATCGGCGAGCACATCCGGGGGCTGGGGGGTGGCTCTGGGTTGAGGGCGGGTCCCCAGGGGTGGCCTCGCCTGGCACATGGACACTTGGCCCGTTGGCCACAGAGTTCCTGCTTTGGGGAGCGTGGAAGCCCCCGTGCCTGGCGTGCACGTGGTGGGTTCCGGCCTGGGGACCACCTGACCCTCCCTCCCGGTGGCACCCCGGGGACCCACACCTTCCTGGAAGCTTCTCACTGCCTCTCCCATGTGGGTTTTGTCCCGTGCACGGCAGGCCCTTGGGCCCAGCCCTGTCCTACAGGAAGCTGGCGTTTCACACACAGAATGAGGTTAAGAGGAAGGCCATCAGGGGGACACGGGGCCGGTCCCCCCACATCCCCCCTCCCTGCTCTGAGTCTTTCTGCTCTGAGCACTCTGCCCTGGTTCCGCCCGGGGGCTCAGCTTTCTCTTCCCTCCACCCCCAGCTCTGTGAGGACTCCTTTTGCTTCCACGAGGCCCCCGGTAGAACAGCCTGTGTTCCGGGCACTTCCTTCTCCACAGGCAGGAAGGATGGCGAGGAGGGAGGGGGGCCACACTGGAGGAGGTGCGGGTCCGTTGCCACCCCTCACGTGCCCCCCCCACCTCCCTCCCTCCCTCTGCTCGTCTCCCCAGTTACGGCAGAGTCTATGCGGCCACTGACCCCTACCACCACACCATCGGTCCCCCGGCCACCTACAGCATCGGAACCATGGTAAGGAGCGGGGGGCCGCCTGGCCTTTGTCGCCGGCCATGACCAGGCTGGGGTGGGGCAGGCCCTGAGGACAATGACCTAGACTAGACCTCTGACCGGGGCCTGGGAGGACCAAGACCTGGATTGGAGTCTGGGGGAGGACTTGCCCCTTTGCGCCCTTGGGGACTTTGAGGGAGGCAGGCCGGGTGAGGACGTCTGGCCCTCTGGGGCGCGTCCTGGCCCGCTCACTCTGCCCAGTCTTCTGAGGCTCGTGGGGGTGTGTCCGCCACCGTCCCCTTGTGTCCTGTCACTGCGCTTTTCCTCATGTCAAGGAGAGGGACAGGGGCTGCCCCCCACTTCCCACCCAGACCCGTCGGCGACCCTGGGGCCAGCTCTCTCCCCCTCCCGCCCCTGCGCATTCCCGGCCGGCTCGCAGCAGCCAGAGGCGTGCGGGCCAGTGTGTCTGTGTGTGTGTGTGTGTATGGCCAGCTGTCGACACATGCAGCCCAGCTCACTCTGTACCCCGAAACCTGCTTCCAGTGGACACCTGCCTCCTGTGCCCACCCACCCCCGGCCCCCGGGGGGGGGGTCGATGTCGGTTTTTAGCTAGCTTGGCATCCAGCATCAAAGATGAACACATGTTTCCGGGGGGGGCGGGAAGGCGGGAGGGGACTCAGAGCCAGTGTGAGTACGTCGTCCCATCTTCCCTGGTTTGGACTACTCCCTCCCCGTTGTTGTTTTGTCTTTTTTGATTTTTAACAAGTTCCCGGCATCCCAGGCAGCCTGCAGTGACGGCTCGCAGCCACAGGGGGCAGCAGAGGCCTCTTGGGGGCCAACCCCTTCCTGGATGGGGTCTGCGAGCCCTTCGGCTCCAGGCCCAGCTCCGGCCCCCACCCCCCATGCGGCTGCTGGGTAAAAGCTTTTGTTGATTCACAGAGGATCCCTCTTACGTTCTCATTTTTCTTGTAAGATTTTCTTCCTTGCCCCCCGATTTTTCCTCTCTGGCCCTGGCCGCTTCTGTTTTCTGTTGAAATTGGTTGGTGGAGAGTAGGTTCCTGTGAAGACCTCCCTGACCCAGCACAGCCCAGGGACACAGGAGCAAGAGCATCGAGGACCCGTCCTCCTCGGCGGGACGCAGGGCCAGGCCCAGGCGAGGCCCTGGGAGAAGAGCAGGGGCCCCAGGGACCCCCCCCCTAAAGCTCGGAGGGGCTGGGCTAGCAGCCACGGCCTCTGCTGGTGGAGCCAAGGCCTGGGGAACCCTGACAGAGGAAGGCCGGTCTGCCCTCCAGAGCCCCCCTCGGGGCACTGAGGAGGTGGGGCCCTCGCTCAGACCTCCCCTGACCCACGAAAGAAAGAAGGGCCTAGAGAGTCGCCCAGAGACCTCTCAAACCTTACTGTCCAGGAGTGCTGTGGCCGATGACCCCAGCAGCCCCCTGGCCCCCCCGGCCACCACCACGACCAAACAAGGCCCAGGGCCCCCCCTGTTGCCATAGTAACTGGTACCCGCTCTCCCCAAGGCAAACCTTAACAAATGGGACTTAGTGATTTCTTTTTTGGTTTTCCTTATTTTTTTTTCTTTTTGCTTTTTCCCCCCCACCATGAGGCGGTACTGATTGGCTGTTTGTCATCTTTGATGTTGCAGGCTAGCCTCTGCCGAGGAGGGTACAGCCGCTTCACCCCCTACTAGCAAGAGGGCCCAGTCCCTAGCAGCATTCACACTGCCTGCCCAGTACACACCACACCCAGCAGTCCAAAACCAGGCACAGCCACCGGGAGGACAGTGCGCCCCCCGCAGGCAGCAGCACGCGACGCTAAAGTCCATAGGTTTTACTTCCAGCCAGCTGGCGTCCCTGCCCCTCACCATGGCGTGTGTGTCTTTGACCCTGGTTACCCCTGTATGTCTGAAACCTTGCTTCCTATTTTGACTTTGTTGACGTTGTGACCCCCAAGCCATTTCAGGTATGGTATGCACATAGCGGGAGGGGCCAGGCCGGGCACAAGACCCTTCCCCTCCCCTTCCTGAGAACTAGCAATAGAGCCCGCCAGGGCGACACCCACTTCCCATCATCCCCTGGGTCTGCGGAGCCACGGGAGGCCCCCTCCCCAGCCAGCAGGGGCCACAGTCACTGCCCCTCCCCTGGGGTGCAGGGAGGGAGGAGGAGCTGCCTTCCGGTGAACGCAGGGACAACGCCCCCTTCCCACCTTCACCTAGTCACAGGAGGAGCTGTCTCTGCCCTCCTCGCCCCCCTCCAGCGGAAACTAACCTTTCTAAGTTTATTGGGGACATTTCCTGCCGAAGCAATCACAAGCACACGGTGCAAGGCAGAAACTGCCACGGCCACACCAGCCTCGGGACTGCTTAGCCTCTGTTGTAAGAAAGGAAAATCTCGGAAGAGATTCCCCCACCCCCGCCCCCCAGACACATACACAAAGCCATCCGCCCTGCAGGGTTCGCCCTCAGCCCGCCTGCGGGAACTTCCGGTGGCCGGCTCTCCCAGCCCCCACCCCGCTGCGCCAGGCTCCGAGGATGGCACCTCGGCGCCGCCGGACTTGGGGTCCCAGCTGGCCTGGCACCTGTGTTGGCATTTGAGCTGTAGCGCCCTTCCCATCCCTCAGGCTTGGAAACATCTCTTTATCAGGGTACATTTCAGAAGGGGCAAGCAGGGGAGGAGCAGGGGGAGCCCCTCCGCCGGCCTTCTCGGCGGAACAGCCCTCGGTGCCAGCCTCCCCTCTAGAGAGGTCCCAGGCCTGCGCCAGGTGCCCGGAGGAGACGCCGGCTGGGGCCTGCCGGTAATCCTGAGACAGCCCAGGGAGCTTCTGGAGGAGGCCACGGTCAGGACCTGCCTCCATTACAGGAGAAAGCGTCTCGGGCCAGGGGAAGCCCAGGTCCTGTAACTCGCCTGAGCTGGGCCGCCGGGCGCAGCCAGCTAGAGGGCGTGGGTTCCCCGCCAGCCAGGGCACACCGTGTCCCGGCTAGGGGAGTGGGCAGATCACGCCCCAGGTGCCGGGCCCTCACTTCCCACCGCCCGGAGCACCACCTTCTCGGCCACCGGGTTCCAGGCCCCTCGTGGCCTGTGCTGTGCCGTCTGCCCACCGGACCCTCTGTCTTCAGCCGGCCCGAGCCAGCCAGGCCCCTGCCCAGCTCAGCCCTAGCAGAGCCCATAGGCCGCATGGGCCAGCGCCTTCACTGTGCTCTCTGCTCCTGCCACCCTCACTCCTCCCCACCGCCCATCCCTACTCTCTGCCCTGGAGAATTCGGCTCATGCCAGATGGGTTCCCGAAAGCTGGGGGTTGGGGGTCGGGGGGGACAGGCTGCAGCGGGGGGAGGCGCTAGGGCCTTAGGACCAGGGGCCCGGCACCCTCCCACCCGCCCTGCGCCCTACGCGGCCGCCGGGGCCTGTCCCGTCCTCATGACACGCCTGGCAGTTGCTTCTGTGAAACTGCAAGTCCCGCCTTTCTGTTTCTGTTGTAGTGAAAGCGTCCACCGTTTCCTTCTTGGACCATGAAGGGCAAAAACAAAAAACAAAAAACAAAAACAAAAAAAAAAACAAAAAAAAATCACAAAACAAAAAACAAACAAAAAAAGATGTTAAGATCCAAGCAACAAAAAAAAACCAACCAAACCAAGAAGCATCCACCACGTCCAAGTCGCGCGTGGCACCGCACACCGCAGCGAGGGAGCACGTCCGGCGGGCACCGTGCCCAGGAGAGCGCCCCGGGCCCCCGCCCCTCCCCGGCCACGGCGCTGGCGGGGCGGGGAGAGCAGGAGGGGGAGGGGCCTCGTTTTCTACCCAAGTCTTCCTTTCCGGCCCCCCACTCCCAGGGCGCGTGGGGCCCTGCGGAGGAGCGGGCCGCCGGCCTGAGCAGGGGAGAGCGGGCAGCAGGACTTGGCCTTGTTGCCGACTGTGCCAGTGGAGGGCACGGCTGGGCTGGGGTGGGCGCGGGGGGCAGCTGCTCGTTCCCGGGGCCTCTGGCTTCAGCCCGTACCCGTCACCCTCGCGTCCGGCTGTCTAGGCCCCAGCTCCCCCGCTCCTGCCGTGCCGCCAATGCCCACGTCCCAGTGAGGGGGTCTGCAGGCCACCCGAGCCTGTCTGACCAGCAGCCCTGGGGTCCGACCCCACCACCAAGGAAGGGCTGACACGGTTCCAGAGCTGTAGGGCGCCCGGCCCCCCCCCACCCCGTTCCACGCGAGGGGGCTCCCGGGCAGCCTGGACAGGATCATTCCCCGTACCTAAGGGCGATGGGAGGGTAAGGGCCTTGGGGCTGAGGACACGCTCTGGCTGGTTCCTGTAACCTTTCTGGAGGCGGCCCTGGGCCTGGTCTGGGGAAGGGAAGGCAGACGTCCTGCCGCCTGCCGGACCGAGCCCTCCCCACCACTGTCCCGCAGAGGAGCAGGGGGCCGGCGGGCCAGGGCCGCACGGTGAGGCCCGGAGTCCCGGTGCCGTGGGGCTGGACGGCCAGGCCAGGGCGGGGAGAGTGAGGGCATCCAGAGAGTGAGGTGCCCGGATCAGGTCCCGGGGTGTCTGGAGAGCAGACGGGAGGGAGGCAGCAGGGAGACGCCCCTGGCCAGGCAGGGAGAGCTGGAGTAGGGACAGCAAAAAATAACATCGGCTCCCACATGGCTCCACTGTCTCATGAAACGTAAAACGTCAAAAAAAAAAAAACAAACCTCACTTTATATATTCAGCATCAGCTCCTGAAGCTCCTGAAGCGAGCCCCTTTTCTATTCCCCTGTACAGAGCCCCGCCCTGCCCCGCCCCTCCTGTCCAGAGCCCCCCCCCCCCCCCCCCCCGCTGCCCCGGACCCTCTTCTTGCGGCAGCTCCGCCCCCGGCCCCACCCTCCCGGCCCCCCCAGGACTGCAGCCGAGCCCCAGGCTTCCTTTCTTACCATTCTGTATGCTTCCGAGGTGTGACCATTCAAATCAACAGTATTATTATTAAGATTATTAATAAAGATTTCTTTCTTCAAACCAGGACAACGCTTTTTGATTTGGCAGCTCCCGGGTGGGGGGGGGGAGGGGAGGGGGCCCGGGGGCCCCAGAGGGGAGGTCCAAACACCTTTCTGGGCCAGAGATTCCAGAGCCCCAGTCCTCCAGGACTCCTTTCCCGACCCGACCCAGAACGAGCTGGGGGCAGGGCTCTCGGGCACCCCTGGAGCCGCGCCCTGTCCCCGCTGCGGTAATGCTTGTAAAGTTATGGGCACGTTCTAGGGGAGACTGCCACCGCGGCCCCTTCCCAGTGAGCAGCGGCTACTCCACACGGGCGGCTGGCTGGGGCCGATGTGGCGTGTGCGGCAGTGTCCAGCCAAGTGCAAGCAGGAGAGGGTGGAGGGCTGGGGGCGTCGCGGGGAAAGCCGCTCCACGGGAGGAGGGCCCTGGGATCCCCTGTGTGATGGGCGGAGCCCTGGTCCTGTGCTTCGAGGCAAGCCCACGGGCGCGGGTCCCACCCCTGGAAGGCTGGGGTGGGGGACAGCCGCCCTCCTCACCACCCCCGGAAGAGGGAGCAGAACCAGGAAGGAAAGCACAGGTTAAAAACCAAGAGGTCCGAAGCCCTGGGCGTGGCGGGCTGGGCCAGAGTCCGAAACCAAGGCTGCCCCACGCACCACACAGCGCACCAGCCTGAATTCTTCGTTTCACGTCGGATCATTTATTTGACAGTGATTACGCCCACAGAGGCACAGGCTGGAATGCTAACATATTAATTTTCCTGCCCACGAGCTTCTACTCACTGCGGGCCGGGGACGGAGCACCCAGGGAACTGGGGTTGCGTGATCCCGCCGCGCCCCGGTCCGCTAACCCCCTCACTTCTAATCGCCTGCCCGCCAGACTCTGAGAAGGTAACGGCCACTATAAATTTTTCCTCTTTCTCTGCATCGAATATTTGGGGGAATCGGCACTTAAAAAAAGCAAACAGGCTTCGTGACTGCAGAGCTGCCCGTTTCTGGGGACCCAGACCTACCCGCCTCCCGCCTCTCGGGACGCAGGGAGCAAGGCCAGAGCCTCCACCCCGCTTCCCCAGGCACAAAACGAGAGAGGCTCAAAGCGCTCCAGGGAACGGTCCAGACCGAGAACAGGATCGTGAGAGCAGCTCCAAGTGGCGGTCTAGTCTGCTGAGCTGTCCAGCTCCACGGGGACGGACAACCAGGGAACCTGGAGGATCGGCCTGTTCCCCGTGAACCATCTCCCCCCTCTGCGGGGCAAACCCATTCCCCACCGGGGACCGAGCTGGCTAGGCTGAGTTCGGGACTCGGAGAGTAAAACGTTTCTCTCACTAGGAAAGGAGCGCGTGGGTGCCTGGGAAGGCAGGGAGGGTGGAGACGGAGGCAAGTGTCAGCCTGGAAGGAGACCCCCTTTGCTGTCCTCCTGGCCGAGCTCACCAAGGCGACCCGGACACCTCTCTGCATCCCGGTCTGAGGCCGTGGGGCTGTACTGCCGCCTGGTGGCCTCTCCCCTCCCTACAGCGCAAAACCAAGTCCGCGGACCCGAGGCCATCTGTTAGGTGTGACCCCCTGGCTGGGACTGTCTTGGCCCCTAGCACTGCTCCACCGCTCATGGCACAGGTGAGGGCAGAGAAACGGGCAAGTAACCCCCGTCGTCGGCCCTATGCAGCCCGGGGGGTGAGACCCTGAGAATGAGGACACTGCTCAGGCCCGAGAGAGGAGCTGGGCAGTGTGACAGATGACCCAAGGCCGCGCGGTGGAGAGCCCACCCCTAGGAACTCAGCACAGTGGCCTAAGGGCTCGACAGGGGAGCCGTGTGACTGGAGGAGCCGGCCTCCCTCACCCCCTCCTGTCCTCCCCATGAAGAGCCGCTGGCAGAGGGAAGGAAGGTGCTAGAAGACAGAGGAGGAGGCAAGAGAGGAAGGGGGCCCAGGGAAGAGGGGCCCCGAAGTGCCTGTGGCTAACACCTGTCAGGGGGCCTTGGCCCGGTCCACCCTGCAGAGGCTGAGGCAGGAGGATATGACGGACCAGGGCAGCCAGAGTGACCGCGGCAAGGCTGGGCCGGGCTGCAGGCCAAGGGCCGCCGGGGGCCTTCCCGGGGTTCCGGCTGCCCGAGGCGCACACACTACCTCACCTCTGTGCCAACTTTGCCAGGACCAACAACCCAGGAGAGACGCCGCAGGACACAGGGCCCACGAGACGCCCCGCAGATGCTCCGGCTCACGGGGACGGCACACCGGGGAAGCCACGGCACGGGCTGGGCTGGGCTGGGGCAGCCCGCCTGGCCCGGGGGCAGGTGCAACCTGGCACCAGCCTGGCCGGGGGGCTCTCGGTCCTCAGGGGAAGCGGGCCCCCCCACGCCGCCCTCGGCCCTCCGTCCTCACCCTGGGAATCACCTCCGGGCTGTTCGGAGGCCACCTGCCTCCTTCGAGCCCTGTGAGCGTCTAAGCGTCTCTCAGCCCACTAGGAAATCGCCTTCATGGAACGGATGGGACTAACTTCCCCCGATTCTGCCACTTGCACCTGGGAACCATGTACTGCAGGTTAGATGGAACACAGTCCTTCGCCCCAGGGAACTGTCCATCCAGCCAACGGGATGGACGTCCCGCACAGTCCTGGGGACTCCGGCGCGGAAGCCGCCGTGGCCTTGAGGCGGGGAGGTTCCGAGCTTTGCCGCTCGCTCACGTGTGGGGCCCGGAGTAGAGCAGGGCCGCCCTGCCCCACTCGGCCTGCGGCACCAGAAATCCCTCCCTGGGGACGGGCTCCACCAGGAACTCCACACGGCCGTCCGTGCCGGTGTCTGCAGCTGCCACCGCCAGGTCCGTTACGCGATACTGGTTGACAAACGCCAGGCCCAGAAGCGCGGGCTTCTCCGGCCCCGGGGGCCCCCCGGCAGGACAGTCGGTGGCTCCACAGCAGTGGAGCCGGAAGCACCGGACGTGAGACAGGGGGTAGGACCAGTGCAGAGTACAGCTGAGCCGGAGCTGGGCCGGGGGCTCCTCCCCCTCGGGGGTGGCCCGCTGCCAGCGCACGCGGGAGACGGTGACGGCCTGCACCCGGGGCAGAGGGCTGAGCAGGCTGTTGGCATCCACCACCTGGCGGGAGGGAGAAGGCTCAGCCCCCAGGGGTCGAGGGTGTCCGCCCCTGCGCGTCCCCACTCGAGGGCACCCTCGCCCCTCCGCCCGAGAGCAGAGGGCGCGGGCGGGGCTCAGGCCTCACCTGGAGCTCTCCCAGGCGACAGACAAAGGTCTCCTGCTCCCGGCTGCCGGGAGGCCGCGAGAAGCTAACCAGGAGGTCCTGCAGGACACAGCCCCGAAGGTTCACCTCGTAGCAGCTGGGGGAGGCAATCGGAGGCCGGTCACAAGGAGCCCGCCTCGCCCGGCGCCTTCGAGGCTGGCCCGGAGCCAGGTCAGGAAGGGAGACCCGTCCCAAAGCGGCCCCTGTGGTCACCGGGGAACCCCAGCCATGAGGCACAACCATGACGGTTCCCAGCAGCGTCCTGGGTTTGTGTCACAGGGCTGCCTGAACCTCCCCCCCAGTTCTGGGGCTCCTCGGGCCTCCCCACCAACACGTGGCAATCCCCTGCAGAGTCTCGACAGGAGGAAAAGGCACTCACCGCTGGACCCAGCCCCCGCTGAGCTGCTGGCCGCAGTGGCCCACCCATCTGGCCAGCTTGGCGGGGGGCACCCGGAGGGGGCGGGGGCTGTGCCTTGAGCTCGTCTCTGCTGCGGACGAGACCCAGGACTTGAGAAAGAGGAGAGTGCAAAGGAAACCACGCAGGGAGGCGTCCACCCAACAGGGGTGCCCTGAAGGCCAGAAGGCTTCCTGGTGGCACCGCCAACACGGCTGAGGCCTCAGGGGAAGAACGGGGTGGAGAGCCCCCACCCCCCAGCCCCCACGGCGTCCTCCCTCTCGGCGCCATGGCTGGAAGGCGGCCTGATCCCCAAGTCTCTGCCGGAACAGAGAGCCAGTCCCACACGGCACGGCACCCTGTACCGCCCAGCAGGGGCCGAGGGCCACGTGCTCTGGCTGACAGCGGAGTCGCCCTGTCCGGGCCTGGGCCACCGCAGAGGCGGGAACTGCCCGCCTCCGCCCGCCCCGGCTCCCCCCACCCCAGTGCACGTTCCAGCCTCCCCTCCCGTGAGGCGTCCCCTGAAACAGGACGCCTTCAAGAGGCAGGGGCCAACCTAGCCCCTCACCACTCAACGTCGAGATGCCGCCGACGTGACAGCTGCCCGCGTCCCCCGTGGTGAGCTCCAACGCCACCGAGACGTCCGAAGGCCCTTCGAGCTTATACACCATGGACAGGAAAATCTTGGGGGGCACCGGGACGTGCAGGGAGAACAGCCTGTTGGGGGAGGCCCACGATGAGCGTCCACAGCGCTGGCCCCCGCTCACACCCGCCAGCCTCTCCCTGCGGGACCCGGGGGCTGCGGCGGCACAGCGCTCCGGTCCTGCCCGAGGCCGGGGACGGCCCTCCCCCTCTCCCCTTCCCCCCCCCACCAGGCGCATCCTTCTGTGACCGAAAGATCTCAGTTCTGCAATTCTACAGGAACGAGAAGCAGTCGGACTCAGGAACAGAAAGCAGGGTGGTGGCTGGGGGGCGGGGGGGGGGGGGGCACAGGCACCCGGTTCCCGCTACCGCACCGCACGCTCAGAAACGGCTGAGACGGAGACCACAGGTCACGTGCTTTCTAACCACAACGAAAACCGCCTGTGGGTCCTCAGTCCGGCCCCGGGTTGGTGACCGACAGGGGTGGGGGAAGCAAACGACCCCGCGAGTCTCATCCCCACCCGCCTACCTCACAGCCACGTGCCCGAGCTCGGGCGGGATCCCCCCGCGGATGAGCAGGGAGCTGCCCCCGTTCCAGGCGTCGGCCAGGCAGCAGTGCGTCTTCACCCAGCCCTGCCCGTCCCCGCCCAGCCTGTGCTCTGCAATCAGGGGCTGGATTTCCTGGGCGCTCAGGTGGTACCAGGGCCCCACCGCCTCCTCCTGCGGGGCAAGGCCGCGTCAGAGCGAGGGCTGGGGGCCCCGGGGGCGCCGTGCCCACGGAGTGACAGGGAAGTGCAGCACCGCCCTCCCTCCCACGCCCTGGGCCCCCCGCCTTGCCCAGGTGACGCCAAAGACGGAGAAGGCACCGGCGTGCCGAGACTCGGCCCAGCCGGGAGCCCCACGAACCTGGCCGTAGCACACTCTCCGAGTCCCCATGCCCAGGCAGAAGGAAGTGACAAAGGGCAGAGAACAGATGCTGTGTGTGGGCAGGTAGCGTTCCAGCAGGCCCCAGAACCTTCCGAGAGACGTGGAGAGAGCCTGAACTCACTCTCCGCGACCCGAGGGCCCCCCCACATCCCTCCCGGAGCGACCACAGCTGCCCGGCTGCACGTGTGGGAGATGCAGGTCTGTGGAAGCGGCCCCTGGGGGTCCCCAACTTCCATCCTTCCCCCCCTTAACTGGTCGCCAGGACCCTCCTGCCTGGAAGTAGCCAAGAGAGCTGACTTCTCTCGAGCTGAGCCCCTCACCCTGCCCTGTGTGCCCTGGGAAGGTCAGCGGAGAGCCAGGCCTGAGCTACCTGGAGACACCCCCGAAAGTGCCGGAGCCCCCCTCCGGCCATCACTGAGCCCCTGGGCCAGGGGGCAGGACTCACTTGTCCTGGTTCTGGAAAAAATCCCTCTTCTCCAAACACTCGTACACCCAGCCGGGTGCAAAGAGAGCGGCCGAGAATCCGTGCTTCCGGATCAGCTCCAGAGACTAGGGAGACAGCAGTCAGGGGACGCCCCTTCCCCCAGAGGCTCCCTCCCTCCCTCCCGGCTCCGAGGAGGTCTCTAACTCGCGGCCCCTGTCGCTCCTCGGCCCACCAGCAGAGGCCGCTGCAGCAGCGCCGGGAAGGAAGGCGGGCGGGGCCTGCAGGGGGCCTCGCTACACCTGTCATCACGTTATCACACTCACAGCGGGGGAGCGGATTTTCGGTTATTGGATTAATTCATTCACTTAGAGCTTAATTAACGAGCAAGAACAGCCCCTGGCACGGGGGCCGGGGCAGCACTGACAGCCCCGGAGACAGCGGACTCCCTGCTGATCCCACACCAGGGGCGTCAGCCCCAGCAACCCCCTCTTCTCTGGCCTCACTGCTGACGCGACTCGCCTTGCCAGGAAAACCTCACGAGTTATTAAGCTAGCAACGCCCCGAACTGCTGTTCTGCCTGGGTCCTTGGCCCCGAGCTGCGGGAAAAAGAGGCCCCTCAGCCCGCCGCCAGGGTCCCCCCGGCCCACCCAGGGGTTTAAACTGCTAGCTCGGCGCCCTTCCGAGGACGCAGTCCCAGCAGAAGTAAAAGCGAGTTAGAGACGGGTCGGAGGTCCGAACGGTGCTTCTGTCCACGAACACCGAACAAAAGTACCACCTAACTGCAAGAAGGGGTTGGAAGTGAAGCTTTCAGGGCACGGCCTGGCCTTGGGGCAGGTCGCCGGTGTTTCTGGGTCCTCGGTTTCCCCACCCCGGGAAGCGGGCTGCCTCTCTTTCCCTCGAGCGCGGATGGGAACGGAAGGTCCACGAGAAAACCAGGCCCACGGGAGGCTCGCCGGCCCCTGCCCCCAGCCCCGCCCCCGGCCCCGAGGGCCACGCCCCACCTTGTGCGTGTCGAACTGGCCCCCGACGACGTTGCCCCGGGCGAAGACGTCCACTCCCACGTACACGTCGGCCCGGCGCTCGCCCGCGTGCGCCAGCATCCGCTCCAGATGCTCCTCCTTCCAGTTGTAGTTGGTGAAGAAGCCGTCACAGGAGTCGAAGAAGACCCTGGGGGGTGGCGAGGACGGGCGTGAGGCCCGGACCCGAGGCACAGCTGGGGGGGGGGACACCCACGCTGCATCTCCCGATCCCTCCCCTTCCAACGCTCGCCTCCACTCAGAACCCACAGCCGGGGCTGCCCCAGAGAGCAGGGACCCCGCGCACAGCACCGGCCACAGCACCGGCCGGGCCTCCCGCCGCCCCGCCCGCGCCCGCGCCCCGCCTCCGCCCAGGGAGACGCACCGCACCTGCCGGCGCCCCCTCCCCCCGGCGGGCGCCCGGCTCACCGGTTCTGCTCATTGAGCTCGTCCTGCCACTTCACCTGCCCACCGCTCACCACGCTGTCATACCAGAGCACCAAGCCCCCCGGGACCTGCTGATGGAGCTGCGCGCTCAGGTACCGCAGGAAATGGGGCACGTTCCCCACCGCGGCCGGCTGCGGAGGGACGAAGAGAAGACCCCCAGTGAGGCCCAGCGGCGTCTGTCGGAAGCGCCCACACGGGGCACACGGGAGGACGCTTCACCCCAGAAGCCAACGCATGGACACGCCGGAGAGGCCCCCGGCCCAGGAGCGCCTCGCCCCCACAGCCGCCGAAGGGCGGGTCCAGCCACGCGTCCTCCGCCTCTCCTTCCTTTCCGAGGCGGGAAGGACATAGCACGGCCCCCAAGAAAAGACAAAACGCCACCAAGGGGAGGGTGGCGGGAAGGGAAGCCACGCCCGCAGCCCAAGAGAGAAGCAGCCGGAGGAGGAAAGGGGCCTCCTTGCAGGAGCCGAACATGGAGCTCGGCCCACCAAAGTTTCCGGATGCGGCGCCAGAGAAGGTTCCGGGGCGCCGCGGAGGCACGGAGATGGCCGGGCCCGGCCCTCCCCGGGCCTCGAGCAGCGGCCCCAGCTGCCGGGACAGGGCGCCGGCCCCAGCGCGGGCCCCCTCGAGGCCCAGGGGAGCGGCAGCGCGAGGAGCAGGGCGGGCAGGCACCCGAGGAGGCCGCGCTCACACTCAGAGAGCTTTCGACGTTCATCAGCCAGCCGTCAAAACGGAAAAACTGGGCGATCCGGACGAGCTGGTCGGCCACCGCCTGGTAGGAGCGCTCGTCCCCGGCCAGAAAGGCTTCACAGAGCCGCCCGCCTTCCTTCCACTCGGCGATGAAAGTCCCTGCCGGAACAGAGAGAGGCGAGGTCAGGCCGCCCCAGCAGCCAGCGGAGCGCGGCTCCCGTCGCCGTGTGTGAACATCGCCCGCGACTCGCCACACGCTCAAACCCCGGCTGTCCCCGGACATCTAGGGCACCGAACACCCCGGGGGCAGGGCACGGCTAACCAAGCCAATAAATGTTTCAGGCGCCGGTGAAGAAAGCTCCAGAAGCCTCACTTCACCCAGGGACCAGCCACCTGTGGCCTGCAGACCACAGCCAACCGCCCCACCTGTTTATAAATACAAGGTTTGTTTGTTTGTTTTTTCATTTATTCACTTCTCTTGAAAGGGGGGAGGGACAGAGAGCGAGAGAGAAAATCGCACGCAGGCTCCGTCCGCGCTGTCAGTGCAGACACAGGGCTGGAACTCATAAACTGTGAGATCATGACCTGAGCCACAATCAAGGGCCAGACGCTCGACCGACTGAGCCCCCCCAGGCGCCCCTGTCAATGTGTTTTACGGGAACACAGCCACGCCCGTGTGTCTGCCTGCTGCGTACGGCTGCGTCGTCTCGCTAGCGATTAGAGGAGGGGCCCCGTGGCCGGCCCCTTCCAGAAGCCTGCCTTCGCCCGTCCTCACCTACCAAGGCGGCCCCCGGGGTGACAAGCTCCACTCACCCAGAGGCAGAGGCCTAGCCTTTCCGTCTCTGGGTCCCCCTGGCAGGTGCGCTGCCAGGTCTGGCTGAATGGGAGGCGAGCCCTGGGACCTTACCCAGCACGCAGACGCCGTGCCTGTGGGCGGCATTGGTCCAGCCCACAGGGGGGACGGTCACCAGGTGATGGCTGAAGTACACGAAGATGTCGACACACTGCCAGTGGTAGAAGCAATACGGGTCCTGCGCCGCCGAACCCTGAATAAACCTGCGTGAGGAGCAGAGCCGTCGGGACGCGGGACATGGGGACCCCGGGGTCAAAGGAGACCAGCGAGGCCCCGGCCAGTGATGCTGAGAGCCTGCCGCGCCCAGTGTAGACGCCGGGTCGAACGAGAAGCAGGACCACGCCTCGGTCCTTGTAGCGGGAGGTTCTCAGGGGAACACGTTCCCCAGGCCGTGCAGGCGGTCACCCCGGAGTGGGTTTAGCCTCCCAAACCAAGACGAGACAGAAGGAAGGAGAAGCGGAAGGGTTCCTGCCAAATCTCCAGGCGCCCGGTGTTCCCCACACTACTCCCTTAGCGGTTCCTCCAGGACGCCCTCCGTGCACGGGAGGTCGGGCTGATGACCACCTGAGCTGCACCCGAGACGTCCCCGCCGGCCTCTGCCTGTCCCTTGGTGGCCGGCTCGGACTCAAGCCGTCCCATCTATCGTCCCATCCAAGAGTATTTTATAGGCGTCTGAGGCCCCTGGGCGCACTGCCGGCGACTCTGGGGGAAGCGCCCCCCCCCCAGCTGGGGGAGGGGCGGAGTGTAACACTCAGGGCCCCGGGCCGAGCTGAGCTCGGGGAGTCAGAGCCGAAGGGACCGGTTCGGGCGCGGCAGCGCGAAGAGGGGACCGGCTGCCGTGTCCGCTCCACCGGCCAGATTTCAAAGGCGGGCGGTCCTCGGAAGCAAACGGTTTCAGAGCTGCAGGAGACACAAACTCTCACCTGCCCCACGTCCACTCACGGATAAAATGCGAGGCCGGGGCTCCGCGCCCAGTCAGGGCGGTCCGGCCCGGAGGCCCGGCTCCTGGCCGTCGCTGCCACACCGCGCCTCCCTCCTTCCCCTCCATCCCGTCCCGCAGCAGGAAAACACGCCACAAATTTAACGCCAGGAGAAGCCTTACTTGTCATCCAGGTACCCGCCCATCATGTCATGGCACAGCAGCGTCCGGGGCCGCTGGCTGCTCAGAGGGGGCTGCCGACACCCAAGGGGCTCCAAGGCCACATTAAAGCTGTCCTCCACGTCGGGCGCCCACGCCAAGAGTTCCTCCAGCGAGGACAAGTAAAAACTGATGGGTTTGGAGGTGTCCTTGTCATAGTATCTGGCTGGTCAGAGGAGGGAACAGTGAGGAATTGCTGGATTACCAGAGACGCTCTGACAAGAACCGAGAGAGAACGGAGACCAGGAAGGGGCGGGCCTGCCCCCAAAGCCCCAGGAGTGAACTCGGAGACGGCGTTCAGAGCCTCCGTCCTTCTCACCTGGCAGAGGGTCCGGGGTGAAACTGACCGCCTCACGAAAGACTGCCTCTTCTTGCTCCTCCTCGATTCTGAGCAAAGAGGAAGTTTAAAAAAAAGGTTTTTTTAAGGAAAAGGGTGAAGAAAAAGAATACTGACAAGCAGAGATGAGGCCCCATCCAGACACGTGGGAGGCGGTGCTATTCTCTGATTTGGGTTTTGAACACAAGCTATGGAAATACGTACAGAGGCCGGTAGGCACCGGTCTTCCTGCTGTAGGAAGACACCTAACGCTCTGTAACGGCCGCCCAGACGTTACCCTGCAGGACCAAAGTCATGCTTCACAGGGTCCGCAGGTTCGTCTATGGCCAAGGGCCAGGAGACCTCACAGAACCAGAGAGTTTCAGGGCCCCAGAGAGCAGGGCCACGCTTTCCCCCCAGTCCACGTTTCCGTGGGTATGTTCTGCAGACTCCACACTAACTCCCCAGCCGTCGTGGAGGATTCTAATAGAGAAAAGAGGACCTTCAGTGCAGGAAGTTGGAAAAGCCTGGATAAGTCCAAATTAGCTTTCTTTCTTTTTTAAAAAAATTTTTTTAATGTTTATTTTTGAGAGAGAGTGAGAGAGACAGAACACAAGCAGGGGAGGGGCAGAGAGAGAGGGAGACACAGAATCGGAAGCAAGCTCCAGGCTCTGAGCTGTCAGCACAGAGCCTGACGTGGGGCTTGAACTTAGGAACTGTGAGATCATGACCTGAGCTGAAGTCGGCCGCTTAACCGACTGAGCCACCCAGGTGCCCCCTAATTAGCTTTCTTTTACAAACAATTATTATCATTACAGCCTGAGAAGCCCGTGGGCTTCAAAGCGGAAATTGTCTAAATCTACCAACAAATCTCCCAACATCCACGGCCCCTTCTTTGTAACTTTCTCAGGGGACCTTGAGACCTACCGGGTGGGCGGAATGGATGAGACCTTCGAGTCTCATTAAAGGGGAAGCACTTGGGAAATGCTCCCTTGTGAATTTCATTCCATGGCAGGCAGAGCTCTTCCCTCTCCCTTGATAATTTCTCGGTCCTTCAGCTTGTCCCCCCCAAACACCCTCACTCCAGTACCTGTCAGAACACCTGTGGGTCTATACCAGAGCGTGAAGCTATCTCAACATTCCTATGCAAACACAAATCGTCCCCACTAGCTGGCCGTCACTTGCTCTCCATCCCTGTCCAGTCTGAAACACCCCCGGTCTCCTTCTTTTGGGTTGAAAACAAAGCTAGGGATGCTGCTAAAAAAGGCCATAGTGGGGTGCTCCTAACGTCCCCCCAGGTGAGCAAAGGCCCCAACAAAGAACCAAGCATGGGCGCCGAAGGGCACCCCTCCTCTGAGCCTCTGCCCACTCGGTTCCCTCGACTGGAACACCTTTCCTCGCGTTCTCCACCAGCTCCCTAAAGACTCGGTGCAGATGACCCCGCTCCAGGCACCACCCCCTTCCTGTCCAGCAAGGATACGAATGACACCAAGCCGGCCTCCTCCGCGAGGACCCACGGCGAATGGCGGTAGGCATCAGCACCCGGTCTCCCCGGCGAGGACGCACAGGCTTCCCGCCCGCGACACCACCAAGGGCGGCCCCCGCCACACGCCAGCCCACCTCCTCCGTGGCTGCCGGCGCACAGCCCGCCGCTGCCGCTGCTCCTCCCGCGTCGCGTGCGCCTTAAGCCGCACAGCCGCCCGGGTCCTAGGCCCTGCCGGCTCCATCACCACGCCGCGCCCGCCTCCGCCGCCGCCGGCCTCTGGCCAATCGCAGGCCCGGATCCGGCCCCGCCTCCGGCCAATAGCCAATAGCAAGCCAGGGACCGCCCCCGCCCCCGCCCAATGGGGGGTTACTGCGTGGTCGGGCTGTCCCGCCCCGCCCGTCCGGAAGACTTCCAACTCCGGCTCTCGGCTGGCCCCTGGGCGGCCGGGACTTTGTAGCCGGAGGAAGGCCTGGGGGCGGGGCCACAGCGAGCGCGAGGGCGGGGCCGTGGCGGCCGGGGAGTCCGACCTTCGGAAGCTGCCGTGGTCTCCCTCCGTTCCCCCAACCCCCTTTTGCAGATGAGCGACCTACCGAAGGTCCCAAAGTCAGTAAACTGCACCAGTGAGATCCGAACTCGGTTGTCCAAGATAATTTTCAGGAAAACGTGAAATCCTAATTGTCATTCGGGTTTAAGTATGGAGAAGTGATAAAGGCTTTATTTCTACTCATTAATCAGCGAAGCAAGCAGACAGATGTTAAAACCAGTTCAAAGAGAGTAGAGGAGACCCGTTTCTAGATGAGGCGCATTGAAATGAACATGTAAGTAGAGGCAGAACTCGTTTTTCTGCAGGGTGGCCGTGGGGGTGGGGATCCCTGAATTCCCGGAGAAAGAGAGTCTGCACGTTGTGAAAGAGAGCAAGGCTGGGGTCAGAGGACTGCTAGGTTCTGTGGAAGACCGCGCATAGTGTTCCACGAGGCACATCTGCACTCTGCTGTACGCAGGGCCCCCAAGCTCACGTCGGAGGAGGCACCCTCCACAGTAAACGTGGTGGAAGGAGATCTGAGCAGGGAGAAGTGTGGTCGGGGCGCAGGGGTCCCAAACAGACCAGGCTCAGGCACTCACCGCTGAACGGAATCCAAAGACAGAGAAACAAATGGTGGGGAAACAAGAAAGGAATGAATTTCAGGGAGGCCAGCACCGGGAAGACAGCAGCCTGGCGGCTCAAAGACAGTCTCCCAAGTGCTGAGAAGACTTCCAGGTTTATATAAGGAAAATGTGCGACAGAGGCGGGTGGGTACGTGCAGGCGGACAGTGGATCACTGTCTCGGGGTCAGTCACGCGGGCTCTTGCTGGCTCAGGGCAGTTCCTGATGCATGAGGGCGTAGTTTTTTGTTCCTACCATGGGATGCTTGGCCTGAAGGATCTGTTGCCTGAGTGAGGAGATAAGCTGGAAGGAAGAGCTCCATCAGCTAGAAAGTACAGACGGAGGTCAGAATGGAGATAGTTGACATCCTCTTTCAGAAGCAGGAAGTTCAAGGAGGCCAGACGCAGGGCTGGGACCTTCAGGGTCAAGCGTGGGCCGGCCGGAGGCTCTCATCTCCCAGCTGCCGACACCCCTGTGTGCGCTGCCAAGCCAAGCTGAGTGGGCCTCTTTCCCATGGTTGCAGACTTTGAACTTGATGAGGCCCCATGCTTCCATAAACCTTGAGCGTGGCGTGATGATTCAGGCTGTGGAATAGGAGCCCAGGCCACGCTGCCGGGAGGACAGGCCAGCGTGGAGCAGGGGACAGCGATCCACCCGGAGCACAGAGGTTGCAACGCGCTGGGGGGGTGCGCCAGGAGAAGGGGGAGCAGGGCCCCGAAGCTCACTCCAGCCGCAATCAGGTGAGCACGGACGATGGGGAGTCTTTGGTCTGGATTTAACCCACTGTCCCCAAGCACTTACCTGCAGCTTAGTGACAAACGTAAATAAATAAACTGTTTGTCCTCACAATTAAAACATTGTTCTTAGAGATACTTTAAACACCCCTTACGTAATCGTTAGTCTGAAGAAAAAACTAGGCCCAGGACTCTCTTTGCTGCTCCTTGGCACGGTATGAGCCTCTGGTCTAGGCGGACAGGGGAGAGTCAGGTCTGTGACCTCCGTGTTGGCCCCTGTTTGCCGCCTTCCCGGCTGACCCCCGTAGCTCCTGGTCTCTCTGCGGATCAGGACGAGCCTGGGGGTCCCCGAGTCTGCCTTGAGGTCACACTGTCTCCCCGCTGGGGCTCCAGACCCCTCCGAGATCTGGCTGGGCCCCCAGAACCCTGACCTTGTAGGACTGCCAGCTGAAATACAGGACATGTTCCCCTGCAGGTGGCCCGCTGGTGCAGGGCCTCCCTGTGCCTCCCTCTGTGGACCCCCAGTCACTCCAGTGACAGTAAAATGGCACCCCGAGACTGCCTGCTCTTGCCAGGCCCCTACACAAACATTACGTCCTGTTTCTCCTTTTAAAAATTGAGAACATTAGATACAACTAGTGTCCTTCTAACCCACCCCCCTCCTGGTTTCCTGGCCTCCTCCTGTCCTTCAGAGATGCCTCAGTGTCCCACCAACGTCCCAGCTAGGCCTCTTTCCTTCTAGATGTTTTAAAACACTTTCAGGGGCGCCTGGGTGGCTCCGTCGGTTGGGCGTCTGACTTCAGCTCAGGTCATGATCTCGAGGTTCGTGGGTTCAAGCCTCGTGCGCGGCTCTGGGCTGACAGCTCAGATTCTGTGAGCCTGCTTCAGATTCTGTGTCTCCCCCTCTCTCTCTCTGCGCCTCCCCCCTCATGCGTGCTGTCTCTCTCTCTCTCTTAAAAATAAACAAAAATTTTTAAAAAATGAAAAATAGGGGCGCCTGGGTGGCTCAGTCAGTTAAGCGTCTGACTTTGGCTCAGGTCATAATTTCTCAGTCTGTGAGTTCAAGCCCCGCGTCGGCTCTGTGCTGACAGCTCAGGGCCTGGAGCCTGCTTCAGAGTCTGTGTCTCCCTCTCTCTCTGCCCCTCCCCTCTTGTGCTCTGTCTTTCTCTGTCTCCCAAAAATAAATAAACGTTAAAAAAAATTTTTTTAAGAGAAAATAAATAAAATACTTTCGCACATTCGTAGTAGCTGGAGCTACAGAATGTTGCTTGTGTCTCATGAAAATAGTATCGGGTTGAACAGATGACTCTGGATCCTGCTTTTTTCACCCAGCGGTCTTTTTGAAATCAAACCACGCTGATTTCCGTGGCTCTAACGTGTTCATTTTTACCGTTATTTAATACACTGTCCCTTGAATACGTCACCGACGGCTTACCAACCTGCCCGTCGGTGGCCATTTAAACAGCAAGCATTTGTTTGCTTTTGTTTTTTGAGTGTTAAAATGAACATCTTTGTATCTTCTGGGACGCCCATAGGCTTTTTTTCCTTTTCAGATAAAAACAGAGTCACGTTGCCAGCTGTGACCACGGACACGAATTCATACTTCCCGGTCGCTAACGAGCCGATCCAAAGGGGCTAGCGCATTGACACTCTCCGCGTGTGGGGTCGGTCTCCGCTGCCCTCCAACCTCTTAGCCCTGATAGTATTTAACTCTCGGATTTTCTGCTCAGCCGACGGATGCACCGTAGTTGTGTCTTTTTTAACGTGAGGTCACATGGCTTTTGTAACGTGGGCCAGCCGTTTGGAAACACGTGCTTCATTCTGCGCCAGACGGTTGGAGTCACTGTCGCTTTCTGCTGGGTGTCTTCTTACTAATGCAGAGGAGTCTGTCACACATCCTGGCTACTTATATTTTGCTTTGCACAGGCATGCACGGAGCAAATATGTGTGCTGCGAACCTTTCGAACTCTCACGGGCTCTGGTAGGCTGGGCATCGCAGACTCGATACCGTCAAATTAGTAACATTGTTTGGCAAATTAATAACATTGTTTGGCGACCTTGCTGCTTTCTCCTATTTAGGAGGGCTGTCCCAGCTTTAAGGTCCAGGAGAATTTTAGCTAATAATTGTCAAATACAGTTGTGTTTTTTTTTTTTAATGTTTATTTATTTTTTTGAGTGAGAGAGAGACAGAGCACAAGCAGGGGAGGGGCAGAGAGAGAGGGAGACACAGAATCCGAAGCAGGCTCCAGGCTCTAAGCTGTCAGCACAGAGCCCGGCACGGGGCTCGAACTCACGAACCTCGAGGTCATGATCTGAGCCTGAGCCGGACGCTCAACCGACTGAGCCCCCCAGGCGCCCCAGATATAGGCGTGTTTTGTACGTGTGTTTTGCAGATACATAACTTCCAGATGCCTTTGGAGGTAGGTCTTTAACATTTTTTTTTAATGTTTATTTATTTCTGAGATAGAGAGAGACAGAGCATGAGTGGAGGAGAGGCAGAGAAAGAGGGAGACACAGAATGTGAAGCAGGCTCCAGGCTCTGAGCTGTCAGCACAGTGCCCGACGCGGGGCTCGAACTCACAGACCGTGAGATCATGACCTGAGCCGAAGTCGGACGCTCAACCTACTGAGCCACCCAGGCGCCCCAGGTCTTTAACATTTTATTTCCCTTTTTGGTTGTTGATCTGTTCAGATTTCTCTTTCTTCCTGGGCCAATTTTGCTAATAAATGTTTTTCTGGAAAAGTGTCCTTTTCATGAGGTTTTCAAATGCGGGTATTAAGTCCTTCCGGATGGTATTTTTCAATCTCCCGGGTTATGCTCTCTTTCATTCCGATGTTGTTTATTTGTGTTTTCTTTTTTTTTTTCTTGATGCTTTTTGCCGAAGGACTATTTTATTAACCTTTGCAAAACACAAGTGCTCGGTTCTGTTCTCTTTTTTTGTTTGTTTGTTTTCTGTTTCCCTAATCTCTGCTTTTGTTTTCTTTCCTCTTATTTTCTTTGGATGTATTTTGTTGTTGTTTTTCTGGTTTCAAGAGTGGACCGTTTGGTTCACTTAGTTTTAAATCCTTCTTGTGTTCATATAAATACGGCAAGGGAGGAGCACCTGCGTGGCTCATGTTAAAAAAATTTTTAAATACAGCAAGGGAATACGTGTCTCTCTCAGACTGACTTGCGCCGCAGCCCATAGGTTTTGATATGTAGCACTGACTTTTCCATTAAGTTCTAAATACTTCACAAACTCTGTTAGCCCCCCTCCACCCCGTCCAAAATGGTCCTTAATTTTACTGCAGGAGAATTCGTCAGTCTCGTCTGTTATGATTAGTGCTTTTGTGTCTTTTTCAAGACACAAAAAAATGTGTGTTTCTCTACCCCAAAGGCTCAATCCTAGTATTTTCTAGAAGCTTCTATCGCTTTGCTGTTCACCATCAGCTCTGCATCTCAGCTGCGTTCACTTGTGTTTATGCTGTGAGTGAGGAGGGCGCATTTTATTTCTTACTATGTGGATCCCCCGTCATCGTGTGGTTTTCGGAAGACCGCCTTCATCTAGTGCTCCACAGAGCTCCTCCCTGGAAAATCCGTGTCCGGACATGCTCGGGTCTGTTCGGGGCTCCGTGACACTGTGATTTTGTAATAAGAAATGTGTATTTGGTCTTCATTTCTGGCACAGAGCTCCTGAACCCTTGAAATTCCCTAAATGATGAGAGCCATGAAAGTGTCTTTTGTTAATCCTAAGAAGTCCCTTTCAACCACACCAGAGTTTATGCCAGTGAGGAGGAGACTTCGGGAAAGCCTCTAAGCACGGAGGCAGGTTTGATGGAACCAACCGGGATCCGAGGGTTAGAACTTTCAGGATCCCTCCCCGCTGCCTCCTGGGAGGTGAAAGGAACTGAGACCGAGCTCATCACCGACAGCCAATGATTTAATCGACCGTGCCTGTGTAACAAAGGCTCCGGAAAAACCCCTGAGCTACAGGGTTGGGAGAGCTTCCCAGTTGGCGAGCCCATGGAGGTGCCGGGAGGGTGGCACGTCCCCCAGAGAGGGAGGGGGAGGCGTGGGAGCTCCACTCCCCTTCCCACGTCCCCAGCCCTATGCGTCTCTGCCATCTGGCTGTTTGCTCCTGACCTACAAACTTTGATGATTGTAAGTCTCGTGTACATCCCATCCTGCCTTGGGGTTTGCTTCTCAGAGGATAAGAAGCAACCCACTGTCCACAGATGGAGATTTTATATCGTCCGAATACTATCCTGGAGTTCTCCACACGGACATCTACACACCTGCTGGTAGATTTGCTCCTGTGGGCAAATGGTTGGTGGAAACGGCCTCCCGGATGGGTTACTTATGGCTGCAAATTCGCTTCCTCTCCTCCCAACAAAGGAGGGAGTCTATTAGCCATTCCTTCTGTGGGCTGACCGGCGGTCAAGCAGTTGTGGGAGGTCTTCTCCGTCTACGTCTCCAGAGGTCTTGGAGTTTCCACTCCTGCCCTCTCGGCCTGTGCTGAGAGCACCGTGCCATAAAGAAGCCTGGCATAGAGGACAATGGAGAGAGAGAGCCCTGCAGGCCCCGGCCGTGCACGTGAGGCCGACGGCCACCTGCCACAGTCCCGAGGCCCGCAGAAGTGCCCGGCCAGCCTGCAGACTCATGAGAAACCATGACGTGTTTGTCTTTTAAGATATGGAGTTTTTTAGGTGGTTTGCTATCTGACAATAGATAGCGAATCCAGCTTTTTTATTTAGAGGGCAGGGGAGGGGCAGAGGGAGAGGAAGAGAGAATCCCAAGCAGGCTCAATGCTGGCAGCGTAGAACCCGTCGCGGGGCTCGATCTCACAAACCGTGAGATCGTGGCCTGAGCTGAAATCAAGGGTCAGACGCTCAACCAACTAAGCCACCCAGGCACCCCTATTTCCTTTTTTTCAAATACTTCTTTATTGGGGCGCCTGGGTGGCTCAGCCAGTTAAGCGTCCAACTTCGCCTCAGATCATGATCTCGCGTTTCATGAGCTCGAGCCCCGCGTTGGGCTCTCTGCTGTCGGCACAGAGCCCGCTTCAGATCCTCCGCCTCCCTCTCTCTGTTGTACCTCCTTCGCTCATGCCCTCTCTCTCTCGCAAATAAACATTAAAAAAATAAAGTAAAATAAATTATTTATAAATGGGGCTCGAACTCACAACCCCAAGATCAAGAGTCACATGCTTCCCTGACTCAGCCAGCCAGGTGCCCCCTCCAGCATTTGTTTCCAAATTTCATTCTCTGTTTGTTGCTGGTAGAGTGGTTTTTTTGTATACCGACCCCACATCCATCAACTACTAATGCTAATCATCGTCTGCAGATTCTTTTCAATTTTCCGTGTGACTTACCAACTGCAAAGAGTGGCAATTTTATTCCTTCCTTTCATAAGTCCTTACATCTTGTATTTCCTTTCCTTTCCTTACCACACTGGCCAAGACCCCCAAAGCGATGCCGCGTGAGTGCCATCGCTGAGTCCTGGCCTTTGCCCCCAGCGTCCCTGAAAGAGCCCCCTTCGCCTGCCGGGACGGTGTTCGTTAGAGGTTTCTCTGCAGACCTCCTCCATCCAGCAAGGGAGCCTGTCTTCCATACCACGCTTACCGAGACTTTTCCATCCGAAACGGAGAGGGAGTCTCAGCAAACATGATTTCTAGAAGCCTCCAAGTGACGATCTGATTTTCACTCTTTACTTTGTCGGTGTGGTCAAACACATTGGCTTCCTGATGTCATCCAAGCCTGCCTTCCCGAATAAAGCCAGTCTGCTTGTGACGGGTCACCCTCCCTCTTACCGCTGGCTTCGGCGTTCAGACACGTGGTTGAGGACTCTCCCTCCTGTGCTCGCGCGTGGGCCCGCCGCGCCCTCCCTCTCCCGCCGTCTCTCTTCCCAGGTGTTGGCATCAGCATTATGATCGCCTCATAAAACAAGGCGGAGAATGTGTCCTCTTTTCTGGGAGAGTTCGTGCGAGATTAAGGTTGCCGGTCCGTAAATATTTGGTAAACGCTTACTCAGAAAACAATCTGAGCCTGGAAGTTTATTCTTTTTTTTTTTTTAATTTTTTTAACATTTATTTATTTTTGACAGACAGAGAGACAGAGTGTGAGCAGGAGGAGGGCAGAGAGAGAGGGAGACACAGAATCCGAAGCAGGCTCCAGGCTCTGGAGCCATCAGCACAGAGCCCGATGTGGGACTCGAACCCACAGACCGTGAGATCATGACTTGAGCCGAAGTTGGCCACTCAACCAACTGAGCCACCCAGGCGCCCCTATCCTTTTTTTTTTTTAATCTTTATTTATTTTGAGAGACAGAGAAAGCGCGTGAGCGGAGGAGGGGCAGAGAGAGAGGGAGGGAGAGAATCCCAAGCGGGCTCCCCAAGGTCGGCACAGAGCCCGAGGCGGGGCTCAGTCCACGAGCTGTGAGATGATGGCCTGAGCCGAAGTCGAGAGTGGGAAGCCCAAGTGACAGCGCCCCCCAGGCGCCCCTGTTCAAAGCGTCTTGATTACAGATTCTATTCGATTCTTCTAAGACTGTCCAGCTCTTCCCACCTTCCGGCATCGCCGTTGGGAGCTGTGTTTTTGGAAACAGAAAAGCGCTTATCTCATCCCATTTTTCAGTCGCATTGCCGTAAAGTCGCCCCTAATATTCACGTATTATTTTCCGTGTCTCTAGCATCTGGGGCGTTGTTTGTTTCTTTCCCTATTTCGTTTTTTTTTCCTGTTATCTTTTGTTTCTTTCCCTACCCTTTTTCTGGGTTAATTTGCTGCTCTTTGCCTAAGTCCTTCAAGCGAATGCTAATCTCGTTGACTTTCAGCTTTTCCTCCTTTTTTGATTCTGCAGTAAAAACTGGACAGTACGTCTGGCTTTAGTATATCCCGCGGGTTTTGCTGCATAGTGGGGGTGATTTCCATCTTAATTAATTTCAAAATAATTTCTCATTTTGTTATGATTCTTTTTTTTTAATCCAGGGGTTATTTGGAAATATATTTCCTAACTCCCAAACGTAGAATTTACTTTTTGTTATTGATTGTTAGCATAATCGAATTATATACTTGAGTACACAACATATACACACAGAGAAAATACTCTGTATGATTCAGTCCTTTGAAAGTAAAACTCACTTTGTGACTACAACGTTCTTAAAACTAGGCCATGCGCTCGCCTGAAAAGACTGTGTTTTGCGATTGGTGTTCTACAAATGACCATTAAGTTAGATTTTCCAATCCTATTTCTCCGATTCTCTATTTATTGATTTTTTTTTTAAGAATATGATTATTCTATCAGTTACTGAGAAGGCTGTGTTAACACGTCCCACTACGATTCTGCGTTTGATTTTTCCTGTTCCTGTGCCTTTATGTATTTTTGAGGCTATGTTATTAGGTACATATAGACTTTAAATTTACCTTCTCTGTTCATGAAATGCCCGCTTTCTAGTAATGCTTTATGCATTAATGTCTATGTTGTCTGACATTATAGTTCTTTGTTTTATGTAATATTTATTTATTTACTTTGAGAGAGAGAGCACAGCGGGAGGAGGGGTAGAGAGAGGGGGAGAGAGAGAATCCCAAGCTGTGAGCATGGAGCTCACTGTGAGATCATGACCTGAGCTGAGATCAAGAGTTGGACACTTAACCAACTGACCCACCCAGGTGCCCCATCTGACGTTATCTTTCTCTTTTTTTTAATGTTTATTATTTTTGAGAGAGAGAGAGAGATAGTGAGCAGGGGAGGGGCAGAGAGCAAGAGAGACACAGAATCCGAAGCAGGCTATGCATCGTCAGCACAGAGCCCAGTGTAGGGTTTGAACTCATGAACTGAGATCACGACCTAAGCTGCAACCAAGAATCAGAAGCTTAACCGACTGAGCCATTCAGGTGCCCTTGATGTTATGGTTCTAACAGCTTGCTTTCGTTCACACGGGCCAGGTACCTCTGTCCATTGTCTTCCTCTCAGTCTTTCTAGAATACTGTATTTTAGCTACCTCTTATAAATGTAGTTGGGATTTTTTTAAATCCAGTATAATAATCTTTGTCTTTTTTTTAGTTTATTTTTGGGAGCAAGAGACAGAGCAGAAGCAGGGGAGGGAAGAGAGAGAATCCCAAGCAGGCTCCATGCCACCAGCACAGAGCCCAACAAGGGGCTTGAACCGATGAGCTGTGTAATCAAGACCTGAGTTGGATGCTTAACCAAGCACCCCAGTGCCCCTAATCTTTGCCTTTTAATTGGAGCAGTTAGTCCATTAACATCTAGTGTAATCACATGTGTATTTGGTTTTAAATCTACCATTTTGCTAAGTGTTTTATGTTCTTTGTTCCACATCTATGTTCTTGTTTTTCTCCTTTCATGCCTTTTTTAAATTGAGTGCTTTTTATTTATTTTTTTTAAGTTTATTTATTTATTTTGAGAGAGAAGGAGAGGGAGCATGAGCAGGGGAGGGGCAGAGAGAGAGGAAGAGAGAGAGAATCCCAAGCAGGCTCCGTACTGTCAGCACAAAGCCAGACAGGGCGCTCAAACACACAAACCGTGAGATCATGACCTGAGCTGAAATCGGGAGTCGGACGCTCAACCGACTGAGCCTCCCAGGGGCCCCGATTGAGTGCTTTTTCAAATTCCATTCCCTTCTGTTAGCTTGGATGTTATACCCCTTTTACCATGATTTACTGGTTACTCAAGAGATTACTGCATGCATCCTTCATTTATCAAAGCCAAATATTCTGCTATTTTTACTTATTTCCAAGACAACACATGGATCACAGAACACTTAAACTCCGTGTATCCCCTAGATCCATTATTCGTGCATGATCAAGCTACCTAAACTAGTTCAACCACCGTCTTCTTGTCACGCTCCCAGATTCTGTGGGTCTTAGCAACTTGGAAAGAACACGGAGGGGACCTCTGGCCTTTGCTCTCACATAGGAGACTCTGTTCGATACATCGAGGGACGTCCAGATTATTTCCAAGCCATTTTTTTGATAGACAGGCAAATCCGTTTAGAATTACCACCCAGTTACCATTTTTTTTTAGCTTCTCATTCGTGTCTGCATTCCTGCCCTTCCCTCTGGGGTCACTCTCACTTAGTGCAGGTTTGCCAGTGACCATTGCTCCCAAGTTTTGTTTGTCTAAAACTGTCTTCATTTTCTTACATTGTCCTGGGGAATAGAACCTTCGATCAAAAAGCTAACATTTTTCAGCCCTTTAAAGGTACCGTTCCGCTGTCGTTCGGCCTCCACTCCTTCTGTTGAGAGGTCAGTTGTCAGGTTCTTACTGCCCCTTGGAAAGACAACCTTCCCCCCCTCCTGTCGTTAAGATTTCCTCGCCGCCTTTGGTGTGCGATGGTCTCCCCACCGTGTCCGTGCCGGGCGCGCCCTTGTTTTCATTCATCCTGCTGCAGACTCACGGAGGTTCTGGGATCTGTGCCTTCGTGACTGTCATCAGCCAGGTGACACGCTCAGCTGTTTTCTTCTCAAATGTTGTTTCTCTTGTGTCCTTTCGTCTCTCTTTCTGGGACCCCAGCCGCACATACCTTGGGCTTCCTCCCTGTCCCCCCTGTATGGACACGTGCCCCATTCTGTAGTTCCCATGCCTTCATCTCTCCCTGCTTCTTTCTGAGTGTTTT
Organism: Paguma larvata; assembly: GCA_030068075.1. Lineage (NCBI taxonomy): Eukaryota > Metazoa > Chordata > Mammalia > Carnivora > Viverridae > Paguma > Paguma larvata. The sequence continues at coordinate 26,626,949 of CM057843.1, forward strand.
CTTCTTTTTTTTTTTAATTTTTTTTAATATTTATTTATTTTTGAGACATAGAGACAGAGCATGAGCAAGAGAAGGGCAGAGAGAGGAAGGAGACACAGAATCCGAAGCAGGCTCCAGGCCCTGAGCTGTCGGCACCAGAGCCCGACGCTGGGCCGAACTCACAGACCGCGAGATCATGACCTGAGTCGAAGTCGGACGCTCAACCGACTGAGCCCCCCGGGCGCCCCTGAATGTCTTCTTCTGATTTCATCTTCCAAGTCACTGATGTTTTTCTTCGGCGTCCGGCATCCTGGTGCCCTCGGCCACACGGCTCTTCGTGGCACCTGTTTCTTTTCCACTTCTGGAGCCGCCATCGGGTCCGCTTGTTAATTATCACGGGTTTCAAGCTCTCCCCCACAGCTCGCAGTCTTTCTCTCCTCCAGGGCGGCATCTCCATCCCAAGCTACTGCGGTTTCCCCCCACGCAGAGAGCACGCTATCCTCACCCGTCGGGCTCGTGAGTAAGGACGATCTCAAACTGAATGGATGGCTCACTGGATGACCATCTCTATTGAACGGTTGGCACTTTTTCGTATCCTTAGGCACGGAGGTTTCCGAGGTATCTAGAGTATACAAACGTCTACTCATGGAAATCTCGAAAGTGGAAATTTCTTGTCCTCGCCTGACCATCTGCATGAGAGCAAGGGACTCCACTCCATTCGGCCCTAGGAGGAGCCGGCTAGCAGGGCCAGCCGACGGAGGGCGTCTGAGGTCACCACGCCTTTCCAAGCCCTGCTCCAGCTGCAGGGGGACATCAGAGAGAGAGGCGTGGTCCTCCATTAGCTGTTCCTCGTGGAATGCTTCCCTCGGCACCTCGGTCAGCCTCCTGCGTTCGAGTGATCTCATCCAACGGTTGGTTCCAAAGTTCTTGTTAAGTAAGTTAAGTTCTCTTGGGAGAACTAACACCCTGACCGTCCCATCCCACCTCACGGACCTGGACCCTGACCCCATCCTAAACCACACCTAGAATAGCGAGGCTGGCTCTGAGGGTTACCTGTCTGGAGCCCCAGGACTTCCCGGGGCCTGAGCAGAGAAGAGAAGGGCTTCTAGTGTGTGCGCACGTGTGCGCTTGTGACTCCTGAGATCAGAGTTACGCGGCATCCAGTCGGCCCGTCTCGAGTGCACAGTTCAGCAGTTTCCACGTACTCACAGAGCTGCGGAACCACCACTGCCATCCCTTTTAGAGCATTTTCATCGCCTCAAAAAGAGAACCCTGTCCCTGTTAGCAGTCACCCCCTCCCCCCAAACTCGGCCCCTGGAAATCTCTCCAGATTCGCCAGTTCGGGACATTTCCCGTAAATGGAATCGTATCTTGTGTGGTCGTGTGTGACTGGCTCCTTTCACTTAGTGTCACGTTTCTGAGGTTCACCTGTCATATAGCAGATGTCACTGCCTCGTTCCTTTTTATAGCCACGCACTATTCGGTTGTGTGGACAGACTATGTTCTGCCCATTTATTCATCACCCGATGGGCTTTGCGTTTGTTTCTGCCTTTTTTATTTTGCGTAATGCTGCCAAGGACCTTTAGCTACAATATTTTCATCTCTTTGGGGCCTGCACCTCGAGGTGGGGTTGCTGGGTCGCCTGTAGCTGTCTGTCTAATATTCCGAGGGAGCGCACAACTGGCTTCCAGAGCGGCCGCACCGTTTTACCCTCCCGCCCGCTGCGCATCGGGGGTGCAGCCTCTCCACCTCCTCGCCGACGTTCGTCATTGTGACGACAGCCGTCCTGTTGGCTGTGAACTTGCGTCTCACTGTGGTTTTGACCTTTATTTCCCTGGGGCCATGATACTGGGCATCTTTTCATGTACTTATTGGTCATTTGTAAATCTTTGAGAAATAGTTATTGAGACCCTTCGGCTATTTTTTTTTGTTTATTTGAGAGGAGAGAGCAAGTGGGGGAGAAGGGCAGGGGAAGACAGAGAGAGAGAGAAAGAGAGAAAGAATCTGAAGCAGGCTCCATGCTCAAGGGTGTTCGGTCCCACAACTCTGGGATCCTGACCGGAGCCGAAATCAAGAGTTGGATGCACTCAGCCAACTGAGCCACCCATGAACCCCCTTTGGCCTACTTTTAATTTGGTTTTCCTTTTTTTTTTTAATGTTTATTTATTTTTGAGAAAGAGAGACAGAGAGCAAGTGGGGGAGGGGCAGAGAGAGGGGGAGACAGAGGATCCAGAGTGGGCTCAGCACTGCCAGCACGGAGCCCGACGTGGAGCTCGAACGCACAAACTGTGAGCTCATGACCTGAGCCAAAGTCAGATGCTCAACCGACTGAGCCCCCCAGGCGCCCTAATTTGGTTTCCTTTTAATTATTGAGTGGCAAGAGTTCTTTATATATTCTAGATATAAGTCCCTTATCAGATCTCTGATTTACAGATATTTTCTCCCATTTCAAGCTGTCACTTTCTCAGTCATGTCCTTTGAAGCCGGAATTTTAAATCTCGATGGTGTTCCGATTTATCTATTCATCCTTGTGTTACGTGGGGTTTGGTACCACATCTAGGAGACTACTGCCTGCTACGAGGTCGTGACAATTTACAGCCCTACTGTTTTCTAAGAATTTTGTAGCTTTAGCTCTCTATTGAGGTCTTTGATTCACTTCAGGTTAAAATGTGTGTGTATGGTGTGAGGTAGGGGTCCAGCTCCTCTCTTTGCATCTGGAAGCATCTTGCTTTAGTTATTATTTTCTGTGACCTTCTGGGTTTTCTTTTCATGGCCTGGGCGAGAAGGTCTCATTTCATTCCAGTTACTATGGCCCCCAAAAGAACAGTTTGCCATCATACCGTTGTGTTCCCATAGTGAACGCTACAGAAAATCATCCCTGAGGGGGAGCGCGCGTGTGCATACGCACACACGCACACACACGCGCGCGCGCGCACACACAGTAACCCCATAGGATGGGGAGTGTACGCCTCACCACTCCCACCCCTGGCTACAGAACCTCCTGAAAGTTGTAGCATAAGCCCTTCTCCCCTTTGGCTGAGTGAGTCATCAGCTGTTTCCAAGGCCTTTGCTAAAACACTAGTATTTGTTTTGCAACTGAGTTTATCGGGTCTTATCCAGGAAGGGTTAGCCAACTCCTTCCTGGCGGAGGTCAGGGCCCAGGGGAAAGAGCCTGTGCAAATTAAGCTGCTTGGGGAGGGAGTCCAATGGGGCAGATGCCTGGGTGCCGCGTACTCACTTCCTCTGAGAAGGCTACATCCGGGTCACGCCGTAGTTAGCACCCCAGGAAAGTCCTTTGGAAGGCAGGTACCCCGTCTTCTTCGTCATGGCGCCCCAGCCCCTAGCACGTGGGCAACCACAACGCAGGGCAGGGCTGATATTTGGAGAGTGAGAAATGCAAGCAGGAAGGAAACGGAACAATAGAAGGGCAGGGGCAGCAAGGACTGGGGAGAGCTGAAAGAGAGAGAGAGAGAGAGAGAGAGAGAGAGAGAGTCGTGTGGGCTCTGGAGCAAATGCCACCTCATCTCCCACGTTGGGTTTGGCGGGAGGTCGAGCAGGCATTCCGTGCTCCGTGTCCCTGGAGAGAGGGCAGGCGGCAGGCACTTGGAGGCAGCTGACCCATCCCGTCTGGGGAGAGAGCCTGGGCTGCGGCGCCCCGCTGCATAGAAGGCACGTCCCTCTGTGGATGGCCTCCGCGGGCTGGAGGTGGGGGCCTGCTCTTTGTCTTGGGGAGCAGAACCACCCCAGCCTGGCCCCGGCCCACGGCCGAGCACAGGCTGATCCCAGCACCAGGCAGAGGAAGGCCACCAGTTATCACCAGCCTGCTGGCACCAGAGGGAACAGAGGCGGCTTCGGCCCTGCCTGCTGGCCGCCGCCGGAAAAGGGCTCTGGCCGCTAACCCAGTTGGCGAGCAATGGAGAGAAGAAAAAGATGCATCCGCTCCTCACTGCTTGAGCGTACGGGAGGCCTTTGGAGGGTGTGTTCAAGGCTCGCGGTTCCTCGTAGTGGGGTGACTCACGTCCCCCCCAAAAGGCATGTCCAAGTCCTAACCCCCGATTCCCGTGAACGTGAAGAGGTGGGCCCTAAGTCCCGTGACGGGAGTCTTCATGAGGGAGAGGAGAGGGAGGTCTGAGAGGCACAAGAAAGGAGACAGAGACAGGCAGAGACCGGGGTGACACAGCCACACACCGCGGAGTACCGGGGCCACCGGGAGCTGAAGGATTTGGTTCAATGACCAAACTGAAGAGGCCGTGAGGCTCAAACACGTGGTTCCAAGTTTAATGTTTTCCGGAAGAGCACCAGGACAGCAGGAAGCAGCGGGCGGACACTCCGCTCCCCAGCACGCCCGCGGAAACACCGTCTGGAAAGTCTGACCAGCAGAAGTCCTTCAGAGGGAAGGATGCACAGGGCCCAGACCCGGCCGCCAGGCCCCGGGAGGGCAGAGGGAGGAGTCGAGGCCCAGGGTCACTAGGGAAGGACCCTTCCCCACGGGAAGGAAGGTTCCTGTAGGGGCGTAGGGGCCCAAGCGGGTAGGGGAGGGACCTTGGCGCTGGGCACTAATGGAGAGAGGCAGGCAAGGGCCTCAGGGCCAAAGTCCACCACAGGCCAGAGCACAAATTCTAGGCAGCAGCCGCTTCGGGTGTTTCTACACCCTGCCCGCCAGAGGGGGTTCTGACTCCAGTGCTTGAGACGTGCCTTCTCTCCTGGTCAGAGGGACGGTACCCCACGGGGCCTCCGAGACAGGCAGAGGGGGAGCCTTCCAGCCCCTTCGGGCTCTCCCCTGCGCTGGGGCCTGGAGGAAGCCCCTCCCGTGGTGTCCTAGGAGAGGCCTGGGGGAGAGAACGCCGAGCCCTCAGGGAAACAGGACTGGAGATGGTGGGCAGGGAGCTCGCCTAGCAAATAGTAGAGAACCGTGAAGGCTGTTATAAAACTAAGACCCCAAGGCCTTCCGAGGCCGACCCGTCTGACAGCGCCAGGGTGGCAGCCGGGAAGACCTTCCCCAGGGCTCCGGAGCAGTCCAGGGCTGTGAAGCAGAGCCACGCCAGGACGGAGGGCTCTGCCTTGGTGGCGCTGAGCAGATCCGGGGACTCCCAAGGTCCCCAGCGGCGGCTGTCAGGAGTCTGTGGGTTCCAACGAGCAGGCCGAGACTGAGGGCTTGGCTGTCCTGCTGAGAGCTGACTTTCGCTACCCCAGCCCCAACCCCTCTCAGAAAGACCCGCCGAACCCGCCGGCGAGGCTGTGATGACCCAGGACGTGGAGGCCAGTCCAGCTGTTGCCCCAGAAGGCTCCTAAGTGGCCGAGGAGGGTCCCACGCCCTCCGCCCCTCCCCACCCCCCAGCCCCGCGAGCTGGAGCAGCCTCCCCGGGGAACTGGTGTGGCTGGTGGGAAGGCAAGAATAACAACGCCTCCCTTTTCCCACACGGCTTATTTTGCTGCTTTCACAAACTTTACAATTTCCTTAATTAGTTCCAGCCACGGGAGCAAGGATGACTCGGGGACACCCTGCCCTGTGACCGCCCTGACACCCTGCCCTGTGACCGCGCGCGCGCGCGCCTGCTGGGTCACCTAAGGATACGTGCGGGGAGGGCGGCCGGGGACGCCCCCCACCCCCCATGCCCGCCCTGTGGGGCCCACCGCGGAGCCGCCAAGGCCGGGGAGCACGGCGATTCTGCTTCCCCTTCCGCGGAGGGCGTCGTGGGGGGTGGGGGTGGGGGTGGGGGCAAAGCTGGGCAGTGAGGCGGGGAAGCCGGGACCGGGGGAGGGGCTGCAGCGAGACCCGTGCCCGCCCGCCCCCGCGCCCCCCGGGGCGGTGAGGGCGGTGAGGGCGGGGCGGGGCGGGGGGGGGGGGGTGGGGGGAGGGGAACGCCCCGGGGGGGTCTAGGGCTCCAAGGCGTGCTTGACCAGGTAGCCGCTGAAGGTGATGTAGGTGTCAAACTCGTCGCTGAAGATGGCGTTCTCGCGCTCGCCCCGGAAGAGGCGCACCCACACCTCGTCCTGGTCCCGCAGCTCCAGCATCAGGCTCTGGCTCTGCATGATGCTGCGGTCGCTGACCTGGGCGAACAGAATCACCGCCTCCTCCCCGTTCTTCATGATGTGCAGGTACGTCTCCTTCTGGTTCCAGGTGTGCACGTTGAGGCTGAAGAAGTAAACGCCGGGCACGTAGCAGTAGAACTTGCCGGTAAACATGTTGAAGTGGCCGTAGAGGTTCACGAACTCCGTGTCGAAAATCACCGTCTGGTAGTAGTCGTTGCTGTGCAGCGGCTTCTTGCGGCCCACCGAGAAGGCGGCGTAGTGGTTCTTGCAGCGGTCCCCGGGGGCCCCCATGGACCCTTTCTGCCCTTTGGGGCCCACGTGGCCCCTGGCGCCCGCGGAACCCGTTTTGCCGTATTTCCCCTGCAGGCCGCGGTCTCCTCGGTCCCCCTTCTCGCCTGGAGGGACAGGAGAGGACACGGCGTCAAGCGAAGCTGGCCCGGCCTCCGAGCTTGTTCTATTTTCATCCAGGAGCAATCATTTTTTTTTCCCCCTCCGGAAAGTCCTGGCAACGCAGAGGGAACATACGGGCTTGTCCCCGAGCGGCGGGCGCTGCGGCCAGGCCCGCGGCTGACTCGGAGCAAATGAGCTGCAGCTGTCGGGCTCGCCCGGGAGGTTACCCGGACCGCGGCGGCCGCTGGCGTCTCAGAAAGCGGGCTGGGGGCGGAGGGTGGGGCGCTGAGCCCCAAAACAAGGGATCGGAGGCTCAGATGCAGCCGGGGGCAGGGGAGGGTGGCGAGAGCCTTCTCCGGCCCTGGTTCTGAGGGCCTCGTCTTTCCAATCTGTCCTCCAGAAAGGACACAGAGCCTCAGATAGAATTTTCTCCTCCTCCACCTCTAGAGGACAGCCTGCCCCTGGTCCGTGCCCTGAGGGTGGCCCGCCTCATCCTCCCTAAAGACCACGTCTTCCCGGGGGGCGCCTGGGGGGGCTCAGTCAGTTAAGCCTCTGACTCTTGGTTTCGGCTTAGGTCATGATCTCAGGGGTTCATGAGTTGGAGCGCCCCCCAGCGGGTTCCACACTGACAGCACAGAGCCTGCCTGGGATTCTCTCCCTCCCTCCCTGTCTTCCCCTCCTCTGCTCTCTCTGCCTCTCAAAATAAACTTAAAAAAAAAAAAAAAAAGACTACATCTTCCCCCTCCCCCCCCCCCGCCCCGCAGAACAGAGCCCTCCCGCCCCCGCCCAGAGGAAGGTCCCCTCGGCGACGTTGTAGCAGCCTGACCTTTCAAGATGGTGATATTGATCTGTGGCACCGGGAGGGCCTGGTACACGGGGCTGCCGGGGTCACAGCAGCGGAAGCATTGGGAAGTGGGGGCCTTGTCCGCCTGCCTGGGGCTGTACTTTTCATCGTTCTCTTCATCCCTAAGGGAATAAAGACGTTACCGTGAAAACCAAGATCTCTCCCAGCTGGGACCTCTTCTCTCTCCTGCTGCCAGAGGGTCTGGTCTCCCTGCTTGCCTCCCCTCTCTCCCGGGCGTGCCAGGCCGTACCCTCGCTTTCCCTCGACAGAGGCGGCATTGGCTCTTGGCCAAGTCTGGGACCCTAAACGGAATTTCTGGAAGAGCGCCCCCCCCCGCCAGCACCCCGCCTTCTGGTCACAGCAATACTCGCAAACAGTGATAACAAAAGCAGCAATCATTTGAGGGCCATGCGAGCCGGGGCTGCTTGGAGAGATCTGCCCTCCGGGAGGCGTTTTGGAGGGTGTGTAACAGTGTTGTGAATCCCCTCTATTAACTGTGATTCCAGAAGATACTACATTAAGCTGACTCATTTGTAATGAAAGGGCTCGGCCAGATCTTTAGGGTCCCTTTGAGCTTTGGCAGCTGGAGACCGGACTCCAGCGTTTACTACTGGTGTTAGAGGGGCGGCTGGGGCTGGACGGGGACAACTCCATGCCGCCACCTTGTGGCATCGCCCTGCGCTGCGTGGTGCTCTTTGCTCCCAGGCTCTGGAGCTGACGGTACCGTCTCAGAGGTAGTCACTCCGTCTCAAAAGGCCAGCTCCTTCTCTGCCTCCGCTCCTGCCTTTCAACCCCAGACAATCCAGGAAATGGATCCGTACACCCTAAATTCAGGCCCCACACGCACCGGACTCTCAGGCGGACCCCTGCCTCTTGCTGGAAGTCTCCATCTAGAGTCTGCAAACCACACAAAGGTGATGTCTCCAAAAGCATCCGCCCATCACTCTGCCCCTGGAACCTTCTCCTCCCGAGCTTGCTCACGATACCATCGTTGGCCACCCAGAATGGAGCTCAGCTCATCCGGGAGGTGTCTCTGGCCTCGCCACTACGTTCTGAGGCTCACGGGGTCCTTTGAGGTCAGCTCCCTCACCGAGGTACCTGCAGAAGCTGGGTCCTCAGGTCCCCCCGTCCCTGGGGGACCCTCGCCACTCTGACTGCCCTCCTGGAATCTGCCTCCCCCGACACCTCCCATCCGTCTTCTTCTCTGCCTTCTCCAGCCTTCTTTCTGGAACCCCAGGACTCCGAACCTCTCCAGATATCCCCACCCCCTCCGCGATAATCCTCCCTGTAGGATTAAGTTCAGGAAAGACCCTTCCCCACCAGGCTCCTGTCCCTTCCCGTTCCTACCCTCCACTACCCCAAAGCCGCCTGGCGCGGCCACAACTTCCCACACACCCTCCTTCTGCGCCTGAATGCCCCCCCGGCACCTTCAAGATGAGGTCACGCCTCTGCTCAGTCTCCCCCCCTCCCACCGCCACCCCCAGCATTGCGGGCACACCTGTCCTACCTCACTGCTCACTGCTCTACTCCCCCATAACCTCGGGGTTCCTGGAGGCCAGGGACTGTCATTCGTGCATGTCCCCCGGTCCCTAGCAGATGGCCAGACCAATATTAGATGCTCAGTGTTCATTGAATGAAAAGAGAGAGGGGGAGGGAAGTGGAGGCGGGGGAAGTGGGGGAGGAGGAGGAAAAGGAGCAGGAGGTGACAGACGTCACTGTGCACCGCATTGCATGCAGTTCCGTCGTACTCTAAAGCTCACCCGAAGCCTTGGGCATCAAGTCCGCCCAGAGCTCAAAGTAATGGAGAAAGTCAACGCACTGAGCTAGAACCTCACACTTGATGGATGACAGCTTCGTGAGCAATATCTAGGCATTTTGTACATCCCGACAAAATACTCCAAATAGCCTGAAGTCTGTATGTCACTGAAGGTCATACACATGAAGACGAAACCATTCAGGAGAAATTCATAACTTTTCAGGAAAAGCCGCCACTTCTCCGCCGGTCCTCCGCCAGCCTCTCCAGTCTGCAACCTGATGAGCTGGTCGGGGTCGTGGGGACCAGCTCACGGCGCCATCCCTGCCTCCTGCCTGCAGGGGGTTCTCGGAACGCTGGAAGAGCCTCTCAAAGGACAAACCGAGGGCTGGGGTGGAGGTCTTGGTGTACTCTTTTTTTTTATGTTTATTTATTTTTGAGAGAGAGAGAGAGAGAGAGCAGAGAAGGGGTAGAGAGGGAGGGAGACAGAATCTCAAACAGGCTCTGCGCTGTCGCCGCAGAGCCCGATGTGGGGCTCACACCCACGAACCGTGAGATCACGACCTGAGCTGAAACCAAGAGTCAGAGGCTTAATGGCCCGAGCCACCCAGGCACCCCTTTGGTGAACTCTTTACTTGAGGACGTGTCTGCGGAACCTTACACAGACCTAATCCCCTTGGGGTTAGGAGGAGGTGGGTTACAGTGCTCGGTTTCGGGTCAGCCTCGCTGAAAGAAGAGGCTGGTCTGTCCTCCCGGACCAGCCTCCACGAGCCCATTCCTCAGCCCGGCCTGTTGCTCCGCGGCATCCAGCCCCGAGCGAGCCCCCTGGACCCCAGGTTCAAGCCGCCAAGCCCGGAGCACCTGCGCGCACGCCGTCCCAGTCTCTCACCTGTCCGCGTGGTCCCCCGGCGGCGGCTCCTTGGTCCCCTCCTGCTCCTGCAGCTCCTGGGGGCCCCGCGGCGCTCGGCCCAGCGCCGGGCCGCAGGCGAAGGCCAGCAGCAGGCAGCACGCCAGCCCGAGTGTCAGTCCCCGGGAGCCCATGTTCCCGCGCGCCCTGCTGGGAGAGACACACGGGCAAGGCCACGGGCCGGGAGGGGCCCCGCGGAGAGGCCAGCCGGAGGTGTCGCCAGACCCACGAAGCCGGGAAGGGCTTGGGCCCCGGCGGCTCCCGGGAGGGCGACCACACACGTACTGTCACACTCGCGTGCTCCCACACGGTCTCCACACACTCCTCCGCGCGCACTCACGTACCCTTGCACGCGACACACGCGCACACGTGTACTCAGTGCCCTCGCGCTCACACGCGTGCACACGTGTACTCGGGACTCGCACGACACAGGTGCACACGCATACTCCATGCTTTCACACGTGCGTGCACACAGAGACTCCGTATCCTCACACTTATACTCACATGTATACTTTCAGGGCTCTCACGCGTGACAGTGTGCACACGGATACTCAGTACCCAGACCCAGCGGGTGCACGCGAAAGCTCACACTCACACCTGACACACCCTTGTACACACAGGCGCATACTCTTGCACTTACACACGTTTGCACAATCCTAACACATTCGCTCATACACACTCATACACCGCGGTGCACGCTCACGGGCCCCGTGAACACACTCTCTCACACGTGACACAGTCACACACGCTCTCACACACTCCCAGTGCATTCGGCACACTCAGTGCGTGTATACATACACGCTCCCACATATGCACGCTTTCAACCCACTCGCATCCACGGGCATGCTCACACAATTGATGTGCGCACCCACACCGTCTCCCGCAGCCGCACGCATGTGCACGCACACGCACGCACACACTCCCGTGCACTCACGCGCTGCCACGTACGCATGTACTCGGCCCCTGGAGCCTTAGCCAGGGGGCTGGCACCAGAGCGCTGCCCAATGCCGCGAGCACAGCACTGCCCGAGCCACCCAGCCTCCCGGGGAGGAGACCTCTCGCCAGTGGGCTCTGCAGGCGACCCTTTATCAGCCCTGTTAGAACAGTCAGCACACTCCCGGAAGCCTGTGTGTGGCCGCCGTCCTGTGCCGTGGCCGTGGATGGGGATGGAGGGATGTCACGCATCTCAAAGCCAACCCCGCGTCTCTTGTGGTGCTCTCAGGTGAAAGCTCTGGACAGGTCCTCACCCAGCATTGAGAACGGTCCTTCTAGAAAGACGCATCCACTGGGGGCGCCCAGTGAGCCCTTTATGGGGCCGTGCTTGGGCTTAAAATAGGCAAAAAACATCCTGTCCACTTCCACCGTTAGCTAACTTGGAGAAAACTCTGGATGGACGATAGATGGATAGATGACTGACTGTTTCTGGTGGGTTGGGAAACCTCCCCACTGCAGGAGTGGGTAACTGGTCAATCCCAACCCATCTTTGTTGACCAAAACATATGATTCAACCCCTCAAAGGGGCTGCCGGGACACTGTGCTCAACGCTTTCAGCTGCCCAGTGAGAAACGGAGGCCCAGGAATGGGAACCACCCTCCCCTCGAAGCCAAGTTAGGAGTGGGATCCAGGCTGTTACTCACAGGCAAATCTCAGAAGGTCCCAGGCCTGGTTTTCTTTCAGCTCCTCCTTTATGTTTAAGGAGAATTAATTACTGAGACAGATTTCTTTTTTTGTCAGTAATTATCTACCCAGATGGATGTTCCTTTCGCCAATCATGGGAGGCCCTAGACTTCCTCCAAACACCCCATTGCTCAGAGGCCTTGTAGCTGGTAGGTCCACTTTGGGGCTTTGTTCTTTATTCTGTGTGTTGGTGGGCTCGCTGTTATAGCTCTGCAGAGAGGGCGCTCCGTTGGCCCGCTCTGCGGGAGCCCCCATGCCAGATGAAGACAACATGGGGGAGGCAGACAGCCAGGAACAAAAGCCCGGGGACATGAAAGGCAGAAGCCGGAAGTTCTCCAGATGGATCCTTGGAGATGTGATGAGCCTCTGGGCTCGGGAGGCTGCCTCCTCAGAAACCCCCTCCATCCCTGTCACCCACACCTCCACCAGGTCTTCGGCTCCCTGCAGGACTCCCCACCTCACACGCTGCGGATTAGCTGGGTCTCCTCCCCTCCAAGTTCTCTACCAGCCGACCACCCCTCCCAAGCACCAGGGTCCAGAGGGCTTCCCAATGACCAGGAGACTGCTTGGACCAGCCCTCCACTCAGATTCTCTACTGTATGTGTTTATGTGAATTTATAAAATACACATTAAAATTATTTATCCATCTATCTATTCATCCATCCATCCATCCATCCATCTATCCATCCATCTATCCATCCATGCATCCATGCATCCATCCCATCTGTCCATTCATCCGTCCGTCTGTCCGTCCGTCCATCCATCCATCCATCCATCCATTTATCCATCCATCCATTCATCCATCTCTCTATCCATGCATCCTTGCATTCATCCATCCATCCATCTATCCATTCATCCATCCGTCCATCCATCCATCCATCCATCCATCCATCCATCCATCTATCCATCCATGCATCCATGCATCCATCCCATCTGTCCATTCATTCATCTGTCTGTCTGTCCGTCCATCCATCCATCCATCCATCCATTCATCCATCTCTCTATCCATGCACCCATGCATCCGTCCATCCATCCATCTATCCATTCATCCATCCATCCGTCCATCCATCCATCTGTCCATCCATCCATCCATCTGTCCATCCATCCATCCATTTATCCATCCATCCATCCATCCATTTATCCATGCATCCATCCATCCATTTATCCATCCATCCATCCATCCATCCATCCATCCATCTCTCTATCCATGCATCCATGCATCCATCCATCCATCTGTCCATTCATCCATCCATCTATCCGTCCATCCATCCATCCATCCCTCCATCCATCCCTCCTTCTATCCATGCATGCATCCATCCATCCTTCTATCATTTCTGCTCGACAGGGCATAAGTGACACCCCAGTCTGTCCCCACTCTTTGGTTGCATTGTATAGCCCCTCTCGTCCTCTGCTCAAGCTCCCTGCTTTGCAAACACTAACATACACACATACCACCTGGGAAATATGGTTAAAATGCAGATTCTGATTCAGGAGGTCTGGGACAGGGCCTTGAATGTCTGCACTTTCCAAAACCCCAGGTGCTGCCCATGCTCTTAGTCCTTGGACCATACTTTGAATCCCAGCTTGCAGCCACAACCCCCAAACTCCTGGCATCTGTCCATCTGTACGCATCTTTCTCCCCTGGCCAGGAGTTCCCTTTCTCCTGCTCTCTTCTACCGAAAACCAGCTTGCAGGACCGACAGCGGCACCAGGCACAGGGCTGAGCATCCACTCCAGGCATCATCTCAATGCGTCCTTCTAGCCCTGTAAATTAGGGTTAGGTCTGAGAACACGTCCTCACTAGTAATTCTTACCCCACCACAGGCCTCAGAGGGACCTCCAGTGAACCCTTTCAGGAGACTCGTTCCTTATTACACCAACCTTACAAACGAGCAAACCAAGATGTATACAAGTGGATTAGCCTAAGACTGCCCAATCTTTTTTTTATTATTTTTTTTTAACATTTATTCATTTTTGAGAGACAGAGTGTGAGCAGGGGAGGGACAAAGAGAGAGGAAGACACAGAATCCGAAGCAGGCTCCAGGCTCTGAGCTGTCAGCACAGAGCCCCCAAGCGGGACTCGAAGTCACAGACCGCGAGATTATGACCCGAGCTGAAGTTGGACGCTTAACCGACAGAGCCACCCAGGCACCCCAGACTGCCCAATCTAAGCGGGGGCTGAAGGGGGTCACTGGATTTGACCGCAACAGGCTGTCCTCAGATCACACCATTATCCTACCTGGTCCTCAAGACCAAGGCCGAGTGCCTCCCCTTCCTCCTGACGCCTTCCCAGACCGCCAGCTGGCAAAACCTCTCCCTCCCCTTTTTAAACGTTGTTTTTCCTGTTGTCTTATTCTGCAGAGTTTTGCTTGGCCCGTGAGATTCTGCACAGCCGCCCGTGACCTCCGCGTTGTGTTCCTCTTGAACCGGCCAAGCATCCTGCATGCAGCACCCTGAACTTGACTGCTGCTCAACAAATATTTGTGAAATGGAATTTTCTAAAGTTGTTTATTTCCCTTTTTCTGCATTTCCTCTGTTTTTCCTTGGCCCCTCAATAATTACTCTCTTTTTTTTTTCTTTAAATGCCGAGCTTGCATCACTTAAAAGGAAAAGAGGTTTTCCTTTCTTTAAACAATTTTTTTTCCTGAATCCAAAGTAATATGTATTTATTTTGGGAAAGTCGGGAAATAACAACAAACACACATAAAAAGCTACCTTGGATTCCTTTATCCCCAGGGTGTCTCAGCCTCAGCACCGCTGACATTTGGGACTGACTCACCCTTTGTCGTGGGAGGTTGTCCTGTGCGTTTGCAGGATATTCATCGGCATTCGTGGACTCCACGTACTAGATTCTATTAACACGCCCCCCTCCCAGCTGTGACTGACAGCCAACCATGTCTCCGGACTCTCGCATGACCCCTGGGAGGCGAAACTCCCCCCAGCTGAGGCTCGGTGCTCCACCCCCAACGGCGGCCCCATCTGGCGCGGTGGTCTGTCTCTTCCTGGTCTGGAAAAGGGTTTTTCTGGACGTCGATCAGAAGAGCCGGGGACCAGGACGCAGCCAACCTAAGGGGATGATATCAGTGGGGACGGAGCCAGCAAAGAGTCAGAGGCGCCAGGCCCACATCGCGAGGGCAGCCGAGGCTGGTGGTTCTCCTCAGGCACCTCCTCTTTGGGGCCAAAGCAAACCCTCGGTGAAATCTTTGTCCTCCTTCAAAAATATCTTCAGAACCTGGGGCGCCTGGGTGGCTCAGTCGGTTACGCGTCTGACCGCAGCTTAAGTCATGATCTCATGGTTTGTGAGTTCGAGCCCCGCGTCGGGCTCTGTGCTGACAGCTCAGAGCCCGGAGCCTGTTTCGGATTCTGTGTCTGCCTCTCTCTCTGCCCCTCCCTGCTTGTGTTCTGTCTCTCTCTCTCTCTCTCTATCAAAAAAAAAAATAAACATTAAAATAAAAAATATCTTCAGAACCATGTTACAAAGGGCCACAGAAGAGTCAGCATCACGAATGATCGCTTCTGTAACTTTTGGGCAAAAACAGTATTGCCCAACGTCCAACCGGACTTGGCTCCAAATCACTTTTAGCAATTTCCAGGGAAATGAAGTCACCTACAAAGCGTGAGGCTCTGCCCCCAGGGAGGTAGCTGGGAAGAAGACGCGCACACAGCCCAGGCAGGTCCGGGAGGCGCCCCCCGGGGCTTCCCCACCAGCCGCGTCCGACCGCCACCGCCTGGGCCCCCACGGCCCGGTCTCCAGGCCGCCTTGTGGTCAAGGCCTCTGAGGCCAGCTCCAACGTGACTCAAGTTCCCGACTTGCCCTTCCCAAACCCTGTGAAGAAATTCATCCACCAAATCCCACGTCACCTCGGTGAACACCGTTTTTCTCCCATCCCTGCCTCCGAAGACCGCGCCTTGCCGGCCGCTCTCCCCTCAGCCCTGCCAGCTACCTCCTGCTTAACCTCCCCCAAAGGAAGAACCCCCGCCCCGTGCAGGGGGTGGGGGTACGGAAGGGGTAAGTGGGCCACCGGCGGGGTCTGGAGGAAGCCTGAGAGCATGACCTTGTTAATAATTTTCATCCTTGGGGGCGCCCGTGGGGCTCAGTCAGTTAAGCATCCGACTCTTGATTGCAGCTCAGGTCATGATCCCAGGGTCGTGGGATCGAACCCCATGTTGGCCTCCATGCTGAGCGTGGAGCCTGCTTGCAATTCTCTCGCCTCCCTCTCTGCTCCTCTCCCCTACTCGTGCTCTCTCTCTCTCTCTCCCTTTCCCCGTCTCCCTCTCTTAAAAAAAATAATAATTTTCAGCCCTTCCCAGACCTTTCGTGGACACGCAGTAAATACTCCAAGGCTCCTGCTATCTGTTCAAGATGGGCCCCGCCCCCCCGCACGTGGCCCTGCCTGTGCCCGGACGGAAACTCCCAGAGCTTGGCCACCACATGTTTGCATTTTTGCTCGATGCCACACCCAGCCCAGAGCCGTTTGACAAAAGCATTTATAGTTTTCCCTCTTCCGAAACGCCCATCGGGTGACCAGCTGTTCTGGGATCTCCTGGGATAAGAGGAAGCTCCCTGGACGCAGTCCCGCGGCCCCAGCGGCTCAAGATCGCCTCTGGGCGGGCGGCGCCCCCCGGGCCCGGCTTCCGATCCGCCCGGCCTCGCGCCGGGGCTCAGGGGAACGTGATTCCACCACCGACGAAGTTTCCTCCCCGACCTCGAGAAGATTACGGTCCAGGGAAGGAGACGGATGGACGTGGACCGTCCTGCTCGGGGCAGACCCGCAAGTGTCCAATCAGAATGGCAGGTGGGCGACATCCCAGGCCCGTGCGATCCGGTGTGACGGCCGCTGGCCGTGGGTGGCAGTGCCATTTTAAACGAATGAAATAAAATTCAAACATTCGGTGCCTCCGCCACCGCTGGCCACGTTCCAAGCCACGGTCGCTCCCACGTGGGCCACGGCACAGAACAGACCATTCCCGATCGGGGCAGGAAGCGCTATCGGACAAAGCGCCATCGGCGGGAAGGGAGCGGGACTGAGAACGAGCGGCCGGCCGGAAACCTGGGAGCCACCCGGGCTCCTTCCTCCCACGCAGCCGCCGCATCGGGTCGGTCACCGACCGCCGCCAGCACCTCCCGAAGGTCTCTCCTCGCTTCTACCCTTCGCCTCTCCGGGATCTCCGGCTGTGTTCCAGACCTCAGTGCGTAACTTTGTCCGGCTCTTCTAAGGCCCGGACGTTACACGCGGCTCCCGGGGAAGCTTGGCGTGAGAGAGGGCTGCCTCCCACACCTGACGGCTTCTAGGCCAAGGGTGCAGTTCCGCGTGCGGTGGAATCATGCCTTGTTTCCACGTGGCAGCCGACATCCCTCCTCCACCCCTCCGCCTTCCTCTCCCCAGCATCGCGTCAGCCGGAAAGGGAGCTCCGAGGCTGCCCCTCTCCGCTTCCACGTCCGGCGGGACCCTCCCCCCGAGGAGCCCCGAGCTCTCCAGCAGGACCCCTCTCCTCAGAGCAGATCTGGGGTGCCCGGAGAGGAGAGAGCACCGCGCCGGGTGACCCCCCTGGCCCTGATGACCACTGGGGCTGTGTCACGCGTGACATCTGCTTTCCCGGCCCCCAGACGCCACGCGCCCTGCTCATTGCCCACTTAGGAGACTCCTCTGGTGACGGGAAGGAGGGAGGCAGAGTGACTTCCAGCTGATAAATGACATTCGCTCACCGATTCCAGGAGCCCGTTGAAGATCTCATTTCCCCCTCTATAATCGGGCGGCCGGGCGGGTCCCAGACCCGCTCTGGCTTCCCTCCAGCCCTGGAAAGGCGGCCGCAGAGGGAAGGGTGAGGACCCCTCACTTAAGGAACTTGGGGCAGTCGGAGCGGGGTCCTGGCGTCCCTGCCGCTCGCCGAATCTCACCCTTTCGCCTCCTCCGAGAAGCTGCTCTCTGGCTCAGAGAAGAAGGATGTACTTTTTCAGGTTTGGGGGGTTATTTGGTGACCTCCAGAGCACACGGCCCGGGACGGAGATGGGGGTCTTTGTAGTCAATAAGCAAGAGCTCCTTTTTCCCTGCAGGCCAGAGAGGTCTGGCTTGAGACAAAACTGTAGAAGAAAGGAGACAAGAACTCCGCCTCCAATAAGCGGGGCGCCTGGTTGGCTCAGTCAGAAGAGCGTGCGACTCCTGATCTCAGGATCACGAGTTCAAGTCCCACGTTGGGTATAGAGATTACTTAGATGAATAAGTAAAAATTCTCTCTCTATATATAAAAGAATCCCTCCTCCCCCAATTCCTAACGCGCCTCCATCGCTCCTGGGGCAGCCGGGCCTCGGGAAGGCGTGGAGAGCGGGCACCGCGTTGCGCCCAGGCCCCGCGAGCAGCGAGGCCACGTGGGCCGCCGGCGTCGGGCGTGCGGGGGCACCTGGCCAGCCCGGCCTCCGCGGCTCCGAGCCCGTCCCGGTGCAGACAAAGAGCTCCTTGACTGCAGTGCTGTCCTCACACTGTCCTCAGATCACCTCCCAGCTGCGCCGCCTCGGGCTGCGGGCCGGCCCCTGCTTTGAGAGCCGCACGCGTGCGAGAAGAGCCACTGACAGCTCCTGCCCCGCCGCGAGCCCGCTCTGCAGGTGGCCTGGCCCAGGGCCCGTGACGTCCCCACGGCGGGGACGCCCTCGGGGAGGAGAGAACCTGGGAGTTCCAGGGCCTGTGCCCCGCCGCCCCCGCCTCTTTACAAGCGGTCCTAACGTCTTTGGTTCCTCCGAGGCCTGGACATCAATCGTCCCAACACCTCGCAGACGCCTCCCAAGGAAGCTCGTCCTCACCAAGACCTTGGTCCCGCACCTCATGGCTTCTAGGCCAAGAACAGAATTGAGCTCGGCCTGCCATCTGCAGCCGGCACAGGGCTGGCCACCTCCTCTTCCAGCCCCGCGCTGGCCCAGCCCGCCCCCCCCACCCGTGTTCATCCTCCTTGGCGCGCCCAGAGAGGCAGGTGTCCGCGGGGCTGCAGCCTCGCCTGTCAGCCCCTCCCCCTCCAGACACGCTCTCTGTCTGTCGCTTTCTACAGCGACAGCTCCCTGAGATCCTCGTCCCCACCCCGGCCTGGCCGAGGAGCTTTTGGCCCGCCACCCTCCAGAGCAGTGGCCACCAGCCAAGGGGGTCGGTTAAAATTCATTAAAATGAAGCAAAATGAGGAATTCGGTGCTCGTCCACAGCAGGTGATATTAGGGGACCAGCCTCTCGGATGGCACAGCTGGGGAAACAGGAAGGTCTACGAGATGAGGCCTGGCTCATCGGTCTCCTGAGCACCTGCTCCCCGCTCTGCCGTCGACCCGCGAACCCCCAAAATTTACTCCGCTCCTGTCCCCACCCTACCTGCTTCTCCTGCAGCCCCGGCGGCCGCCCACACAAGGGCGCCAGGCCGGAAATCCGGGGGCCACTCAAACCTCACCTCTCACACACCTGTCGCCTCTCGTCTGCCGCCCAGCCTCCCGAGGGCCTCCGGGCCCCTCCTCGCTGGCCGGCCACCACTTCCTTCCCAGCTCTCCACTTCCCCGCCTCCCTCAGTCTCCCTTCGGTCTTCCAACCCGCTCACCAGAGAGGCATCTTGCAGAACTGCCGACCCCAATCCCACTCTGGGCGTAAAAGGCTTCCCCCAAAGTAAGGAAAGCGCTTAAACTCTAGCCTCAGCACCCGGCTCCTGCCTCGCCTCTGACCAAGCCGCCGCCCCGCCGCTCCCGTCCGGAGCCGCTCGCAGACCCAACACAAGCTGCCCTCTCTCCTCCGCCGGTCCCTTCTCCGCCACCCTCTCCATCGCGTGTTCTTCAGAGCCCAGCCTGGGGGCGCTCCTCCCGGAAGGTGCTCCCCCAGGCTCCCGGAGGGTCTGCCCCCTCGGACCAGGAGCCCCTCCAAGGCGGCTGCTCCTCCTCTCGCTCGAGTCTCCAGCGTCTGGTGTCTGATGTTCGACACCGAACTCCACGCACGCTCACTTTTCCGCAGAGCCGCCATGCCGGCGGGACCCTAGGATCCCACGCTCCTTGCTAGGGCCTCGAGCCAACGTGTTCAAGTCCCTCTCTAGCTCAGGGTAGGGCTGTTTGGGGAGAGAGGAGGGAAGGGGGCAGAGCGACCCAGGGTGGCCCACAGAGCGCCATCGCGAGGCTGAGGCCTGGTGTGGCCATCGCCAGCCGCTGTCTTACCCTCAGAGGCTCCTCGTAGCTGCGCTCAGAGAAATCTCCCGCTTCACAAAGGACTACAACCCCCTGCCTCCTTGAGCCGAGGTTCCAAGCTCCGGGAGACGCGTGCTTCGAGTAAAGACAAGTAAATAAATAAATAAAGCAGGGAGGGGCGAGTTCAGCCCGCCGCGCCAATTAGCCACCTCTGTAAACAGATGACTGTTTGCGGACGTGGGAAGAGGCGCATGGCGAGCGACGGTCGGGCTGGAAACACACACATCAGCGCACGTCCGTGCGCTCCGCCGCCGAGATCTGAAGGCCACCCACCTGGCCGCTCACGGCTGTTCTCTCCGGGTGATGAAAACAGGAGCTTTGCCATTTTCTTATTTTGGCTTCTCTGATTTTTTTTTTCCCCTGCCGTATTTTTTCACATTAAGGACACATCATTTTCCACTTAGAACAATGACAAATAAGCTCCGCCCTGGGGACCAAGAGAGCATTTTGTGTACTCCAGGGGAGGGGCTGAGGGTTCGCGAATAGAGAAGGAGAGTGAAGGAGGGGCTCGGGGACAGGGCCGTGGCCCATCCGTGCCTCGTTGCAGCGGGGCCGCGTGGGGTCCCAGCCGACCCGGCGCTCCGTCTCCAGTTCCTGCACCCGCGCTCACTGAGTGTCTGCCGTGTACCGGGCAGAGGGCCGGGTTCTCCGGGGACACAGGGCGACAAGGAGGCCCGGCCTCCCCCGACCCCTTCCCGGAGAGCAGCCCTATGGTTCATCAGAGATTCCTTCTACCAAAGCCCTGCTACCCTTAACTAAGCAAGCACCTACTGCGTGCCGGGCTCTGGGAGCAGTGCCTTCTGGGTGCCGGTGAGCTTGACCCCTGCGATGCACCTGAAGTTCTCCGATGAGCAAGTGGGCTCGAGGGAAGGAGCCCCCCCTCCCCGGGCTCCACGGCGGGGAGGCGCTGGCGCTCAGGTGTGTCTGACAGCCCGGTGCCTTCTCCTCTCCCCCTCCGGGGGCCTTTGGAGAGATGCCAGGTAGGCGCCCCCACCTGCCCGGCGTCCGCCTGCCTAACTCGCTTGGTCAGAGCTGGAAGAGCGGCGGCGGCATTCGGCCCCGAGGGATCGACCCGCCAGCCGAGCCTTTGCATTCATTCGTCCAGGTTACGCCAGACGAGGCACGAGGCACGGGGATGGGTGACGGCCGTCTTCGCCGAAGCGGGATGCTGAGATCGGCCTGGCGCCAGGCTGCCAGCACCTTCAAACCCACCGTTGAGTTTAATTCCTTTGGGTTTAGGCACGGGATCACCAGGAACGCCCCCCTCCATCCCGTACCTCAAAATGAGGGAGGTGGGGGAGGCGCGGTCCACGGAACGTGCGTTTTTAGAGCGTCGCTTTTGCAGGCCGGAGAGAGCAGGCCATCGGGGAGCTCCGGAAAGGAGAAAGACGGGGAAGACGGTCTTGTGGAGGGACAGCAAACGGTTTCATCCGGCCCCCGGTGCTCTCCGCTGGACGGAGGCCGGCTGGAGGGCTGGACTGCGAAGGGGCCTGAGGCCCAGTGCAGCCAGCAGGAACCAACGGTAGAACCAACTGCCATTGCGGGGGGCGCAGCCTGGGTGCCCTGTGTCTGCACACCCCTTGGGGTGCTGCTTGGGGACCAGGCTTGGGGGGGAGCCCCTAGCGGAGGCTCCTGCAGAGAGGGCCTGGAAGCAAGCGAAGGCAGGAGCAGAGGACGGAACAAAAAGAGGAAGGGGGTGTCCGGCTCCAGATGCCGGGGTCGAGCTCTGCTTGCTCGCTCCGTTCCCAGGGTCCCCGCGATGGGTCCTTCCCCGAGAACCTTGGGTCTTGCTTTCATAGCTGCACCTTTGTGTGGAAGGGGGGCTGCCCTGAATGCCGGGCAGTCGAAGGGCCCCGCGGCCGCCCCCGAAAGCCACGGGGACCTCCGCACCTCTCGCAGACTCCTCCCCGGGAGAAAGGGCCCAGGTGTTTCTGAGCACACCCCGTTCCCCAGCTCTGCAGACCAGCCCCAGAAACCCGCCGGGCGAAGTTGCGAGGCCCAGCCTGACTGCTGGCCTGCCCCCGCCTGCGAATCCACCAGGCCTGGCAGCCTGCCCGGGCGAGGTCTTTCTCCTTCCCTGGTCCCCAGGGCAGAGGGCGGCTGGTAACCAGATGGCCCCGCTTGGGGTGGGGGTGCAACTCGAGGCAAAAGGTTTGGGGCGTTCCCCATGGATGGATTTACCAGTGGCCAGCAGGAGCGTCTGACCAAGCCGCGGGGCACCCTGACTCCCTGACTCCTCCAGCCTGTCCCGCCCCCCAAAACCGCCTGCCGCGCCTGTCTGCTTCTTTTCCCGTCCTCCCTTCCCGTTCTGCCTCCCTGCCCGCAGTCCCCAGCGCGGCTCCGTCTTGTTTCAAGGAAAATTCCTACAGGAGCCAGGGAGATGGTCAGACGCTGAGGCCCAGCCTGGCCCACAGCCGTCCCGGACGGGGCAGGACGTCCCGCAGGAGGCCTGAGCCCGTCCCGTCCACAGCTGGACGAGGGGTCGGCTCCAGGGGCCTCCAGGGCAGGCCGGAGACAGGCCGGTGGGCAGCCAGGGGGCCTCGGCGCCTCTGCCCACACCCATCCCGCTTTGAGCCCACTCCTGGAGAGCAAGCGTGGGCAAGAATGAGCGCGGCTGACGGGGGCGCCTCACGTCTCCTGCTCACTGCCAGCTTGACACACGCCCAGAGACAAGGATGCCCCCCACAGGCTCACGAGCTCCTGTTCCTGCTCACACCCCTGAGTCCCTCCCCACGAGGCCGAAGGACAAGGGTCCGCGGACCCCGGCCGCCACAGCGGAAGTCCTGCTGCGGGGTCCCGCGAACCCCAAATCCTAGGCTCGCTGGGCTGCCTCGAGAGAGTGGACGGAAGCGCCCCGTGTGGGCTCTGGCGGTTCTTTTCCACGTGGGCAGACAGCTCCTCGCACCGCGGGAGGGCTCGGGGAGATACCCACGGTCCTGTCCAGGGAGCTGCCTTGTCTCCCTCGACTTTCAGAGAAGGCGGATTTCAGCAGGTAAAGACAGGAAAAGAAATTAATAGCCCTGGGCCCACATAGTTGTGACACCACCAAGGCGGAGTGCCCGGGGCGGCGGGGGCGGCGGGGGGCGGGGGTCACCTCCACCCGAATATCTGGGATCTCAGGGCAGGGAGGCCAGGCTGCTTCTGCAACACCCATTTTCCTCTCCAGGGGATCGGCAGACAGACCTGCCTGAGGCCGGCAGACCCGAACACCTTTCCATTCTTCCTTCCCTCGTGAGCTGTCACCGCCACCCTGCCCCGGGGCCCTCAGCCACTCCCAGCTCCAGGAACAGGGTCCCACACGCAGGGCTAGCCCCTGAAGACACAAAGCCGATGGCAAGCTTGTGTCCGGTGGGGACGCCCAGCAGCCCCGACTATATCTACGAAATTCTTTTCATCTTTGTTTTGATGGGTGAAGTTCGGTGCCAGAATACTTGGTTTATGAGTCATGCTAATTACAGCCGGGGGTGGGGAGGGCCCGAGGCACCAGGAAGAACAGCAGAGAGAAGCATGTTCTGAAACAATTATGCCCTGAATAGGGACGGTTACAGCCCAGGAATGAAGGGGGGAGACACCTGTGCACCTTCCTGGGCCCGCGTCAGCTTCTCACCGTCCACCTGGGAGGGTGCCTCTCACCGGCTGGCTGCACCTGCCCCGGGCAGGCAGAGACCTCCTCCGGCTGGATGGAGCCCCACCCAAGACTCCCCGCACTCTCGTTTCTCTGTCTCCTTGACCCGTTGCTCACTGGCGACACCTTCCTTGGCATCGCCAGAGGCTCGAGATGGGAGAGGGAGGAGGGAGAGAACCGGAGGCGAGGGCGGCATTCCTGCGAACCAGAACCTGGCCACCCTTCCTGCCCCTGGGCACCTTCTCTGTGGATAGCTGGGAAGCGGATTTTTGCAAACCTGAGAAGCTCAGGCCCCAGCCTCAGTCGGGAGAGCTGTGCATCCTTGATTGAGCAAGTCCCCTCCCCTCTCTGGGCACCGAGATGCAGGTGATTCATCGGGTCCTCTATCTACTGTCTGTGGCCAAGCCATGAGCCTCTCTGAGCTCTTCAGGGGTGAGAGCGACGTTGATAGAACCATCGAGAATCTGCATTCGCTCCGCGCCTGCTGTGCGGGACACACACACATGCGCGTGCGCACACACGTGCACACTCACACACGCGCACACCACGCACCATGGCTGCCATTATTTTTATTGCCACTATTCTCGGTCACCCTAAGTTCCTCTCAGCTCAGGTCAAGAGGGAGAGCGGGGAGGGAAGGCAGGACAGGATAACTCACGCCTCTGCCCCCCATCCCCCCTTCCTCTCTATTGCTCCCCTCCGCTCGTCGGGGGGGACAGCGGGCAGGCCTCTCCTTGCAGCAAACAAAATGCAGCTAGCCGTGACCTTACGTGCGGGGCCGGCCGCGTGCTCTCCTGCGCTATAAAAAGCAAAGGCCTGGAAGCCTTCGCGGACCTCACGTCCTCCCCTGGGGACCTGGGGTGCCGCTCACGGTTGAGAAAACGCGGTTTCTCAGGATGCTCCTCGTTTTCAAAGCTCAGAAAGAAGCATCCCCAGCGTGTTGGACTGCCTGGTTCCCAGAAACGAAGTGAGCTGGAAGGGGCGGAAGAGTCACCGAGGGAGGCCGTCTCCTCCGGGGGAACCAGGAGGGCCCCGGAGGGCCCGTGTGCGCCCACAGAGGACACGGGGCTGCCCAGGAATGGGCACACTGGGAGCCAGGCTAACTCGATGCGGGTGCCCAGGACAGGTGGGCATCACACCTGCCCCCACGGAATGCCCAGAGGACAGGGCGGTGCGCGCTGGCTCGACACAGAGAGGCGTTTGAGGTCCAGAGACGCCACGGCAGCCGGGTGACGGGGCCCCAGGCCAGGCATGGTTCTCAGTGATGCGGGCAGCCCAGGAGCGTCCCCAGGGAAAGGGACGCGATTCTCCCCGGTTCAGACTGAATCCCGTCCAGGAGCACCGAGACCACTAGATGGCGGGGCCAAAGTCAGCATTTCCTGTTCTGCGTGGGGTCCAAATGGCCACGGGCCGGGCTGGGCAGACCTGTCTCTCAGGTGATCCAGGCGATATTGGGGCGGGGTCCCCCCCCCCGTCGGGACAGCGGGGACTTGGGTACCATTCCTTTCCCTCTCCCGCCTAGAGAAGTGTGAAGCAAGATAAACAGCCCAGAAAAACAAGGGGAGTCACTATGATCCCCACGACATCCGGCCGCCACGGAGACCCTGCTCCCCGGTCACAAGGGGAGCCAGCGACCCGGCTCTCCACGGGGCATCTGGGCACCGGCCTGCCCTGCAGCTCCCGGCCTTTCTGCCCCAGTGCCACAACTGCCACCCTGGCCCCTCCCACTCCGCTCTGGCAACCACGCTGGAGCCGAGGAACAGGAGCGGAGCAGCCCCGCGTCCCGCCCGCCAGAGCCGCCACCTACCTCCAGCCGGCGTCCTGGGGCGGCCTCTGGGCTTAGAGCATCTCCCCGTGGCGGCGGAGCCTCCTCCCGGCCAGGTCGGAGGGGGAAGAACAGCCCGCTCAGCGCAGAGAGCGAGAAGGAAGGAAAAAGTCCTCCGGGAAGAAGGTGCAGAGTGGGGGTGGGGGGGGGACGGGGGGAGCGCGGGCGCAGCCACCAGCCCGTCCCTGCCTTCCCGGCACCTTGACCTCCTCTGTTCCGAGGTCTCTCTGGCCAGAAGCGGAAGCGCGGTTTCTCGAAAGTAAAGGAAGAGCCGAAGAGAGCGGGACAGCCTCGTAAAGAGCAAACCCCGGCCAGATGTGAGCGGGGCCGCCGAGCCTCCAACGCTCCCAGCGCTTATTATCCAAACAGCAGCCGCCGAGAATTAACTGTGTGTGTGCCCGGCGGGCAGGGGGAAGCCGGCACGGCCCTGCCCCTGGCCACCCTGGGGAGCGGCCCAGGCTGGCGGGCGCGGGTGACCACTCCCAGCCTCCGGAAGTCCCCCCAGGGGTGGGGGTGCCTGGGGGCCCAGACAAAGAGGGTCGGGAGCCCCGAGTTGCTGGGCGGAAGAGCATCGTGGCCAATGCCGTGGGATCCAGTCCCCCGACCATGGCAGACTCGGGAGATTTTCAATCAGAGGCTCCACCTGGGGTCCAGGGACCACAGGCAGGTTTTGGAGAATCTGTGACCATCCCCCGCCCCCCCCAAAAAACAATGCAAAGCTGTGTGTGCACTGTCAGACAGGGACGGACTTCTGCTTTGAGCAGATTCTTAGAGAGCCCCGTGATCCGAAGGCTAAGAAGCTCTGACGGGGGGTGCAGACTTTCCAGAGGACTGTTCAGCCGGGGTACAACTAGGAGGGACGGCGGCATCACCAGGGTCTACCAGCCTCTGGTTCCTCGTTATGGAAAACAGGCCTTTTTTCCAACCTAACTGCCCGAGTTCTAAACAGGCTCCTTTGGCCCCGCCTCTTTGGCCCCGCCTCTTTGGCCCCGCCTCCCGTGCCGATAGCTGACGGAGGCTGCTCCGGAGCTGCCCCCGGGGCCAGGCTGGTCTCTATCCTGAATCAGAACAGATAGTTCTGGAGTCTTGTCAAATCGCAAAGAGAGGAAGGATCTGGTCCCAGTAACGCCAGGAGCTACGCGATGGCGACGGCGGCGTTCTTGCTTGCTTCTTTCTGAGCCACGTTCCCACATTCTCCACGAGCTTCGTGGGGGTCCTACCCGTGCCCGTTTGTCATTTATCGCCACTCCTCCCGAGGGCCCCTCTCTCTGGCTACGTGTGGACAGGAGATGTACACACAGGGTGCTGGTTCGGGGTGTTCCGGGCAGAGCGCAGAGACCGCACCCCACTCTACCTGGCCTTGGAAATTCCTTCCCGCCACTGCTCCCCACGTGTCTGCCCGAAAGGGTGAGAAAACAAGAGGAAAGGGGCCTCTGCGGGCCTGACACCCACCAGGCGCGCCGTCTGGCCAGCGGAGCAGAGGACGTGGAGAAGGAAGAAGAGGGAGGGTCTGGGCGGCCCCGTGGCCGCCCCACAGGGACGTCGGCAGCCCACCCACTCCTGTGGGAGCAAAGGGAGAGGCGCCCTGACCCTTGAGGGGCCCTGGGGAGCTTCGGGGGCGCTCCGGCAAGACCCAGTGACCACGTCTCCGCTGGCGACGGGGTTTCAGCTGGCGTTAG
Source organism: Paguma larvata (assembly GCA_030068075.1). Lineage (NCBI taxonomy): Eukaryota > Metazoa > Chordata > Mammalia > Carnivora > Viverridae > Paguma > Paguma larvata. The sequence goes on from CM057843.1 coordinate 26,653,858, forward strand.
GAGACTCGGGAATCATCCGTGATCTCTGGTGTGTGGCTGAGGCTTGGCGAAACTCACAACATCCCGGCTGCTTATCGACACAGGAAGCTCAGCGATAAGCCCGTCCTCGTGCCTGTGCGTGACACGAGGGACTGCGCCGGTCAGCGGGACCCAGGCCCGGCATGCTGACCGGCCTTCCGCCGGTTGCTCGCTCTGTCCTCAGATGGCCTTTGTGGCGAGGACACTGGGGGAGAGGCCTCGGCAGTCCCGGGAACCAGGATCTCCCCGAAGGCAGTGGGAAAGCTCCCCACTGCGGTACCCCAGAGCTTGGGGGTCTTGGATGGACACCGCGATGGACCTGGGCACACTCAGGGCAAGGAAGCGGGGCGCACTCGGGGCACACAGAGCTGGGCACGCTTGGGGCACACGAAGCGGGGCACACTCGGGGCAACGAAGCTGGGCACACAAAGCTGGGCACGCTCGGGGCACACGAAGCTGGGCACACTCAGGGCAACGAAGCTGGGCACGCTCGGGGCATGCTCGGGGCACACGACGCTGACCCCACGAAGCTGGGCACGTGGCTTGGAAGAGAATCAGATGCAGAGATCAGCTCCTTCTTTACCCCGTCTGAGATAACAGAAAGACCGTTATCTCACAGGTAGTCCCGAGACCGAAATCCGGAGGCCGGACAGGGAGCGGAGCTCGGGAAACCCAGCCACACAGTGACCCTCTCTTTCGGCAGCAGCTGCTCGTTCTAGCCCGAGGCCTCGAGTCCTGGGCGCGGGGACTTAAAGCCCCAACCTCAATGGACCTTCGTTTCCTTCTCTGTACGGCAGAGACAGGTCCAGGGTCTCTTATCTGGAACCCACGCAGCCACTTGTGTTCAGACAAGGCCGCGGACATCATTCCATTCCGGGCGTCTTGCCCCCCCGCCCCGCCCCACGGGCTTTGCCCAATGTTTGCGGATATTCCGCAAGGAGGGAAGCACGTGCGGCCTCACCGCACTGTGGGTCACACTGTCCCGTCACTGTGCACAGCCTCACAGCACCAAGGGTCACGCCGTCCTGTTGAGCTCCCTCACTCAGGGGGAAACCACGTTGTCAGAGCTTTTTGTGTCTGGGGGACTTGGGGTAAAGGATTGTGACTCCGTAATTGCCACACGGCGGATGAAAGGGCTGACAGAGCAGACACCAGGCACCAGAATGTTCTCGGTAACTGTCGCGATTCTAAGTATGATCTTGCTCCTTCCCTCCTCCTGGGCTGAGCCCCCACATCTCCCAAGGGATTAAGAAAGGGATTACTCCTATCTCTCGAGGCAGAAACCAGGAGGGTGAGGGGTGCTGATATTAAATGTGGCAATCAGGACCTGGAGTTTCCCAAGATATCCGCGTGGGACCGAAGGCTCGGAGGCGTGCCGAGTTCCAGAGAAAGGAACTGTGGTCTGAGCACATCTCAGGCACACAGCCGGCAGCTCGAGCCAATGGAGAAATGGGCAACATTTCACAAGGCCAGTTCAGCCCTCAGTGAAGGAAATGAAATCTGTCACCCAAACACAGAGCTAGTGGTCTTTGTCGCCCGCTTCATCTTGGCTTTGAAACGGTAACTAGGAAAGCCACGGGGGGCAAGCCAGGGATGGTCCCGCAGACTACGTGAGCACCCCAAGCAACCGAGGCAGAATCCTCCCGATTCAGCAAATGTCCTTCCCGTTGGAAAGTCCTTCCCCTTGGCCAGCGCTGAGGACAAGAGTCATGGCCAAAAATACCAAAACGCAAAATAAAAAAACACCCAACAACAACAGCAAAACCATTGACACAACACAACCCGAAGCCAGCAGCACTGCGTGCGGGGGATTTCATCAGCCCGGTGATGGGCAGAGGCCGGGACCAACCAGAGCCATGAGCCCCCCCCTCCCCCAGGGTCTCTCTCTTCGGTTCCCAAGTTAGAGGTCACGCCCATCCTGGAATTCCCTAGGAACTCACACTCCCACACAGAGATGCCTGGGCCAAACACTAGGGCTTCCTACACATTCCCGAGAGGCCCCACGTTCTCAGACAAGGGCAGCTCATGGGATATAAAGCTCATGGGGAAGGTTCTCTCCCCCTGGAGTCCCTGCCCAGAAGACAGCACATTCTATGTCCTCTGTTTGGCAGTTCCTTCTCTCTCCCCCGGCACAGCACTGCGGCCCGCTCTGTTTTCTCATCACGGGGAGAAAGCCACGTGACCTCGGTTAACGTCTGTAAGCCGCTCGGGTCCAGATACGCACAGCCTGTCATTAGCAGCGCTGTGATTTTTTTTTTTCCCCCCGCTGTGGCCCCAACATTCCGCCTCTCCCAGCTATTTTGGGCCAGGCTGCCCAGTCATCCCACAAGGGCAGAGACCGGTATTGCAAACTTCTGAATTCAGGCTCTGGATGCTGGCGCCTTGCTGCCAAAGGGTGGGGGGGGGGGGGGGGGAAGGAGTCTCTGCGGAGATTGGAGGGCGAGGCTGAGATGGAAACTTGGCGGCCAGACCCGGCCTCCCTGGCCGCGGGCCCAAGCTCGTTGCTCCTGGATGGATGGTGCCCGTGTTCTGGAAGGCTGGGGGCAGGTGGGGATCAGGACGGGCAGCTGCAAGGGCAGAACAGGTTCATCTGTGGCCTCACGGCCCCCACGCCTGGAGGAGACTTCTAAGGAGGACGAGCCTTCCTCTGGAAGTCCCCCTGGACTCGACGCAGAGACGGGCGGCAGGGGCCACCTCTTGCCATCTATGTGCTTTCTGACTCTCAGCAGGCATTGGGTGCCCCTTGCCTCGGTTTCCCCCGCTGCTCAGTGTTTCCGCCCCTGTCTTGGAACTTCCTTTTCAGCACTTTCGGAGACACGCATAGGTTTCACCATCAGGCAGCATCTTGCTTCATAGATAAAATGGGAGGCAGGGCCCCCTGGTGGACCACACAAGGCTCAGCCTTGGCCGCGCAACGAGCGAGCGAGGCCGTGAAGTCAACACGCGATGGGACTCTGTGCTGGCGAGGGAAGAAGTTTCCATCTTTCATGCAGAGCCACAGAAACAAAAGGCGGAGGAAACTCCAGGAGAAGGCCACGGCGCAGTCTCCGATGATGCCGAGGAGGGAAGGAGAATTAAAATCACCGGAGGTGCACGCGAAAAGCAGTTCCCCGGCACCGCCCGTCCGGAAGGCAGGAAGGCAGCGTCTCTTCACTAGGGGATGCGAACAGCCTCTGACCTAGACATCTTCCTTCCAGGAATTTATCCTCCAGATAGACTGACAGTTGTGCTCAGACGAGTAAGTTCAAGGATAAGCCTTGAAGCATTGTTGTAATGTAAAAAGATCAGATACCAAAGGAATAGCATTGGGGGCCTGGCAAAATAACGGGACAGCCACACTGTGGAATGCTAGGCAGCTGTTTAGAAAAGGGAACACCTCTCTACGTAACCATACGGAAAGAGCTGTGTTGTGAAGTGAAAAATGACACACCTTACTGAAAAACGTTAGGAAAGCCCTAAGTAGATGGAAAGGCAAGCCATGTTCTTGGGTAGGAGGCTCAACACCAGAAAAGTCTCGGTTCTCTCTGAATTAATCTATAGATTTATTTTTTTTAACGTTTATTTATTTCTGAGAGACATAGAGACAGAGTGTGAGCAGGGGAAGGGCAGAGAGAGAGGGAGACACAGAATCCGAAGCAGGCTCCAGGCTCTGAGCCGTCAGCACAGAGCCCGACGCGGGGCTCGAACTCACAGACCGTGAGATCATGACCTGAGCCGAAGTCGGCTGCTTAACCAACTGAGCCACCCAGGCGCCCCTAATCTATAGATTTAAAACAATTCCATTCGTAACCCCAAAAGTGAAGGGTGGATGAGATGTAGGAGGGGGGGATTGTCCTTCAACACAAGAAGCCTTATTATTTTTGTATTTTTTTAATGTTTATTTTATTTTTGAGAGAGAGAGAGAGACAGAGCATGAGCAGGGGAGGAGCAGAGAGAGGGGGAGACACAGAGTCCGAAGCAGGCTCCAAGCTATCAGCACAGAGCCTGACGCAGGGCTCCAACTCTGGAATGGCGAGAGCATGACTAGAGCCAAACCCGGACGCTTAACCGACTGAGCCACCAGGTGCCCCGAAGGTAAAGGAAGTAAGAATGAGAACAGAGGTATTGGGGTGCAGATAAGAGCAAATGGACCAATAGGACATAAGAGAAAGCCCCTAAACAGACCCAGGTGCATATGGAAACTCGATCTAGGAAAAAAAAAAATGGCATTGCACACATGCGGGTGGAGAGAGAATGGATGATTTCCTAAAAACAACACTGAAATGTTAGCGCATCTGCAGGAAAAGGAATATAAAGGGCCTAAATCAATCAATCAATCAATCAGAAAGATACACAACTTTTCAGCAATCCAGACGAGAAGACACTTCATGCCATCAGATTGGCAAAATTAATACACCTGATAATATTTGTGGAGGGATGAGATCTCCCCCCCCCCCGCTGCATACAGTTTTATTTCATTTTTGTGCAAGTTATAATAGGCATATATATTGTCGAGGGATGCATACCTATACGGTAAAATTACAAGATTAAGGATATGAGTGTTTCAAGACTGCAGTCACCTCTTGGGCTGGGAGGCGCTGGGAAGAGGAAGGAGCACGGAGAGCTTTCAGGATAACAGGACCAGTGTTTTCTTTCTCAAGCTGGGAGGCGTATGTAGATACAGATATCTTAGTAAACGAAAAGTTCGAACATAGTTTAAAATAATAGTAGTATACGGTACGTAGTTAGGACTCAGTTCAGCACAATGGGAAACAAATGAATTCCAGAAGGGTTTGTCCCCTTTCCACCCCCCCCCAAAATGCAAAACCGAGTGTTTAGCACATTTCCATTCAGCTTTTTAAAAAGGTAAGTTAACGTATGTGTTTATGATTTGTTTGTGTGTCACCAAATAGCTCCGTCACTAACCGCAAGAAACTAGTGGTAGAGATTGCCTCTGGGCAAGTAATGCAGAACAGGGGTGGGAGGGTTGTCTTTTTTTACTGGACGTCATTTACATAATCTGAATTTTTCTCTTGCGCACCTGTTACCTAAGGCGAGGCTCTCTGGCGGCCGGGGGCGGGTTGCATGCAAGCAGAGGCTAAAGGTGTAGACCCGCAGAGCATTGACCCTCGCCTGGCTCTCGTGGGACACTTCACTGCTCCCAGGCTTTTTTCATGATTTCTAAAATGGGCATCTTTGCACGACTTGGGGGTGGAGGGCAAGGATGTCCATTAAAATAGCTCAGGGGGCGGGGAAGGGACCGGAGAAACAGGACGAACTGGATACCCTTATTTGCGACACTCCAGCTTGTAGACCTGAGCCCAGATCTTTGCTTTGGAAACCGACCAGCTTTCCAACGTGGCGGCTTAGAGGAGCGGAGGAGAGGAGCTCTCTCTGACACGGAGGGTGGCAGGAAGAAGTCCGTGCTCCGCCGCCTCCCGGGAGACCACAAGCGTCGAGACGGCCAGGCGAGAGGTCCTAAAATCACAGCTGGAGAACTGACGTCCGCCTCCCACCGGTTGCTTCGCTAGCGTTCCACTACAAAGCGGCGGAAGCGGCCTGCGGCTTGGGCTGAGCCAACGTCTGTGCCGCTCCCTCTAGCCCCGGCACTGGCGCCGGCTCGCTGGGCAGTGAAAACTACAACTCCCAGCAGCCCCCGCCCGCGCCGGCGCGCAGCCGCGGAGCAGAGGCTGCCGGGAGCGCGTCCCGGAGACGCGGCGAGCAAGCCGGGCGGAAGTCGCCGCCCGCTGGGTCCCGGCCCTGCCGCAGCGAGGCCCAGCCGCCCGCGGGCCCTGGAGCCAGCCCGCACCCGGTGAGTGACAGCTGCACCGGTGGCCGCCGCGCCCTTCCTCGCGACTGGCCCGCGCCGCCGCCCTCCCACCCCCGCCGCGTCCTGCCCCTGGCCCTCAGACTCCGAGAAACGGTCCCCTTCTTCCGACGGGCAGCGGACACGCCACCCTCCGACTTGTGAGACACCTACCCTGGCAGACTTGCACGACTCTTTCTGGCTCTGTCTAGTGCGGGACACCTTCAGGCTAGTGGGACTCACACCTGCTGTGACTGGTACAGGACACCTCTCCGCTCTGACTAGTCCTGGACACCTCCCCGCTCTGACTCGTGGGACTCACACCCCCTCCAACTCTCGGAATAACTCACCCCTCTGACTAGTGCAGGACACCTCCTCCTTCTGACTAGTGTGGGACATCACCACTTCTGAGCCTGCAGGACACATTCCTTTCCTGACTCGCGTGGGACAGCTGTCCCTGAGCGCAGTCCCTTCCTGCCCCACCGTGATCTACCCTTTCCGCGATCTCCCGGCCTCTCCTCCCCTCTCAGACTGGCGCTTCCCCACACCTGCAGCAGGCCAGCCTCCCCCACCCCGGGACTTCCTCTCCTGCCCCTCAGCCGGCTCCCCTTCCTTCCTTTTGCCCCCAAACCGCCCACCGCCCTCCGCCCCTCCCCGCTGTGGCCTGACCCTCCCATCCCTGGCTTCCTCCGTCCCTGTCGCTCGGTGCCTCTCCTTTGCCGCCCGTGTCGCCAGGCCTGGCAGGCCCCTAGCGCTCGCAGTCCCGCTTCTGTCTGCCAGATACTCCGTTCTCCCGAGCGCCGTAGTGTCCGCAGGAAACCGGGTCTCTCAGCACACCAGCTCCGCCTGTCACTCCTGCCTCCCAGTACGTGCTCGCGGTCTCTCCCTACCGCGTCGTCAGCAGCGCGTAGGTTTGGGAACGAGGGTCCGCGACGTCCACGGACTCTCGCTGGCTGTCGAGTGTAAGGACCCAAACTTGGCGGAGCATGGCGTCACCTTCCAGAACCTAGATCTCCGCAGCCCCTCCTCGCCCCTCCTCGCCCCTCCTCGCAGGAGCTGTGTGGGCTGCAGACCTGCTGCCCCAGCTCCCGGCCCGCCCCACAGGCCGCCAGGGGACAGTCCAGCCCCGCCCGCAGCGGGCACAGTGGGGCTCCTTCCAGAGCAGCCGTTGGCCTCCCGGGGCCCCGCCCCACGGCCTCAATGAGCCCTCTGTTCAGCCCTCGGGGGCCCTGCCGAGAGACGCACTCAGGGGCCAGGCCTCTCCCGGCTGGACCCGGGGGCGGTGTCTCCATGTGAAGCGTCTTCCGGGAGGGGACTCGGGCGAAGCGGGGACTTGTTCAGGCGCCGCTGGGCGGCCGGCAGCGGTCTGGAGACAGAGGAGTCTCGGTCCCGTCGAGGGTTTTCCGTCCAGGTCAGCCGATCGCAGAAAGCACGTTACGTTTCGGGGTGGCGGAGGAAGCCCTATCCTCCAGGTGTGTGGGCGCCCCACCGCGCCCCCTGCGGCCCCTCAGTTGAGCTGTACATCTGAGCGTTTGGAGCCCTGTGTCAGCCGAAAGCCTTTTTTCCCCGAAAACTGTACCCCGGACGCGGTTCAGGCCGTACTTGCGTGGCCCACAGCCGCGCGGCGGGTGCCGGTTGGAGCAGTTGGCATTTGAAATGTTTACCCTCCAGTCTAACTTCGTAACCCTCCGCGCTTCCTTGAGCCACAGAGGGAGCGAGGACGGACCCCGAGGGTGACGGGGACAGGGCCCACTCCCCGCATGTGGCCCCCGGGGCAGGCTCGTGCAGGCTCACAAATCCAGCCGCTTTCACGGGAGTCCAGAGACCTCCCGCGCAGCGACGCGGCGGTCCCCGTGGCGAGCGCACAGGGCAGGTGTGTAGATACTCTGGTGTCTTCTCGTGCAGAAACGGACCCGCTCGGCTCTGAGAACGTGGTTCCGAGTCCGGAAACGGGTCAGCCCCGGGTCGGGGAGGCGCTCGCTGCGTCGTACAGACGTCTGTGGCGTGGTGCGTGGGGCACCGAAGGAAGGGCTAACAGTCCTGCCTTCCTTCCCCGAGTCCTCTGGACTGCGGAGGCTTTCTGGAAGGCTCCAGCTAAACGGCAACACCAAGGGGGTGTAGAACGTTTATTGTGATTTTTCAGGACTTTTAAGTTGATTTTCCTTCTCGTGAAACCAAGACGATTAGAAAAAAGCAATCCTGACGATAAGCGATCTGGGAGTGTGTTCCGTTTTCTCTCTTTGTCTGCGTTTCCCTCCAGTCCTCCTTGTCTGTAATAAGTGCAGCGATAAACGGAACTCGCAGCCTGGGTTCCCAAGCAGAGCGCGGTTCTGTCGTGTTCAGCCGGGGAACAGGCCCGGGGACAGCAGGAGTGGGGATCCAGACGGCATTGCGCCGACGCCGGGCGACGGCGTGGACGCGAGCGCCAGGCCAGAGCGCATCCAGAACGGCGTCGCGGGGCCGGCGGGGCCGACCGGTGGCTCCGTCCTGGGAGCCCGGCGCTGCGCGCAGCAGGAGAGAGGGGCTTGGGCAGGTGTGACCCCGCCGTCTCCAGGAGCAAGCCATGATTTGGGTGGATGGTGGGATTTTTACTGTGTCCCCTTATCTTCAGACTCTCTGGAAAACAGCGCTAATAACGAGTAGTGTTGTTTGGGACGTCGCTTTCGGCCGGGAGGGTAACTGTTTGCTGAAATTCCTCCGGACGCACAGCCCGATGGTACAAACCGTCACCCACAGCCTCCTGCGATGCAGTAGATACACCGGGGGGGGAGGCTCCGAGGCCGTGCGTGGAGGGTCCTGGCCCCTGGGGAGCTGGGGCGTCTTTCCCTGTCCCCCTTCTTGTGGCCGACGGAATAACGGCCCCCCAGGATGTCCACGTCCTAACCCCCAGACCTGCAAGTATATCATGTGGCAGAGGGGGACGAAGGAAGGTAGCAGATGGAATCAAGGGTGCCCATCAGCTGACCTTGAACTAGGAAGGGCACCCTGGCTGACCCATTGGGCCCGGTGTAACCCCAGGGCCAGAGGAAGTGGACGCAGAGACGGAAGAGCAGCGGGGAGGGGGCGCGAGGCTCAGAGAGACACGGCGTTGCTGCGAGTGAGGAGGGGCCGCACGCGAGGAACGCGGGCATTGCTAGAAGCCAGAACCATCTAAGGGGCTTCCCCCTGGAGCTTCTGAGGGAACGCAGCCCTCGATGTTAGCCCGGTGGGACCTGTCAGACTCCTGCCCCACAGGCCCGTGACGTAAGCGTTCAGTGTCCAAGCGCCACACCTGCACGGAGCGGTCCCGGCAGCCGTAGAAGCTCACGTCTCTCGGGTGGTTGGCTTTCAAACAAAAACACGGCCGAAAAAGCAGTTGTTCCGAACTGTATTTAACCCGACTCAGGAGCAGTTGTGAGTGCCTGCTGTATGCAGAGAAAGGGGGCGGAGGTGCAGAATTTAGTAGGATCTGGAATGCCGGCCTTGCAGGAAGGATCTGGGAGGAGGGCCTCAGTCCCTGAAGCACATGCTCGGCCACTGTGACTTTTCCTTCCTGGTTTCCTTGTGCCTCTCACCCCCGTCCAAACGTGAGATGCGGTCTCCTTGCCGAGGGCAAGGCAGAGGGACGCCGTGACCCAGCTAACATTTTGCAGGAGCCCAGGCCCCAGTGGGCGTTCGGCGTTCGCTTCCCTGACTCGCCGGAGCCCTCGAGCCCTCGCCTCTGTCTTTGTCACCTGAGGAGCGCAGGGCCAGCGGGCTGAGCTCTTTACGCCAACCAGGAAGTGCACGGTGGCGGCCAGCTCCCGCCTGCCGCCTGGACGTGCGCTCTCTTGGGACCATTCAGTTCGGAAACCAGAGACCGTGCGGGAGGGAGGGCCTGAGGGGGGAGGCAGAGCCTGAGGGGGAGGCAGAGGAGGCCTCCTTATCTCCGTCCTTCCGTCCACGCTCCTGCCCCGGCCCTTCCCAGATCCTGAAAGGGAGGAGTTTTGCTCTGGCAGCTGCGGAACCTGTTTGTTCTGCCACCTGTCACACGCCTGTCCTGACTGAAGCGGAGAAGGAGACCCTCCTGGCCGTGGGGTGTCGGGAGCGGCCGCCGCTGTTCGTCTCCGCTTCACGTAGAGTCCCGTGGCGGCCCGAGGATGGCCCGCGAAGGTAGGGTGGCCGCTCCCTCCTGGGGCTGGGGCGGGAGCGTCTCCCCGCCAGCGCCCAGAGTCTGGAGTCCAGGGACCCACCTGGAAGGGGACAGACCCAGTGTCACACCTCGTTGCTTCAGGCCTGTGTTACAAGGAAGTACTGGTGACAGGTGACAGAAGCCAGAAACGTAGGAGAGGCAGGGAGCCGCTCCTGAGGAGTGGGGGTGGGGAAGGAGACGAGGACTGGAGCCCCCCAGTGGTGGCTGTCCCCCCCGCCCCCCGTTCTTTCCCGGGACCTCTCCTTGCACTGCGGCTGGTGCAGGAGAAGGGGGGCCAGCAGGGGTGCGGTCTGAAGGGCGGAGGCCGCCCCCCAGGGCAGGTGAGCGTGGCCAGCCAGGGATGGCGTGCCGTCTTACCGCAGCAGCTGGGTTCCAATTTTCCTGATTGTGTCAGGTCGGCCCGTTGTGCCGCACGTGGTGGGCATCTTGTCACGATAAAGCCAACACGTAACCTGCTTCGGGCTTTGAGGGGCGCGGGCAAGGAGCGAGCTCGCCCGGGGCCTCCTCTGGGAGCAGCTCCGTCCACGTCACTCGCGCCCTCGTGGCGCGTTTCCCTTGGTGGTTGTGGCTAGATGTTCGGGGTTTTTGTTGTTGTTTTTCCTTTAAACACAAACGCGGGCTCCCTCTCCACGCCAGGACTCTGGCAGTGAGGGCCTACGGCACCATCAGCTCTGGGTGCGAACCAGCCTGGGGTCGGGCAGCTCCACCAAACACAAGTAATTCCTAGACACGAACGGAGGGCTGTCTTCAGAGGTTGGGTTTTGGTCCAGAGAGAAACTGCTCCCGTCGCGAAGCTAAAGGATCTTCTGGAAGGCAGAGTCCCACCGTCGCTCTCTTGTTAAGGTGGGGGGGCCCCGGGCGGTCTGCCCTCGGTCAGGGGTTAGGAACCAGCCTGGCCGAGCAGAGCCCCTTCCCCCGGGAGCTCCGAGCGGAGCGGGTGTCCCTGCTGTCGCAGCGCCGTGTCACGGGAGGCGGCAGGGGACAGCGTGTGGTCCCAGGGCTTGGCCGCAGCAGATCACCACAAGCGTGGCCGGAAGGCACACACGTCTGTTCTCTCCTAACGCCGAGGCCAGAACGCCGGTGTCCGTACCACTGGGGCGACGTCGGGGTGTGAGCAGCCGTGGGCTCCCACCAAGGGCTGTAGGGGACAGCCCGGCCTGGCCTCTTCCGGCCCCAGGCACTTCTTGGCTGTGGCCGCCTCACTCCCCTCTCTGCCTTCGTGGTCACGGTCTTCTGTCATTGTCTAATCCCCCCCCCTGCCTCCTTCTGTTAGGACACTCGCGGTCGCATGCAGGGCCCACCGCGTCGTCTCCCCATCTCGAGACCTTAACTTAGTCACATCCGCGGAGTCTTTATTGACAAATAAGGGGACACTCACAGGCACCGGGGTTAGGCCTGGACACCTTCGGGTGTCCACAGGAGGGGCGCTCACTGGTGTGGGACGGGGGGTGGGGTGGGGCAGGAGGGGAGAGGGACAGCAGAGGCATCGCTGGCATGGCATAGCCAGGGACTTCCAGATGGTTCTGTGTGGTCAGAGAGGTGGGCATCCCGGGTGGTGGACGTATCATGTATAGGGTTTGGCTCAAGGCGGTGGAATTGTAAACGGCCCAGCTCTGTGTGCCTGTGCGTGCGTGTGTGTGCGTGTGCGTGCGTGCGTGTGCGTGCGTGTGTGTGTGTGCGTGCGTGTGTGTGCGTGTGCGTGCGTGTGTGTGCATGTGCGTTTGTGTGCGTGTGTGTGTCGGGCTGAGAGTTTGCCCGATAGTCCTTTAGCGGGAAAGCCGTAGAATCTGGCAAAGAACTTCAACCCACGTTCACTCGTTGGGAAGATCGTTCTGTCGCTTGTGGGGAGGAGGGGTCTGAGAGGGTGCAGAGCAGGGGCCTGCGCTCTTTCCGTGGAGAGACAGTCCTTAGTTTGGCCTTGCAGGCTGCACAGTCCGTGACGTCGCCGCCATGCTCAGTACATGCGGACGTCGCGTTTACTTACACAGCTGGGCCCCCCAGGCAGGTGGGCGAAGGTGCTGGCGAGGCGACAGCGGGGCAGGTGGCCGGCCGCGAGGCTCTGGGAAGGCGGCCCTGTTCTGTCACGGGTTCCCCTGAAGGAGCTGAGGCCCGGGGAAGCGAGGCCAGGAAGCCGATGGATGGCAGGATGCAGGTGGGACCCGGGGCGAGAGGACACCGGGTGGAGGCCGGAGGGTGGATCCCGAACCCAGAGCGGGGGTGCCGGCCAGACCAGTGAGGGGAGAGGAGGCGACCTGCCCGCTCTGCAGGGTGACCTCGGAGGGCTGGGAGCGCCCCCGGCCGGCTCCGCAGGCTCCCGAGGGCCCAGCGGCCGGGCTGCAGGTCGGGGAAGAGGTGCAGGCCGGGAAGGCGTGGGGAGCCCGCACTGTAGCGGTTCTGCCCCCGGAGACCCAGCCCACCTCAGGGAAGATTCGGGGGAAGAGGGAGGTGGCAGGGAAGGAGCCGCAGGCTCACCGTCCCTCTGGCAGGGGTTCAGCCGTGCGACATGGACAGCTGCTCCTCCAGATGGTGAGGAGCGGCGCGGGACCGAGGTGTCACCGGCCGGGGGAGGGGTTCTGTTTCTCGCGGATAGTCACCAGACGCAGTAGTCGCTGGGTGCGCCCAGCGTGCTGAGAGTACCACGCGCAGATCAGAGGCCACTCAGGGGGCTGATTTGGACGCATGCGTAGATGGCGGAGAAGGAACCAGGAAAGCAGGCATAGCTGAACTGTCCCCAAGCAGCAAGAGTGGGCCCCTTCTCTCCAGAGCCCCTGGGCCAGGGCCCGGCAGCCGGTGCATGGGAGGGGCGGCCGTGCGGGCTCTGCCTGGGCCGCCCCGTGGCCTGCGGGAAGCCAGCGGGCAGGAGGTGTGACAGGATGACCAGGGCCGGACGGCGAAGCAGGAATGGAGGGAGGGGCAGGCGAGGGGCCAGCAGGGCGGCACCTCACAATGGCGACACCTGGCAGGCATTGTGTCCGCCTCCCCTGAGGCCCAGTGTGACAGCGGCAGGAAGCAGGGCTGCAGATTTGCAGTTTGACCAAGGTGGGGCCCGGGGCGGGGTTGAGGGGCCATTGGAGTCCCGGGCGTGTTTTCCTTCCTTCGGCGAATTTGTGCCAGGTCCGCAGGGTTTGCCCTGCCGCCAGCCAGGAGTGTAAGCTCCCAGCGGGCGAGTCCCTGCCCCGTGGGGCCCCGGCAGCGCGGAAGCGATCACAGGAGTCGCTGAGGGCGGCCGAGAGAAGGAAGCATGCTGGGGGAGAGTGGGCAGTCCCTGGGGTGGGAGCGGGCGAGGGGGGGCGTCTTTCCGAGGGGCTGACACTCGAGAAAAATCCTGAAAGGTGAGGCAGCCACGCCGGGAGGGGAGAGGGAGCCCCGGCCGAGGGCCGAGGGTCGTGGTGGGCGGCCGGCCAGCCGAGGAGCCGGCTCAGGGAGGGGGCGGTCTGGCGGGGGTCACGCAGTGGCGGAGGCTTGCTCCCAGAGCGCGCGGCGATGCGGTCCCACCCACCCGAGTGGGTGTAGCAGTCGTCGCCGGCTTCGGGGCAGGCTAGTGGTCTTGGGGGGGGCGGGCAGCAGCGGGCAGGTGCTGGTCGGAGGGGTCGGACTGGCGGGTCTCCGTTGGAGCCAGCCGCTTGGAGGGAGGGGGCAGGCCTGCACTCTTCAAGGTGGTGGTGCTTCTCGTGCGGAAAAGGGCATCTCTCGGGGTTCCGATGAAAACTGGGCCCCAGGCAGCTGAGAATATGGCGGCTCTCCGTCACCAGCACTATTCTCGAGGGGGGAGTGGGCAGGAGTTCGGGGAGAGGGAGCAAGACTTAGTTGCAAATAGTGAGTTCGGAAAGCGCTAGAATCCAGGCGGAACTGGGAACAGGAGGTGAGCGGGGGTCGAGAGCTCAGGGACCGCGTGGCGGGAGGTGGGCTCAGCGTGGCTCGAGCCAGCGTGTTTCCGGAGGCCCTGGGATTGGGTGCAGCAGGGGAGGGCAGTGGCCGGGACCCCTGCGTCGCACCAGCTCTGGGGCTGCAACCAAGTCGCTTCCTGGGGAGGAAGGAGCCCTTGGCCAGGAGGGAAGCCTGGGACCCCCCCCCGCCCCCCCCCGTGCAGCACCCCTGCCCCCAGGGCCCCCCTTTTCTGCACCTGACCCTATGGGCAAAACCTACACATCTGTCCAAAAGCGAGAGAAGGAGAGGGCTGGCTTCCATTGGAACCATCGCCACGTTTTTCCATCCTCAGAGCCAGCGGCCGGTGGTGTGGACGGGAGCTCCTCGGTGGCTCCCAACGTGGGCCGTGTGGACTGGGATGCAGGGGAGGGGCTCGGGGTGGCGTGGAACTCCCCGGCCCCTGCCCTTCCCTGCTGCCACCCACCAGTAAGAGGAATGTCCGGCCCTGAGGGCACGTTGGTTGTTTGGGGTCTGGCCCACGACTGTCTCAGGCCGGGACTTACTGAGTTATAGCTCAGACAGAGACCAAGAGCCGCAGCCCGGGGCCGACTGCTCACTCTCCCGACTTGGCGGCGGCCCTGAGACAGACGCTGGTCTGGCACCGCTGCGGCCCCGCCGACCAGGCCGCTGTGGTCCGTGCCCGGACGTAAGCAGGGGCAGGTGGTGAAGAGCCTCGGTTCCTGGCCGCCGGCTGTGGTGCTGCCCCGGGGAGGGGGCTGCGTCCCCTGGCTCCAGGGCGAGAGGGCTGGTCCCTCCGTCGTTTGCATCAATAGAAGGGTGCCAGGGGACAGACTTGGCCAGAAACAGAAGTATTTGGTTTACATCTGTTTTATTCTCCTGTCTGAGTATCACGGACGCCTGGCCCAGGAGGAAGTGCACACACGTCCACCCCGTGCGCTGTGTTGGGGGCGCAGGACTCAGATGAGCACGCTGATAACCGCGTGCCACGATGGGGGGCGGGAGTGACAGATGCAGAGGAGGGGACGTGGGGGTGCTGGCGGGAGCAGAGCCTTCGGGCGGGCTTCTCGGCTGAGGCGGCATTTGACGAGAATACAGCTCTGGAGCCTGTCCCGCCCAGACCCCTCGCCCTGACCCCTCGGCCCCCCTTCCCTCCCTCACCCCCTTGCCGCTCCCTCTTTCTGAGCCTGTAAAGCACCAGCCTCCACAGAATCAGCCTCGCCGAGCTTTGGGTCCTGCCAGTTGGGACCGAGGATGGAATAGTGCTGCTTTGGAAAGACTCTCGTCTTGCTGAATACGAGTCAACGCAGAGACTGCAGAGTCGGGGTTTCATGGGCCAAGGAACAGCCGCGAATGGTGGCAGTGCGCTCTGGGTAGGGCGGCCTCAGGCCGCGCCCCGTCTCGGCACTGGGGAGCCACTGACCTGTCTCCTCTCTCTCTGGGTGCCCAGGTCCCGCCTGCCCTGAAGTCTGATGCCCGTCCAGCCCTCCAGCCACCTGGAATGGAATGAGTCTATGCACTCCCTCCGGATAAGTGTGGGGGGCCTTCCGGTGCTGGCATCCATGACCAAGGCCGCAGACCCCCGCTTCCGCCCCCGCTGGAAGGTGATCCTGCCGTCCGTCGTGGGCGCCGCCGTCCTCTGGCTGCTCTACGCCCACCGCCCACCGCCAGGCAGGCCCCCCGCCCCCAACGCCCACAACTGGAGGCTCGGCCAGGCGCCCGCAGACCGGTACAATGACACCTACCCCCTGTCTGCCCCCCAGAGGACGCCCGGTGGGACTCGGTACCGGATTGCGGTCATCGCTGACTTGGACACGGAGTCTAGGGCCCGGGAGGAGCATACCTGGGTCAGTTACCTGAAGAAGGGCTATCTGACCCTGTCGGACAGCGGGGACAAGGTGGCCGTGGAGTGGGACAAAGGCCACGAGGTCCTGGAGTCCCACCTGGCCGAAAAGGGGCGGGGCATGGAGCTGTCCGAGCTGATCGTCTTCAACGGGAGGCTCTACTCCGTGGACGACCGGACGGGGGTCGTCTACCAGATCGAGGGCGGCAAGGCAGTGCCCTGGGTGATCCTGGCCGACGGCGACGGCACCGTGGGGAAAGGTAGGCGGGCCCTCCCCGCCTCCCGCCTTCGGCCGAGGTGTCGGGAAACAGGCTGGGGTGGACCGTCTGCTGGTTTGGTTTGCACACGTGTGCGGCAAACACCACCAGGAGGGACCGGCGGGAGGGGCCCGCGCCCCCACCTCCACCCCCCCACCCCGAGCTGGGAGCCGAAGCCTTCCGGGGCCTCGGACCAAAGCAGCTTCTAGCAGTAGGACCTTGTCCCTAGAAGACTGGCCGCAAAGTGGGCCCCTTTCGAGGACTAGTTCAAGGGCCTTGGCCACCGCCGCTCTGGGTGACCCCAGGATCCAGCCCGTTCATACATCTTCAGAGGGGTCTTCAGAGCACACAGGGATGACACCCGCCGAGTGTCTTACCGTAAAGCCATGGCGTCCAGTCGCTCTCGTTTTGAACTGAGGCTTTATTGAAAAGGTAAACTTAGGCTGCCCGGCGCTCCTTTACGGAAACGCAGCCGAGGGAGGGTCTGTGCGTGCGTGGTGGTGACCGTGCGTGCGTGGAATCCGCGGTCAGAAACCAGCTGTCACCCGCTGCTCCGTCGTGCCAGAGAGGAGCTACCGCTTTCAGCCCGCGGGGAGCACAGTGCTGCGAGAGGGAGCACAGTGCTGCGAGAGGGAGCCGGAGCGGCCGGGGGAGCCGACGGAAGGTGTGCGCCCGCTAGGAGGTCGGAGTGGCAGGAACTAGCTGGCCCGTGTGGTGCGCCGCCTGCCAGCCCTCCCCCCAGCGATAAAACCCCTTCCGTGCTTGCCCAAGCCTCGGGCAATTGGCAGGGAGCTATCTCGGCCGAGGTTTTAGAGAAAACATCAGTTGCCCATTTCCTGCCTGAGTCTGTCAGCGTTTTTGGGCAACCATTATAGTTCTGTTCTTCCCCGTGGGATCAGGAAGAAAGCGGAATAATGGGAGCCTTGGGTTGCCCTGTGGTCAGTCATCAGAAGGGACAAAAGACCTGGTAAATGGAGAGGCTCTTCTCTCGAAAGTGACCCGGGGCTGGGGGATGACGAGGTCCCTGGGGCCACGGGGAACTCAGCGGGCCCCTCCGGAGCCACCTGCAGAGCATCCTGGAGGCCGCGGCTCCAGGTCCTCGGGGCCAGCCGGAAGCTCCCAGAATGTGTGGGAAAGCGGGCACGGTTTCGAGCACAGGGAGCAGGGAATGGCCTCCCACACAGCCTGCAGCGGGGCCCAGGCAGTAAACCTGCCCGAGGAGGTAAGCACGCCGAGCGGAGCGGGCCGGGCCCCCGCCAGCCCTCAGCCCTGGCCGCTGGTGCTTCGCTTCCGCTCAACAGGCGCCAGGCACGGCTGCGAAGACGGAGACCGCTCTCTGCTGTGATAACCAGTCCAGGCGCTCCCGCTGCCCAGGGCTGGGGTGATCCTGAGGTTGGGGCACACAGCTCGAGAAGGTCTGGGGCTCGGAGGAGGTTGACCAGCGGCTGCCGGGCCGTTGGGAGTGGAGGAGCAGGTGGGCACCAGCGCAGGAGCCCTTAGAATCCGTCGAGGACAGGCTGTCCCGGCGGAGGGTCCCTGGATCGAGAGGCCAAAGAGAAGGTCTCAGGGGGGTGGGAGTAGCAGGCAGAGGGCAGGTGCCCCACTGCTGACCCCTGGGAATGGGGCCCTGAGCCAGACCGCTCCCCACCCCCTCGTCGTCGCCTCGTGTGAGGTCCAGCGTGGGTGGCCTCTGATGCCCACGGCTGCCAGACCCCACAGGAACCCGGGGGGCAGAGGGGAGGCCGTCCTCTCAGGCGCGCCCCCTCGTCTCCTCGTCCCCAGGCTTCAAAGCCGAGTGGCTGGCGGTGAAGGACGAGCACCTGTACGTGGGCGGCCTGGGCAAGGAGTGGACCACCAGCACGGGGGAAGTGGTGAACGAGAACCCGCAGTGGGTGAAGGTGGTGGGCTGCAGAGGCAGCGTGGAGCACGAGAACTGGGTGGCCAGCTACAACGCCCTGCGGGCCGCTGCGGGGATCCAGCCGCCAGGTAAGGGACCGGCCCCCCCCCCGGGGGGCGTCGGACAGACGGTGAGCTGGGCGGCTGCTTTCAGAGCTCAGCCGGGTATTGTGTCGGGGACCTGGGCCTGTGCCGTCTGTGCCCAGCGGGCCGGTGGCTTCTCGCTCCTCCACCCCTTCGCTGTCCCCGGCAGATGGCCTCCTGCCGTCTCAGACCTCGGCCCCTCCTGTGCGAGCTCTTGCGGCCGTTCCCCGAGGGGGGGCCCGGGCCTCGCCCCTGACCAGGTGGAAGCAAGGTGGACGGAGCTTTGGTTCTCCCTCGCCCTCCAGGAGTGTGTCACGGCTTGCGGTGGGGGGCGGGATGCTCGGAGCGCCCAGGCAGCTCTGGGCTTGGGGACGTGGTGCCGAGGACCTTGCTTCGCCCCCAGATTGGAGGGTGTGCTGCTTCCTTTTCAGCCTCGAGGGGGGCGTCTCCTCCAACCCCGATCCCTTCCTCACAAATCCAGCTTGCTGGTTTGTCTCGCTCCCTTCCCCTGGGCTCGCTCTTCATTCTCCTTGGTTAGCGCAAGGGAGCAGAAAGGCAGACGGCTCTCTTGACCACAGGTGACCAGGCCCGGGGCGCCGGGGATAGAACGGGTCCCACAGGAAGCAGGGAGTCTCAATAGGACGGAGCGGCGACGCTCCCCGGCGGTGGGCAGCATGGAAGCCGGCTCAGGGACCGCGCGGTGGAGGGTCCCATCCGCACCCAGGTCGTGGGCCGGGTGGTCTGGTGACCCGGGGGGTGTGTGTCGTGTGTCCCCAGGCTACCTCATCCACGAGTCCGCGTGCTGGAGCGACACGCTGCAGCGGTGGTTCTTCCTGCCGCGCCGCGCCAGCCACGAGCGCTACAGCGAGAAGGACGACGAGCACAAGGGCGCCAACCTGCTCCTGAGCGCCGCCCAGGACTTCAGCGGCATCGCCGTCAGCCGCGTGGGCGCCGTGGTCCCCACGCACGGCTTCTCCTCCTTCAAGTTCGTCCCCGACACCGACGACCAGGTCATCGTGGCCCTCAAGTCTGAGGAGGACGCGGGCAGGGTGGCCACCTACATCCTGGCCTTCACGCTGGACGGCCGCTTCCTGCTGCCGGAGACCAAGGTCGGAAAACGTCAAGTATGAAGGGATAGAGTTCATCTGAACTCACAGAACGCAGAGCAGCAAGGCCGAGAGGTGGGCGGTTTTCGGCGCCGTCCAGACTCAAGTTTTATAAAAACCAGAGGACTGCACTTTTCCGTGGTGTTTCGTTTTGCTTTCTTGTTTTCCTTTTCAGAGCTCAGGAGTGCGCCTGGTTCAGAGACCTCCCGCCCCCCAAAACAGGGAGGTCAGCCCCAGGGTGCGTGCGTGCAAGAGAGGGGGTTCCTCGGTGCTGGGAACGGGCCACCGGCTCTGCGCACTGCCACCTGGTGGTGCGAGCTGGTGCCCGCGGGCCTCCTACTCTGGGGCCCCTCCTCCCAGGCGGCCAGCCCCCCTTCCAGCCCGCCTCCCTTGCTCTCGTTCCTTTGTTCTTTCATTCAGTAAAGGCTACTCCAGCTCCTACTGTGTGTCAGCACCGTCCCCGCTGCGGGAGCGAAACAGTGAGTCCGAAGTGGACCCTCCCGTCAGGAACTCCCAGGCCACCCCCTCTTCTTCCTTCCTGGCGAACCTCGTGCATTAAATCCACCGCTCCAGGCGCCCGGAAAGGAACCTGTCTACACCGCAGGGTGCTGCGGGGCTGTGTGGGCGAGGGCAGACCTCCAGGACGCGTTTACCGAGATCTGCGGGAAGGACACAGTTCGCTTGTTTGTCCTCAGCCTTGCGTCAGGCGGTCTCCGTTCGTGTGGCCGACTCCACGCTTTTTCCCTTCAGGAAGATTCTGTGGCCGGGCAAGCACTCGGAAGTTTTAATTACTGTGCTCACTTCGGCAGCACGTACACTGAGGTTTTAATTATTAACTTATTTTAATTACACCAATTTCCTTTCTCGTAGTGGAGTTGCCGAATCTTATCGCACAGAGCCAAGTCCCATAGTTAACAAATTCATTCCCGCATTGGAGAGTGCAGCGAAGCTCTGGCAGGCGGCAGACAAGGCGTTAGGCCGTTTCTAAGTCCTCGGTCCGAGGAGATGGAGCTAAACCTCCGCAACCACCCGAAGCTGTCAGGCCTTTAAAGACTTCCCCCGCGTGAAGACTTCCCTGACCGGCCTGCCCGGGGTCGGGGCGCCGGGCTCTTTCCAAGAGAGGTCCTGGACGAGGCCCACCCCTGCTCTTTGATTTCCCCTCTCCCCTGGGGAAGCTTGCCGCGCCTTCTCTGGAAACTTCACACACACCGCCATCCGCGTCCCTGTGGCCTCTTCATGCTCCTGGGCAACGTCAAAGGTTTAGGAAGAGTCAGCCTCCGAAGCTCCGTCACCCCGCAGGAGGACGTGGGGTGCCTGGTGGTCTGGGAAGGGCCGTCTTTTAGGCTCCGACGTCCCTGAGGACCCCCGTCTCATGGAGCTTTCCCACCTGCAGACTCCGATGCCGCCGCTGGGAAGGGGCCCGGTGAGGCCCCCCCTGCCACCGTGAAACATCCAGCCAAAGAATGGGACGCGTTCCTCTGGAACTCGGTCCCCGCGGGACGCAGCCGGGAAGGCCCGTGTGCTTTCTGACCTTCTCCCGGACCCACGTCATTGACAGACGTCACTGGCGCTGGGGCCGTGTGAGCTTTAACCAGAAGCAAAATTCGGAAGGTCAGAGGACTCGGGACAGCCACTAAGTTGGGACCTTTCTGATGGCACTGGGGTCCCGGCCTAGGTCACACTTCGCACAGGGCACCTGTGAGGGGTTTGGGGCGAGAGGTTGTTTGCTTGTGTCTGCACTGCTGTGGGCATCAGGGTTGTTTCCTTCCCACAGGAGCCATCGTTCTCTAGACAATAAAGCACCAGAGGGAACTGTGACTGCTCGGTCTCCAGGTCTGTGTTGGCTGCTGGCCAGGGGCCCGGGCAGGAACGCAAGATGGGGGGGGGGGCGTTCACACACTGGCTCGGCTTTCAGGGGCGCGCTCTGTCCTGTTCTGGGGCGGGGGTCTGACAGGCCACGGGGATCGGTGGCACAGGCACCTTCGCAGACCGGGGAGAAGACCTTCCGGAAACTGAACCATCCAGTCCCGACTTCTCCGTGTCCGAAGGAGCTCGCCTGGTCATAGCGCTTAAGAACATGGGCTGTGAAATCTCTCGCCGGTTCCA
>CM057843.1:26675108-26860108 GCA_030068075.1 Paguma larvata
AGGCGGCTCCCTCAAGAGACTCTGTAGGAAGCAGTGAATGGGCGTGTGGGCTGACGAGGCTGCGGGGTCCAGGAGGTTCTCCCGTTCTGGTCACAAGAGAGACTGCAGTGAGTCGCCAGAGCTGTGAGCGTGTGTTGGTGAGAAGGGCTGGGCTCTGGGGTATGAGGCAGGTCGGGGAGCATGGTCGTTCCCTCCTGTGTTCTGGAGAAAACGGTTTGTCACCAGGAGTGAGGACGGTGGAGAGCGGAGGGCTGAGGAGGAGAAGTTAACTGTTCATCCGGAGCTGAGAGCTGAGTGGCCGTGCCAGGTCTGCTTCTGTCGGGGGTCAGTGATCTTAAGTGAGTCGTTCAGGGGGATTCTGTGTTTTTCTCCAGCGGTGTGGGCCATGGAGTACAGTGGGCAGAGCTGGATCTTACTGGTTTTATCAGTCAAATGTGATGACAGGAGAGAAGGACAAGTTTGTAAAGGGAATGGAATAATGACTGTCCATCTACTCATCCACTCACCTGTCCACCCATCCATCCACCCACCCATCAGTTCCATCCATCCATCCATCCATCCATCCATCTTTCCACCCATCCGTCCATCCATCCATCCATCCATCTTTCCACCCATCCGTCCATCCATCCATCTTTCCACCCATCCGTCCATCCATCCATCCATCCATCCATCCATCTTTCCACCCATCCGTCCGTCCATCATCCATCCATCCATCCATCCATCTTTCCACCCATCCGTCCATCCATCCATCCATCCATCTTTCCACCCATCCGTCCATCCATCCATCTTTCCACCCATCCGTCCATCCATCCATCCATCCATCCATCCATCTTTCCCACCCACCCATCCGTCCTTCCATCCATCCATCCATCCATCCATCCATCCATCCATCTTTCCACCCACCCATCCATCCATCCATCCATCCATCCATCTTTCCACCCACCCATCCGTCCGTCCATCCATCCATCCATCCATCCATCCTTCTGTCCATACATCCATCCATCCATCCATCCACCCACTCATCTATCCAGTCATCCATCCATCTGTCCATACATCTGTCCATCCATCCATCTATCCACCTATCCATCCACCCATTCGTCTGCCTATTTATCCATTGGTCTGTCGGTTCATCCCTCCATCCACCATCCTTCCATCCACTTTCCATCCTTCCATCCGTCTGTCCATCCACACATCCACCCATCCATGCATCCACCCACCCGCTGTGCACGGGAGACTCTTCCGAGTGCAGTGAGTGCTGCGCCGAATGCAGGGCTGCGGGAGCAGAGAATGAGGGCGTCGCTCTCATGCTCTGAGAATTTCCAGGCCCCCGGGGAGCCGGACATGTTCCCAAGCTGCTCTGAAATGCCGCCGGCTGGGACGAGCCCCCAGCCCAGCAGGAGGACTCCGCTCCTCGGCTCATGCCTCAGAGCCGAGCCTCTCCTTGACTCCGGCCCCAGCAGACCAAGAAAGAAGGAAGGAAAAGAACGTGGCAACGCCGGCCGTGCTGCCCTCTCTGGGTCAGGCGCTTACGCGCCCTCGGGCGCGCCTGGTACCCTCCGCTTCCCATCCAAGCCTGGCCCGGGGGCCCTCAGCCCGAGCCGCACATCAGCTCCTCGTGGGCAAATTTGGGTGTGAAATGACTCAGTCGCCCTGGGGAG
The DNA here is from genome assembly GCA_030068075.1 of Paguma larvata. Classification (NCBI taxonomy): domain Eukaryota; kingdom Metazoa; phylum Chordata; class Mammalia; order Carnivora; family Viverridae; genus Paguma; species Paguma larvata. Next base: position 26,676,767 of record CM057843.1, read on the forward strand.
GGGTCCAGGCGTTGGGTGTGCGGCCAGGGTGAGAGCCCCTCGCTTGACCACAACCGCCTCCAGCGCGGGTGTTGGGGGACACAAGGCAGGGCTGGCGGGGATCTCTCCAGGACCCACAAGTCACACCAGCCAGCCGTTATGCTGCGCTTCCTCCGTCCAGCCACTGTGACGACCTCCTGCAGGTGAGGGACTTGTCAAAGGGGGGGGTGGTCACCCAGGGCCACCCGGTGGCTAAGAGGGAACCCTGCCTGCGGAGCCCAGGCTCTGAACTCTGTCAGTCAGCTGTTAAACCTCACACCCCCCAGGGACACCCCCGTGAGGGCCCACAGTTGTGCCTGGAGGGACAGAGGCACAGATTTGAGGGCTGGGCAGCCTGTGCCGCCATCCCAGCTCCTGCCGTAGCAGCCTGACCCCTCACTCGGTCCCTGTGCCTCAGTTTTCTCGGCTGTGAAATGGGGAACATTGTGTGCCTTGTGGGCCGGAGGGGGCTTAAGTGAGTTAATGTCTGCAGAGCAGACAGCTCCGTGTGCTCAGACGTGCTGACTTATCGTCCTGTCCTAAACGGCCCCGGTGCCGCCTCCTGGCCACCCAGACGCCTCCAGACCCCGGCACTCAGTAGCCGCAAACGCGCCGCCTGGTGTCCGGCCCGGGGGAGCCGCTGCAGTGGGGGGCGAGGGGGGGCGTCCGCTGTCACTCCGTCCCGTCCCGAGGGGACCCGGGCAGAGGGCGCTGGGGAGAGGCCGGGTGGGGTGAGAAGGCGCGGCTGGGAGAAGAGCCCCTCCCGGCTGGGCCTTGGAGGAGGTGGGGCAGCGGGGACACTGGGAAGACGTTAGTGAAGGTTCTAATCAAATATTTATCAGCTAATTGATCTCTGGAGGCTGCTGACAGCGCCCTCCCCCTTACGCTGGCCCTGCTCCTCTTCCTCCTGCCCCTCCCGGAGCTCCCCTCACCCCTTGTCCTGGCCCCCATCCCTCCATCCCTCCCTGGCCCCGGTGCTCTTCCACCTCCCCCTACCTGACCCTTCCCCACCCTGAGCTCACCCCTCCTCCCCCTCAGCATGTCCGCTAACAGTGGGTAACGGGACCTCACGGGCTGCTCTGGAGCAGCGAGGAGGCTGTCCGGCAAAGGGCACGCGCACCCGTGTTTCCCTCCTGCCGTCTGGGGCTCCCAGGCCACCCCGGCGTCAGTCTCTGCAGATGGAAGTGGGACCCGGCGGCCTCGTACAGGAGAAGAAGAGGGAGGGCAGGACTTTCTGCTCATTAGGCCACCACTCAGCAGGGTCACCCCAGGAATTAGGGGTAGCGGGCGCCGAGAAGGGAGGCTGGAACCGTGGGGCTGGAGGGGCCGGGCTGCCTGGGCCCCAAGCCCCCTGCTAACAGGGAGGCGGGCAGGGGGAACGCAACACCCTCGTGAGGCCAGGGTACCTCGCACCCCTGCTCCGGATGGCAGAGTCCCAAGAGGGCCGGGCTGCCCATCCAGCCCGACTCCCCGCCATGGCCACGGGCCTGGCGCCCCCGCAGACGCCCGGTAAGCAGTCAGGGGTGAATGAGATAATCGATGAAGGACAGGAGTGAGAAGGAGCACCCATATGGGGGGGGGGATGGACAAGGAACAGACCTCGAAACCTGCCGGGGTCAGTCGGCGTGACCGGGGCAACATGGGAATGCGCAGGTCTCCCCCCCCCCCCGCTGAGACATCAGGAAAGCACCCATAAATCTGTGCAAGGGTCCTTCCGCACTGGCGAGATTATCGGAGATGGTGCTCTCTCCCCGGGGACACCCTCAGGAGGCCAGAGTGCCTCGCCCGGTCAGAGGGGCTGCTGCAAACCCGCCCTCCCTCCGCCTACCCTCTGACAGCGTGAGGACCCCAGTCCCCTTCTCTGGGGCCGAGGCGCCTCCTCCCAGGGCCGCACCAGGGGCTCCCACAAGTGCCCAGGTTGCAGCGGGAGGTCTGGAGTGCGGGCGAGGCCTCGCACTGCCGACAGGCTCCCGGGCGATGCTGCCGGGTCCGGACTCCCCCTTTGAAGACCCTCTGCTCTGCAGCGTTGCCAGGACCCCGCCTGGGGCTGCAGGCCTGCGAGCCTGGGGCGGGGTTATCTGGGGATGCGCTCGGGGACTGTTGTTGAGACAGAGCTGGAACCTTCCGTGTGCCACAGACCGCACCTCACCATCGGGGCCGTCACGGGGGCCGCGTCGTGCGGGGCTCCGAGTTCTGTGGGATCGACTCTTCCCTCTTCCAGGCAGAGGCCGTGGTGTTTTCCTCCGCCTCTTTTACCAGTGGGGAAATCAAGGCTCGAAGCCTTCATCGGGGAGGAGGGAGTGGGCGTGGCTCTAAGGGTAACGAGAGAGACGTTCTGTGTCTTGTCTGGATCAGTGTCTCCTGGCAGATGGCTTCCCAAGAGGTCACCGCCGGCTGACACGGGAGAGCGTACACGACTTCGCGAGGTGTTCTTTCCCACAATTCCGTGGGACTCTCGGGTCCTCGGGTCTGACGACAAGCGTGTGCATCAGTGGTCTCGCGTCCTGAGCTCCCCGGACACCCCCCGCCCGGCAGTCACCTCCAACGGCGCAGATCTGGAGCCCATGTCGGGGAGTCGCCCCCCACCCAGGGCGCCCGAGCAGTGCTGAGAGGCCATGGGGGCTTCTAGAACCACCCCCCCCCCGCCGCCCCACCGCGCTGTTCAGCCCGTGAACTGTCAGAAGGAAGGTGAGCCAACGGTCTAACCAGCCGGCTCTCTTTCCCTCCACAGGGCAATCAGGACGCCACGGCTCCGCCTGAAGCGATGGCCCAGCCCTACCCCCCCCGCCCAGTACCCCCCTCCGCCACAGAACGGCATCCCCGCCGAATATGCACCGCCCCCTCCGCACCCCACACCGGAGTACTCGGGCCAGACCCCGGTCCCCCCGGAGCACGGCATGACCCTGTACACACCAGCACAGACCCACCCCGAGCAGCCGGGCCCCGAGGCCAGCACACAGCCCATCGCTGGGACTCAGACTGTGCCGGTAAGGGGGCCCCTGGGGCCCAGAGCATCAGGGTGGGGGGGGGGCGTGCCCACCCAGAGGGGAGGCTCAACGGGGCGGTGAGGGCCGGCGGGTGGAGGGGCCGGGAGGGACCCCTGTAGTGGAGAGGCCGTCCTTGTCCCCGGGGAAGGGGCTCGTGGCCTTGGAGCTCCTCTCCTGGACACCAGGGGCCTCTCCCACAGCAAGGGCCAGGCACTGCGGGGTGGGCAGTGACCCCACGGCCGGCCGAGGTCTGGGCCGGGGTGTCTGCGCAGACGGGGACAGGGCGGCGGGAGGGGACGCCCGGGGTCCCTGGCGTGTCTCGGGTTGCAGGCACGGCGATCATTTCTAATCACTCGTAATCTACCTGCTTGGCCACCCTCCAATCAGAGAGCCTCAATTATGTGGTCGTAATGCGGCTCGGAGGAGAAAGTGCTGAGCTGGACGCTTCTCCGAGATTCCCTGACGGCAACGGATTGCGGCGAGGCGCGCGGCCGGCCTGGGGGGCGGGCGTCCCAGGAGGGCAGCCCCTCCCGGGGGACCAGCCAGAACCCAGCCTGCTTCGCCCCTCCCCCGGCCCTCCCAGGTGCCTCCTCCAGGCCCCCGCCCCTGCCCGCCCCGGGGCGTCGAGGGCATCAGGCCATCTCTGCTGGCTCCCTCCCAGCGCTGGCTGCCCAGGGCTGGGCAGGAGGCCAGCATGCCCTGTGCCGCCCGGGAGGGGCACCGCCCTGGCAGCGTCCCGATGGGTGCCCCTGCCCTGTGCTCCCTCAGCCCTCCCCCTGCGCCAGCCTGGCTGCAGGGGGACGGGGGAGGCGACACCTCTGTGGGTGCATCTGCCCGCTGGGCTGGACAGGAACCCCATCTGGGGCCCAGCCAGAGCCCCTCCTCCCCGTGCGGAGTGCCGCCAGCCTGAGTCCCACTTTGCTACTCACCACGTCCCAGCGTCCCATGGACACCCCCCCCAGGGTTCCTACAGGTGAAAAAGGCGAGGCCTGTAGGTCCTAGAATCTGGAGTCGAAATGTACTTCTGAGGCCGCTCTGCTTCTGATTCCTGATTCCTGATTCCCGAAACCCACTCGAGGGGCGCGCTCACCCCAGAGCCAGAGGGGGCTTCCCGTGACCCGTCAGTGCTGGCAGAAGGTCCCGGTCTGATGGGCTCCGGCAGACAGCGTGTATCTGGCCAAACCTCCCACGACATGACCTCCTCGTGAGCACTGAGGCCCGGGAATTCGGCCTGGGAGCAAGGAGGCAAGATGGGCAGACCAGCAGATGCCTCGGAGCAGGGGGGGCTGACCAAGAAGACCCACACGGCAGAAACCAGCAGGGGGCCTGCTGCCACCCTGCGCCACCCGACGCAGCCTGGCTAGGGAAAGCACGAAGTCTTCCTTCACTCGGCAGACGGTCGTGGGGGGCGCACACTGAGCCAGCGCTGGGGGTACAGGGAAGAAACGACCGAGCCTGCCCTGCGGTGGCCACCGGTTCCCACCAGTCAAGGACATGAAAGTCAACAGGGGGCCAGTCATCAGACAGAGCGTGGGTCTCGGAGGGGACTCGGAAGTCCCGGAAAGGATTCGGCCTGAGTCCTGAGAAGTGAGTCAGATCAGCAGAGGAGCTGGAGACACCCAGGCAGGGGCGCGGCCAGCGCTGGGGGGCAGGAGCGCAGCCCCTGGAGTGTGTCCGCAGCCAGAGGCTTCCCACCGCGGGAGGAGCAGGAGATCTTGCTCTAAGATTCCACGGCCGGCCGCTTTCGTCTTTCCAGAGCTCCCAGCTGAAGGCCAAACCCCTCCATGCGGGAGGGGTCCTCAGCTCACCGTGGTCTCCTCTCTCCCGCCCCAGGCAGCTTGGTGTTCCGGTGGGGAGGTGGGGTGCAGGCCAGCAGGTGGCGAGGCGACGCTTGAGGGGCTTCTCCCCTCAGAAACTACTCCCGCTCTCCCCGTCTTCCTCTGTGCTGTGAACCTCGCAGGGCCTGTGCCCTGGGCCTCTCCCCTCCCCAGCTGGCAGGGGCCACACTAGCAGGGGCTGTGGCCTTCGGTCCCCTTTGCACTTGGCTCCTGGAGCTTTAGCCAAAGGAAAAGAGTGGGCTTCGGCTGCCGCGCAGAGCGGAAAAGCAGATGCATCCGTCCCCGGGCGCGACTCAGCCGCGGGCCGCCACCGCGCTGGCAGGGTGCGAGCAGACAACGCCGCCGGTCAGCGTCAGTGCAACAGGTGCAGCGGCCGGCAGGGAGCTCTTAGAACGTTCCGTGGTTCAGAGCCCGCAGTGGGAGCGCTCCGCTCTGCCCGAGGAGGGGGGCTGCCCTTTACGGCGATGAAGACGTCACAATCCGATGGCTCGAGCCACCCACACCTGGGTCCGCCTCCTCCCAGGCCAACCCGCCAGCAGCGGGGATGAGCCGTGTCTATCTAGCAAGCCGCCGACGGTCCTTACATGAGTGCCAGGGGCGGGGGTGGGGGGGCCTCTGGGGGAGCAAGGGGGAGCGGGCCGCAAAGAAACATTTCCAAGAGCAGTTTCGTCTTGGGACACATCAGTGAGGGGGGCGGCAGGCTCCTCTGAGGGTGGGGGTGCCCTGGGCGGCATGCGGACCCCGCCCCTCACCCACCAGGGGTCGGCTCCTGGCCTCGAGTGATGGCTAAGGTGACACGGAGAAGGACAAGGACACTGTGGCCAGTTGGGAGAGTGGGAAGGGGTGACTGAGGCCGGTGGGGAGGCGGTCTCTGTTGCTTCATTTTTCCCTGCCTTGGAGCACTGGGGCCAAAGATTGCCTTAAAAGAGAGAAGAGTCCCAGGGAAAGGCAGCGCAGGCCCGGCCCACCCCCCACTCCAGCCCCCGCCCCGCCGAGCGGGTACATGGGGGGGTTCCCGCCTGTCTTATGATCTTACAGCTACTGAACCCGTTCGCCCGCCTCTGCATAGCTGTGCACAGGGGTGAGGGGGCTCCTTTCTTGCTTGTGCCCTGGCCCCACTCCTGATTCATCCTACTGACCCCCCAACACCCCATTCCCCCTCCTGGCCCTCAGGAGGCTCCCCTTAAAGGCTTCTATGGGGAGGGGCAGAGGAGGCCCCCGGACCGTGGAGACTCCCAGTGGGGTCAGTGCTCTATGAGGATGGGCCCAGGGTAGAGGGTCAGTCCAGGCAGGCAGGCCACAGGCACCTCGCCTCGTCAGGGCCTTCCCTCGCCCCCACCCTCTCCCCGAGCCCAGGGCTCCCTGGCTCCTTTGGTTGCCGGCTGGCTGAGCTGACCGCTGCCCTCTGCTGGTCCGAGGCCGGCATTACATGCCCCTCCCCGGCCGAGTCCCCAGTTTCGGGGGGATTCCGTTACTCACCTGTACTCAGGAGCAACTGAGGGCACGGGTGTGTGAAGCGGTGCACTGGGCGGGGTGGGAGTGACAGAGGGCACTGGACCCGCCCTGGCCACTGCGCGGAAAGAGCCACGCTTTGTCGTAACCAGAAAGGGTCGTAACCGGTGCTCTGTTCTGATTCAGGGCCCTCTAAAGGACTCGCACACGCTTGCTCTCTGCAGGGAAGAGTGGGACCTAGGGAGGACAGCTGGGGGGCAGGCCGGGCCGCTGGGCATTTGCCCGGGGCTGGGGACTGGCAGCCGGGGACTGGGCAGGAGGAGCCCCCGGTGTCCCCCAGGCGCCCAAAGGGAGCTGCCGGGCATTGCTCCCGCAGACCTGCCACCCTCCCCCACCCGGATGCCCCCACAGACTGGCTCTGGGGGCTGGTTCATGGCCCCCAGGCCCAGGCGCTGCATCACCTACAGCCCACCCTTGGACACACGTCATTCTTGCCAGCCCGATTAGAGGGCTCAGAGAACACACATGCGCAGAACCAGGCCCACGGCTCGTGGGATGGCCTCCCCGGGTCACGCACGTCCCCAGGTGAGCAGGAGGACGGCGGCTTCACACACCTGGGGTCACACACTGTGTGCTGCAGACCTGAGTGTCAGGGACCTCTGAGCGGCCCCCCACCCCCCGGAGCTGTGTCCTCACCTCTCCCAGCGGCCCCAGAGCTGACGACACGCACTCCCCTCACCTACGGCACCCGCCGCCCTGGAGCCTGGTCAGAGGCCTCCCAGCCGAGTGCAGGAGCAGGGGAGCCCCCCTCCTTCCAGAAAGGATCAACGGGTTGGCCATTGAGAGCAGCCACTCAGGAGCCCACAGACAGACCTCCGGCCACTAGCCTTGGACGAGGCTCTGCCACTCAGCGTCCTCAGCCTCGAGGAAGCCTCAGGCACAGGGCCCTCCCCCTGCTCACCCGTCCGAACTCGGGGAGGCCTGCGGTACCGGCCAGCGCCCCCTCGCTTGCCGGCAAGGAAACCCAGCAGAAAGGAAACGTAAGCAAAGTGGCAGCTCTTGGAGGCCCGTAGGAAGCGGTGTCCGAGCGTCTCTCCTTGGGGTCTCTGCACTCCCACCGTCACCGCTGGCCAGCTGCCTGTGCTCCTCCAGCCAGGAGGGAGGCCGTGGCCCCCAGCACCTCCATCCTCAGGAATGCCAGCGTGAGCCTCGGGGGACCCTCCGCCTTCGCCCCCCTCTAGGTACATCAGAAGAGCTTGGGGTGGCTCTGTGGGACCCAGGGCACCCCTCATGCCTCCAGCCAAGGCCCCGTCCAAGGAGCAGACCCGGGACAAGGACTCAAGGCCAAGCAGAGTGCTAGGGACGTGATCCCAAGGAAGCCTTGGCATCCCTGCCAGAGACCCGAGGACACAGTGGAGCCCCAGGAGGAGTCCCCGGGGTGGGTGCCACCCACCGTGTCTGTCACCGGCTGACGGCAGCTCCTGGACACTAGCAACCCCCACTTGCCTCGCCAGCGAGCTGGGCCACAGTGAGACTGGGGGCTGGCATGTCGGCGCGAGCACCCCAGGTCAGGGCACCCTGGTCCGTCACCTCCTCGCCCACCAGGCCCTCGTCGATGGAGCCCCTGCTGCGTGCCGTCGGCACAGAACCAGGCTGAGGGCCAGCCTTGCCAGGGCGCTGGTGGCCCGTCCCTGCAGAGGGTCCGGGCGCTGAGCTGCAGGGGGCTGGGATGAGGGGCGGCACTTCAGGGACATGTGTGCCTGGAGACGGGCCCTGAGATCTCTCTCTCATCAGGCCTAGAGAGCTGGAAAGGTCCCCGTGCTTCCGGAACTTGGGTTGTGCGGGACTAAGGGCTGGCCCGTGCCCTTGAGAATCGCTTGGTGCAGCCGAGGGACCGTTAAGGTCAGGCCTCTGTGCACAGGGCTGAGGCAGGCGACGGGCAGCACACCCAGCAGGGGAGGCCGGGTGCCACGGCGGTGTCAGGCACGGCCAGGCGCAGAGGCCTGGAGGCGGGGCCTGGGAGGTCAAGGTGCTGCTGTGTCCCTGGTGAGAACCGCCTGCCCGACCCCAGGATGGGGAGGTCCAGGGAGTCGGAGGATCTGGCATTTAGAGACTCCCCTCCCCACGGGACGGGGACTGAGAGGGGCAGCTCACAGCCCGGGTCGTCTCCCCGCAGCAGACAGACGAGGCGGCACAGACGGACAGTCAGCCGCTCCACCCCTCCGACCACACAGAGAAGCAACAGCCCAAGCGGCTACATGTCTCCAACATCCCCTTCCGGTTCAGGGACCCCGACCTGCGGCAAATGTTCGGGGTGAGTGCGTGCGGCCCCTCCACCCCGCCCCCTGGGTCCCCCTGCCTCCTGGGTCCAGCTCCACTCCGACCTAAGCCTGCAGGGTGGAAAGGAGGAGAAGGAGGGGCAGCCAGACACCCGCCCAGCATATCCGCACCCCTGCCCTCGGCGCTTCTCAGAGGCCCCTGGGGTCGAGGCCGGGGCCAACTAGGTTATTGCTCTGCAGGCCCGCCGTCCGACCAGCGGCTCCCGGGACCCCTGTGCCCTCAGAGGGTACCAGGAGGGTCAGCTCGGCCTCCTGGCCTCACGAGGCCCAGCAGCCGTCCAGCCCCTGCCTCTCCTGTGTGCCCGAGGGTTGAGCACGTGCCCTCTCTGGGCCTGTGTCCTTGGGGCTCTGGGCAGAGGCTCAAACCGTGAGAGGCGAGCACGCGCCCCTTTCCTTCTGGACTCTCCCAGCTGGTTCCTAGACTCGGGGCTTTAGGATTTCGGCCAGTGTCTCTGTGAGAACCAGCAGGGCGGGCCTTCAGTCTCGTGGTGACTTCGCTGGGCCGCTTGACTTGAGAGGCACTTGGGCGCAGAGGCCCACCGGGTGCAGGGCTGCCCGGCGGGGAAGCAGGCGGGCACCAGCCAGGCCATCTGTCCCAGAACAGCGTGACCACGAAACCACGGGCGCCTCCCCCTGCACCCCAGACCCTCTTCCCTGGCGCCCGCACTGTGCCCGCCCCCACCCCTGCCACAAGCCAGGCGGGCTCTGGCCCCCGAACCCCAGCCCTGCCTTCACGCCACGCCCCCCCAACCCCGATGGGATTGGTCAAAGAGGAGGGGCCCGGCAGCGGCCTCGGGATGGACCCGGCACCCGCCTCGCCCGGTAGCCGCCCCTCCCTGGAGGCCAGACCCCGTCAGAGCTGGGGCTTAGACACGATGAGGGGCCTCCGGGATGTGGAATCATCCGGATTCCGCCCGCTCGACCTGGGCCCCGGCGGCTGCCAGCCTCTTTGAGCCCGGGGCCCCCAGTTAAAGCTGCCGCCGTCCAGAGCTGGCCCTGATCTCCGTCCCCAGTTCATGTCCTATCCCTCTTCCCCATACAGTGGACACCTACTGGTGTCAGCTCGCCTGTCCCCTGTCCCCTCACCAGGGTGTCTGCTCACCTGCCCCTGTCCCCTCACCAGGGCGTCTGCTCCCCTGTCCCCACATGAGGACAGGCACCACCCTCCCTGTTCCAGCCTTCATCAGAGCTGGGACTGCATTGCTGTCCTGCTCCTTTGACACCCTCCCCCCGGTGTCATGGGGTGAGGGGAGGCCCATCGCTTACACACACCGGAGGCGTCAGCTGGGCCCCTGGGGACCTGGTTTCAGGGGTTTGGCTTCACAGGTTCGTGGTGTCGTGACAGTGAGAGAGACAGGGCTGCCCCAGGGGTAGGGGGGTTCTGGGCCGGTGATGGGGCGGGAAGGGGGCAGCCAGAGCCTCTGGGCCTGCCTGGCCAGACGTCCTAGTCAAGTACAGGAGTTTGGGGTCAGTTCTGTCCTGCAGCCCACACAGCCCAGGCCGCTGGCAGTGCAGGGTCCGTCCGCAGCACTCTGTCTCTTCTGAGGACTCCTGCTCAGCACCTTTGTGGTCCTTTCCCCTTTAGCGTGAATTAGAGCTGGCTGTCAGTAACTTGGGGCAGAGTCCAGGCAGGGAGACGAGAGGGACTCTGGCACCCTTCCCCGGTCCTCGGCCCCCACGGGGCTCCCGGATGGGGAGAGCGCTCTCCGTGAGAATGCGGGGAGGGGTCTCCTGCCCTCCCCCCCACACACCGTGCTACACCAAGAGCCCCTCCTACTCCCTCCCTGCAGGAGGCTGGGGCATGGGGGGTGGGGGGGGGGCCTGGGGCCAGACCCGGGGAGCCGGCGAGGGTCTCCTGAGAAGCAGGTGTGCCCGCGGTCTTAACCCACCCTCCCCTGTCTCCCCACCCCCCCTCTCTGTCTCTGCAGCAATTCGGAAAAATTTTAGACGTGGAGATCATTTTTAACGAGCGGGGCTCCAAGGTGGGTGCCGCCCAGAGGCCGCCACCATTACAGCGCCGGCCGTAGGTCCCGCCAGGCTAACCTGTGAAATGTGCGTTTCCTTCCTGGAGAGCTTGGAGCCCGAGGACCCCTGAGCTACACCGGTGCTTGTACGCCCCGCTCCTCCGCCCCCCGCCCCCCGCCCCGCCGACCGCGTTGTGGCTGCAGCCGCGATGCCTTCTCTCTGAGCTGTCGGGCCCTCTCTGTCTGCACCCCGCCCCCCGCCCTGCTCAGCGCTCAGCCCCGGGTCCCCACCTGCCTCGCCGCCCCTCTTGCCTGGGAGCTGGCCCGGAGGCTTGTGGGCAAAGACGGGCCCCGCTCCCTGATCAGGGAAGGGAAGACCCCCATCCAGGCTCCTAGGGTGACGCAGGGGTGGGGCTGCCCCCAGGAGGTCCCGAAACCCAGCCTTGCCCCTCAGCTGGCATTAGGGTGACAGTCCTGGCCCCCGGCCAGGTTAGCATCTTTTTCATGGCTTTGGCCTGTCCTCTTGGAGGCTCCAGGCGGTCAGCGCAGGCTGGGCTCAGGCCAGGCTAGCAGCTGCCCCCGCCTGGGGCCGGACCTTTCCTGGGCATCCTGCCGGTGGTTCCAGAACGGACTTCTGGGCTGCCGACCTCTCCTTCAGCTCACCTGACTCAGTCCCTCTCTCTCTCTCTCTCTCTCTCTTTCTCTCCCCCCCTCCCTCTCTCCCCCTCCCCACTCCTCCTTTTTTTTCCTTTCTCTCATCCTTTCTCTCCGTGTCTGTCCTTCTCCGCTCACAGGGTTTTGGGTTTGTAACTTTTGAAACTAGCTCAGATGCTGACCGAGCCCGGGAGAAGCTGAATGGGACGATCGTAGAGGGACGGAAAATTGAGGTGCTCAGATAAGTGTGCTGCGCAGGGCGCGCCCTCGAGAACTGCCGCCGTCACCCAGGCCCCCCGCCCCGGCCCCTCAGCCGCCCCGCGGAGAGCCGGGCCAGGGTCCCCAGGGCAGGGAGACGGGGGCGGCGGGTGGAGCCCGGCCCATCTCCTGCCACCCCTCATGGGCCTACACTTCAGGCCCACCCAAGGGCCCCCTCCCTCTGCTTTCTGGAAGAGGCCCCCCAACTGTGGAGGGGCCCCCCACTGGGAGGAGCCCCCAGAATAACAGGGTTGAGGCTGGCCAGCTTCAGGCAGCAGCCAGCCCAGTCTGTCCCCGAGTTGGGAGGTGTTAGCCGCCCCCCACCCCTCCCTCCAGGGAGAAGCGGCTGTCCCCTGTCCCCCCCCTCCCCAACTGCCAGGGCCTGGAAAGGGACCTAGCCCAGAGGAGCAGCAGAGAGAGGAGACCATGGGTCCCCTTCGGCCCCCCTTACCCCTTCCCTGGTGGGCTGCCCATCCCCCTCCCCAGTGCTGCCGCCCAGGAGCTGGGCTCCGACAGGCGGGGCAGCGAGGGGTAGCCAGAGGGGAGGGGTCCGAGGCAAGTGCAGAGTCCTTGGGAAGAGAGGTGGTAGGGCCTGGGGGGGAGGGTCTCCGGAAACACCAGTACTTGAGGCACCAACCTCAGCCGGGCGCTGTCTGGTTCAGCGCCTGGCGGGCACCCAAGGATGTAGCCGCAGGCCCAGGGGCTCACACTGGACATGGGGGAGGCAGCGTGGCCCCGAGTCCTCTCTCGAGTTCCTCCACCTACCCTGTTCTCTACCTCCTTCCACAGACGCTGAGCCCCACCCTCCCTACACCCCAGTCTGGCCTCTGCAGGGGCTCAGGGGCCTGGAGATAGGACCCACCCCCTCACCTGCCCCCCCTCCCATCAGCCTTGCCCCCGAGGGGCACACGTGTCCATCAGGAACTCTGTGCTGGCCTCAGGAGAATGGGGTGCTGCCCCCCCACAAGAGGGGGACTCACGACTAGGAAGGCCTCAGCAGCCACCAAGGGCACGGAACGTCTCAGGGACCGGTCTGTTAGTTGGGCTGAGAGCACTTTGTAGAGAGTCCATCAGCCAGCTTCTCCAGTGGTCTTGGGTTGCCAGAGAGAGAGGCTGGGGCTTGGTTTGCGGGAGTGGTGCGTGGCAAGCAGGCGCCAGCGGCCCGACGCGGTGCCTGAGCCGAGCGCTGGGAGCAGTGGTGGCCCGGGCTTGCTGGAGTGGGGGCAGCACGGTGGGGAGGGGAGGCCCGGGAGGAGGGCAGGCCGGGGCGTGGGGCCAGGCTGGCCGCGGACGCTGTCCCGGGCCCTCCTCCTAGCCCCCGGCCCCCTCGGTGCGGCCACGCAGGAGCGGTGCAGAGCAGGACTGGGGTGGCCGGAAGCTTGCAGGGGTGCGCCCCGCTCACCCTCACCTCCTCCTTCCTTCTTCTCCGTGCAGGTCAATAACGCCACAGCCCGTGTCATGACCAACAAGAAGACTGCAAACCCCTACACTAACGGTGAGGGGCCCAGGGCCTCGGGGAGGCTGCAGGGGCCGAGCTCCCTGGATGCTGAGTGCCGCCTCCTGTCCCAGCTCTGCCGGGTCTGAAGGGGGCGGATGGGCCGAGGCAGCAGGAGAGCTGGGCCCGGACGCCAGGGCCTTCCCAAGCAAGGCACAGACACCCAGGGGTCAGGCCCCAGGCGCAGTGGGCAAGGGCCATGTCCCCAGTTATTATTGTCTAAGCAGTGAGGCAGGGCCCGGCTAGAGGTGCTCCACAAGGAGGGAACGCGGCGATAATTAGGATAGTCCCCGGGCCTTGGGGACCCAAGTGTCCCCAGGGGGATCTCCCCAAGGGGAGCCTTACGGGCACGTCATGGGCTTCCACGCAGTGGTCCCGTGTGCACGCACACCTGACACTAAGCAGACACGGCCAGTCTTCCCCGAAGACAGAGCCGCCGAGGGGAGGGGAGGGGAGGGGCGGCCCTCGCCTCGGCGCGTCCTCACCGCACCCGGCAACGCCGAGTAGTTCGAGCGCAGGGCCTGTTCCCCTTTGTCCCCTGCCGGCGACTGGCAGCCCTGCTCATTGTCAGGATGAGTCTCCCTGCAGGGCGGAGGCTTGGCATCTCACCCCCCCCCCCAGGGGCAGAGTGACCAAGCCACCTCCCAGCGCTCTTGTCCCTGTGTGATTGGCCGCCCATGGAGTCAGGTGACAGGTCACAAGGGGACCCTGGGGAGGAGGGTGGGATCTGCCATGTGGTGACCCGCCAGTGGGGCCTCTCCGGTGCCCTCCGGGAGCGAGGCAGGGGTCTGGGTGAGCCACGTTTAGACTAGGTCTTGACTCCCACCCTGCTTTTTTGAGGACCATCAAAGCTCACAGTTTTAAAAAAATTTTGGGACACCCGGCTTTGCCAGCGTCCCGGGCTCCTCTGAGTGCTCGGCACAGGGAGGCCGAGTGGTAGACACGGTTGGAAGGTCAGGACAGTCATGGGAGCCAGCCGCCCCCTTCGCCTGAGAGCCGCGCCCCCCGCTCTGCAGCCAGAACCGGGAGCAGCGGAAGCGTGGAATCCAGAACGGAGTCCGCCCCCGAGCGACCACATTCCTCGCCCGGGATGGGCCTGGAACCAACGGTGCTCACACGACAGGGAATGGCCCGATGCTCACTGCCGGGGTTTGACCTGAGCGTCCTCGCTGGCCCGAGCGAGAAGGACATGGGCTGCGGTCAGCCGGCCCCAGGTCCTCCGTGGGTTGACACGGAAGCCCAGCATGTGGGCTCCAGCGGCCTGGGTACGTGGCTTGACGCTGCTGGAACACTCCAGAGAATTCATCAAATTCGGAAATTCATCGGCTGCGGCGGAAGGGGGCTGAAGTGCCCGCTGTAGGAACCAAACTCCCCAGGTTCGACTGGGCGTTAAGACTATTTACAGAAGAAACGAAGGGGCCACCTAGGTGGCTCTTGGGCTGCCTCTGTCACCTGAGGGCCCAGACAGCAAAAGGGGGAGGCCTCACGAAGCCAGAGTGGCAGATAAAGGTGCCCAGGATCCCAGAACTGGCAAAGGGAGCTGCCACGGTCACCTCAAGAGACGTCTGGGCTCCGAGAACGGACCACGGGAGCCACGGGGACAGCGCCCAGCGGGGGCAGGGCTCGGGCCGTCGGCGCCAGGACTCTGGTCCACGTGGGTCTTACAAGAAGACTCGATTCTTGGGACTCCAGTTCTTTTTAGGAGATGAAACATTCCTTCCCTCCTGATCTGGGATTGAGAGAAGATTCCAGAGTCTCAGCAGTAACATTCAGACCCAGACCAGGCACGCTGGCCGGGTGATGGTGGACCTGAGAGGGAAGGTGGCCCGCAGTCACGTGGGAAGCATGGCGATCGGACCCCCAGGAGGAACCAGGCCCCAGACGCTCTGTTCTGAGTGCCTCCCAGCCACCCGCCCAGCAGGGGGAGTGTTAGGATCTGGGTTGGAGGCTCACAGGAAGGGTCTGACCCTGGTGGCCTGGTCTCGTCCTCGGTCATGCTCTCCGGAGGTGTCTTGCTAGCTGGCCGGCGGGTCCCTCCTCACAAAGCCAAGAGGGCTATGGAGCTGGGGTTTCAAGGCATCTCTGCAAAGAGAAGAGCAGGGGCACGGAGGGGGCCAGGGGGCCGGGCTTGGCCAAATACACCATCCCGTGCCCGTGCTATCTGAACGGGCTCCGGGGCCAGAGCCCACTCGGAGCTGGCCGGCGTCCACCTCTCGGACCTTCCGAGGGAAGCAGGCTTCACTCCTGCACATGGGTCCCTGGTGGGAGAGGAAGACTCGTCTAGAAGCAGAGGGCCCTGCTGAGCCAGTCCACCCGCAGAGAGGGACAGGCGGGTGCAGATTACAGCTGGAGGCCAGGGAACGGCCAGGAATGGGGACTGGCTTTGGACCTGGCTCGGGCGCGCGCTGGCTCTGGGATGCGAGGCTGCCGCACCCCCCTGAGCCTCCACTTGCTCATCTGTAGAAAGGGAGGGTGTGACACCACCTCACTTGGGTGGGGTTTAGAACAGCGTGGCACACGGTGAGCTCAGGAAGTGTTAGCTGTCCTTCCCCTGGCTGCTCTGGGGAGGGACAGACCGGGAGGATGGCCAGAGCAGGACTCAACCTTGGGGAAGGAGAGCTCCACCCCAGGACGGAGGCTCTGGAGCAGGAGGTGGCAGGAGGCTGTGGCAGAAGCCACGCCCCTCACGCCAGCCTCTGGCACTCCTGGAAGGCAGTCTGGCCCCCACCGGAGACGGCGCTCCCGTGATTGGGCTCCATCGTGTCCCAAAGCACAGGGGTGCCGGACCCCTCGTCCCAGCCGTGGGCCTGCAGACGTCTACAGAAGTGTTTCAGTTTCCCTTCCTAACTCTCTCCTACGGAGACTGCAGACTCCAAGCTGCCTGAGCTGGGGCCCCGGGGCAGGGCAGGCCTGAGGCCGACTGGGGAGGGCCACAACTAAAGAATCAGGAAGACACCTGGGCAGAGGGGTCGGCAGAGGGGTCGGGAGAGACTTGGTTCCTGTTATCTAGGGAGCAGAAGGTCAGAGCCGGTGAGGCTGCAGGCTCTCCAGAGGGGGCCAGGGGTCTCCTCTGTCCACCCTGACTGCAGAGGGAGGCGGTCCCGGCCGGCAGGTCTGCAGAGGTCACGCCTTAGGTGGGAGGACCCCAGGGTAGTGTGAGGTGGGGAGAGAATGGGGGAAACGGTGATTGGGTTTTTTTTGCTTCTCTTCTAGGCTGGAAGCTAAATCCCGTGGTAGGCGCAGTCTATGGGCCTGAATTCTATGCAGGTACAGGCTGGAGCGGTCGTTCTGGGTGCGAAGGGCGGAGCCGGACCAGTGGGGGTGTGGCCGGCGCGTGGGCCGTGGGCGTGGCCATGTGGGGGCGTGGTCGTGCAGGTGTGGTTGGGCGGTGCTGGTCCAGTTGTGTCTGCGCACAGGCCGGGTTCTTTCCGCCTGGCCTCAGGCTCTCTGGTCCTTCCCTCTCACCACCTCTTCTCTGGCCCCCTTTCCTGCAGTGACGGGGTTCCCCTACCCCACCACGGGCACGGCCGTAGCCTACAGGGGCGCGCACCTACGGGGTCGGGGCCGAGCTGTGTATAATACGTTTCGGGCTGCGCCGCCCCCGCCCCCCATCCCAACTTATGGAGCGTGAGTACCTGGGGAGGCACTGGGTGGGAGGCATGGGGGAGGGCCCAGGGGGGGTGGGGAGGGAGGCCCTGGGCAGCGGGAGGGGCTAGGCAGCCTTTCCAGAACTGCGGGAAGGTGGGGAGGGGAGGGATGGAAACCCTCAGAACTCTGCACTGCAGTCGCCTCCATATCAGTACCCCAACCCCACCCTGCCACGGCCACCAAGGGCCTCTGGCATTTGGGGGACATTTAGAGCCCCCGCATCTTGCCAGCTGATTTAATGGGATGGTGGCTGGCCCTTGAGCTCAGCGAGGGCCTGCTCGAAGCCCTCCCTGGGCCATTTCCCCGGGCCCAGGGCCCTCTGCCCGGATGGGGGGGGGACAGCTGCCTGGGCTGGGGTGGAGGGAGGGTAAGGAACAGGGGCCGCGGGGCCCCCGGCTTTGTGGGAGAGAGGAGCTGACCAGCAGGGGTGTTACTCTATTGTTATACCGAAACAGGGCACTGGAGCAAACGCTTGTTAAAATGCCAGTCCCATGGGCAGGGCTGGCACCCTGCCCCCTCCCTCCTCAGCAGACGCCGGAGCCGGCCTGCCCACCACTCTCTTGTCCGTTTGCTTCCAGGGTCGTGTATCAGGACGGCTTTTATGGTGCTGAGATTTATGTAAGTGCGGCCCCGGGGGGAGGGCGGGGCGGGGGCTGTCCAGGCCTTCAGCTGATTTCCAGGGTCTTCCCCTCCCCCACCCCATCTCGCTTCCTCCTTGGAACCCCGAAGGGTGAGAGTGCCAGGGCTTCGGGTGATGGAGGCAGGGGCGACTCTCCCGTATCCCTACCTGCATTGGGGTCACTGAGTGAGCCCCCACAGGTACCCCATGTCCCGTACAGAGGCCCAGAGAGAGGCGGGGGCTCCAGGGCGGGCCCCTCGGTGGGCTCCTGTGGCTTCACGCTCCCTTCATGGGGCTGCCCCTGCTGCTAGCCCAGAGCCCCAGCTGACAACCCCATCTCACCCACGTACCCAGCCCAACACGAGACCTTGCTTCCGTCCTGGGCATTTGCCCGTAATCCCACAGTCCCTTTGTGCCAGGGCCGAGACGTGATCTGAGTTTGCCCTGGACCTTCCCCAGTATCCAGGACGGCACCCAGTCACCCATGGCATGCCCAAGGGCATCAAAGTCAGGGGTCTCCTGGACTGCTGGCAGGTCTATGGGCACTTAACATGTGCCCAGCCAGACACATAACTGGTACCCACCCGTGTGTTGAATGCGGAAGCAGTGAATGGAGGAAGTGAACAGACGCCCCTGCCTCGCCTCCAGCCAGGCCACTTGACACTCTGCGGTCCTTAGACCTCCATTAGGCCGGAAGCTAGGTGCCCCCAGGCCTGCACCAGCCAGTCCCCACCTGGCTGAGAGGTGAAGGTTGAAAGCTGTCGGCCTCGCTAAGCCTCTGTGCTGTCTCTCCCTCCCCCTTACCCTGCAGGGGGGCTATGCAGCCTACAGATACGCTCAGCCAGCAGCAGCGGCGGCGGCCTATAGCGACAGGTACGGCTGTGGCCAGGGGCGGGATGGAGGCCGACAGTAGGGTGACCGGGACCCTGCAGGGCTGGGCCCAGACAGGCGGGAAGACGTAGCTACTGCTCGGGCCTGGGGCAGCCCTCCCCCTGGTGGCACAGAATCTGGACGGAGGAGAGCAAGTCCGAGACCCCTGAGCCAGCTAGGGCCCCCGGTTTCTTTAGTCCCTTCCTGCTGGCATGACGGGGGAGGCTGTGGAACCCCCCAGTTCTCCTCTGCTCCCCAACCCCAGAGGCCTGACCCCCTCCCTGAGCTCTGGAGGCCCCGAGTGAGGAGGGCGATTAGGAGGCTATGTGTCTGCCCGTCTCCCTTGGGCACGCCTCTCATCCTTCTCCGGGCTTCCGGCTCGGAGCCCCTTTAGGTTGGAGAAGGGAAGGCAGCAGTGTGCCCCCCTCTCAGGGGCTATGGTGAGACCGTGTGGGCAGCGCGGCCATCTGAGAGCACCCAGCCCTCTGCCCATCGGCGAGCACATCCGGGGGCTGGGGGGTGGCTCTGGGTTGAGGGCGGGTCCCCAGGGGTGGCCTCGCCTGGCACATGGACACTTGGCCCGTTGGCCACAGAATTCCTGCTTTGGGGAGCGTGGAAGCCCCCGTGCCTGGCGTGCACGTGGTGGGTTCCGGCCTGGGGACCACCTGACCCTCCCTCCCGGTGGCACCCCGGGGACCCACACCTTCCTGGAAGCTTCTCACTGCCTCTCCCATGTGGGTTTTGTCCCGTGCACGGCAGGCCCTTGGGCCCAGCCCTGTCCTACAGGAAGCTGGCGTTTCACACACAGAATGAGGTTAAGAGGAAGGCCATCAGGGGGACACGGGGCCGGTCCCCCCACATCCCCCCTCCCTGCTCTGAGTCTTTCTGCTCTGAGCACTCTGCCCTGGTTCCGCCCGGGGGCTCAGCTTTCTCTTCCCTCCACCCCCAGCTCTGTGAGGACTCCTTTTGCTTCCACGAGGCCCCCGGTAGAACAGCCTGTGTTCCGGGCACTTCCTTCTCCACAGGCAGGAAGGATGGCGAGGAGGGAGGGGGGCCACACTGGAGGAGGTGCGGGTCCGTTGCCACCCCTCACGTGCCCCCCCCACCTCCCTCCCTCCCTCTGCTCGTCTCCCCAGTTACGGCAGAGTCTATGCGGCCACTGACCCCTACCACCACACCATCGGTCCCCCGGCCACCTACAGCATCGGAACCATGGTAAGGAGCGGGGGGCCGCCTGGCCTTTGTCGCCGGCCATGACCAGGCTGGGGTGGGGCAGGCCCTGAGGACAATGACCTAGACTAGACCTCTGACCGGGGCCTGGGAGGACCAAGACCTGGATTGGAGTCTGGGGGAGGACTTGCCCCTTTGCGCCCTTGGGGACTTTGAGGGAGGCAGGCCGGGTGAGGACGTCTGGCCCTCTGGGGCGCGTCCTGGCCCGCTCACTCTGCCCAGTCTTCTGAGGCTCGTGGGGGTGTGTCCGCCACCGTCCCCTTGTGTCCTGTCACTGCGCTTTTCCTCATGTCAAGGAGAGGGACAGGGGCTGCCCCCCACTTCCCACCCAGACCCGTCGGCGACCCTGGGGCCAGCTCTCTCCCCCTCCCGCCCCTGCGCATTCCCGGCCGGCTCGCAGCAGCCAGAGGCGTGCGGGCCAGTGTGTCTGTGTGTGTGTGTGTGTATGGCCAGCTGTCGACACATGCAGCCCAGCTCACTCTGTACCCCGAAACCTGCTTCCAGTGGACACCTGCCTCCTGTGCCCACCCACCCCCGGCCCCCGGGGGGGGTGTCGATGTCGGTTTTTAGCTAGCTTGGCATCCAGCATCAAAGATGAACACATGTTTCCGGGGGGGGAAGGCGGGAGGGGACTCAGAGCCAGTGTGAGTACGTCGTCCCATCTTCCCTGGTTTGGACTACTCCCTCCCCGTTGTTGTTTTGTCTTTTTTGATTTTTAACAAGTTCCCGGCATCCCAGGCAGCCTGCAGTGACGGCTCGCAGCCACAGGGGGCAGCAGAGGCCTCTTGGGGGCCAACCCCTTCCTGGATGGGGTCTGCGAGCCCTTCGGCTCCAGGCCCAGCTCCGGCCCCCACCCCCCATGCGGCTGCTGGCTAAAAGCTTTTGTTGATTCACAGAGGATCCCTCTTACATTCTCATTTTTCTTGTAAGATTTTCTTCCTTGCCCCCCGATTTTTCCTCTCTGGCCCTGGCCGCTTCTGTTTTCTGTTGAAATTGGTTGGTGGAGAGTAGGTTCCTGTGAAGACCTCCCTGACCCAGCACAGCCCAGGGACACAGGAGCAAGAGCATCGAGGACCCGTCCTCCTCGGTGGGACGCAGGGCCAGGCCCAGGCGAGGCCCTGGGAGAAGAGCAGGGGCCCCAGGGACCCCCCCCCTAAAGCTCGGAGGGGCTGGGCTAGCAGCCACGGCCTCTGCTGGTGGAGCCAAGGCCTGGGGAACCCTGACAGAGGAAGGCCGGTCTGCCCTCCAGAGCCCGCCTCGGGGCACTGAGGAGGTGGGGCCCTCGCTCAGACCTCCCCTGACCCACGAAAGAAAGAAGGGCCTAGAGAGTCGCCCAGAGACCTCTCAAACCTTACTGTCCAGGAGTGCTGTGGCCGATGACCCCAGCAGCCCCCTGGCCCCCCCGGCCACCACCACGACCAAACAAGGCCCAGGGCCCCCCCTGTTGCCATAGTAACTGGTACCCGCTCTCCCCAAGGCAAACCTTAACAAATGGGACTTAGTGATTTCTTTTTTGGTTTTCCTTATTTTTTTTTTCTTTTTGCTTTTTCCCCCCCACCATGAGGCGGTACTGATTGGCTGTTTGTCATCTTTGATGTTGCAGGCTAGCCTCTGCCGAGGAGGGTACAGCCGCTTCACCCCCTACTAGCAAGAGGGCCCAGTCCCTAGCAGCATTCACACTGCCTGCCCAGTACACACCACACCCAGCAGTCCAAAACCAGGCACAGCCACCGGGAGGACAGTGCGCCCCCCGCAGGCAGCGGCACGCGACGCTAAAGTCCATAGGTTTTACTTCCAGCCAGCTGGCGTCCCTGCCCCTCACCATGGCGTGTGTGTCTTTGACCCTGGTTACCCCTGTATGTCTGAAACCTTGCTTCCTATTTTGACTTTGTTGACGTTGTGACCCCCAAGCCATTTCAGGTATGGTATGCACATAGCGGGAGGGGCCAGGCCGGGCACAAGACCCTTCCCCTCCCCTTCCTGAGAACTAGCAATAGAGCCCGCCAGGGCGACACCCACTTCCCATCATCCCCTGGGTCTGCGGAGCCACGGGAGGCCCCCTCCCCAGCCAGCAGGGGCCACAGTCACTGCCCCTCCCCTGGGGTGCAGGGAGGGAGGAGGAGCTGCCTTCCGGTGAACGCAGGGACAACGCCCCCTTCCCACCTTCACCTAGTCACAGGAGGAGCTGTCTCTGCCCTCCTCGCCCCCCTCCAGCGGAAACTAACCTTTCTAAGTTTATTGGGGACATTTCCTGCCGAAGCAATCACAAGCACACGGTGCAAGGCAGAAACTGCCACGGCCACACCAGCCTCGGGACTGCTTAGCCTCTGTTGTAAGAAAGGAAAATCTCGGAAGAGATTCCCCCACCCCCGCCCCCCAGACACATACACAAAGCCATCCGCCCTGCAGGGCCCGAGGGTTCGCCCTCAGCCCGCCTGCGGGAACTTCCGGTGGCCGGCTCTCCCAGCCCCCACCCCGCTGCGCCAGGCTCCGAGGATGGCACCTCGGCGCCGCTGGACTTGGGGTCCCAGCTGGCCTGGCACCTGTGTTGGCATTTGAGCTGTAGCGCCCTTCCCATCCCCCAGGCTTGGAAACATCTCTTTATCAGGGTACATTTCAGAAGGGGCAAGCAGGGGAGGAGCAGGGGGAGCCCCTCCGCCGGCCTTCTCGGCGGAACAGCCCTCGGTGCCAGCCTCCCCTCTAGAGAGGTCCCAGGCCTGCGCCAGGTGCCCGGAGGAGACGCCGGCTGGGGCCTGCCGGTAATCCTGAGACAGCCCAGGGAGCTTCTGGAGGAGGCCACGGTCAGGACCTGCCTCCATTACAGGAGAAAGCGTCTCGGGCCAGGGGAAGCCCAGGTCCTGTAACTCGCCTGAGCTGGGCCGCCGGGCGCAGCCAGCTAGAGGGCGTGGGTTCCCCGCCAGCCAGGGCACACCGTGTCCCGGCTAGGGGAGTGGGCAGATCACGCCCCAGGTGCCGGGCCCTCACTTCCCACCGCCCGGAGCACCACCTTCTCGGCCACCGGGTTCCAGGCCCCTCGTGGCCTGTGCTGTGCCGTCTGCCCACCGGACCCTCTGTCTTCAGCCGGCCCGAGCCAGCCAGGCCCCTGCCCAGCTCAGCCCTAGCAGAGCCCATAGGCCGCATGGGCCAGCGCCTTCACTGTGCCCTCTGCTCCTGCCACCCTCACTCCTCCCCACCGCCCATCCCTACTCTCTGCCCTGGAGAATTCGGCTCATGCCAGATGGGTTCCCGAAAGCTGGGGGTTGGGGGTCGGGGGGGACAGGCTGCAGCGGGGGGAGGCGCTAGGGCCTTAGGACCAGGGGCCCGGCACCCTCCCACCCGCCCTGCGCCCTACGCGGCCGCCGGGGCCTGTCCCGTCCTCATGACACGCCTGGCAGTTGCTTCTGTGAAACTGCAAGTCCCGCCTTTCTGTTTCTGTTGTAGTGAAAGCGTCCACCGTTTCCTTCTTGGACCATGAAGGGCAAAAACAAAAAACAAAAAACAAAAACAAAAAAAAACAAAAAAAAATCACAAAACAAAAAACAAACAAAAAAAGATGTTAAGATCCAAGCAACAAAAAAAAACCAACCAAACCAAGAAGCATCCACCACGTCCAAGTCGCGCGTGGCACCGCACACCGCAGCGAGGGAGCACGTCCGGCGGGCACCGTGCCCAGGAGAGCGCCCCGGGCCCCCGCCCCTCCCCGGCCACGGCGCTGGCGGGGCGGGGAGAGCAGGAGGGGGAGGGGCCTCGTTTTCTACCCAAGTCTTCCTTTCCGGCCCCCCACTCCCAGGGCGCGTGGGGCCCTGCGGAGGAGCGGGCCGCCGGCCTGAGCAGGGGAGAGCGGGCAGCAGGACTTGGCCTTGTTGCCGACTGTGCCAGTGGAGGGCACGGCTGGGCTGGGGTGGGCGTGGGGGGCAGCTGCTCGTTCCCGGGGCCTCTGGCTTCAGCCCGTACCCGTCACCCTCGCGTCCGGCTGTCTAGGCCCCAGCTCCCCCGCTCCTGCCGTGCCGCCAATGCCCACGTCCCAGTGAGGGGGTCTGCAGGCCACCCGAGCCTGTCTGACCAGCAGCCCTGGGGTCCGACCCCACCACCAAGGAAGGGCTGACACGGTTCCAGAGCTGTAGGGCGCCCGGCCCCCCCCCACCCCGTTCCACGCGAGGGGGCTCCTGGGCAGCCTGGACAGGATCATTCCCCGTACCTAAGGGCGATGGGAGGGTAAGGGCCTTGGGGCTGAGGACACGCTCTGGCTGGTTCCTGTAACCTTTCTGGAGGCGGCCCTGGGCCTGGTCTGGGGAAGGGAAGGCAGACGTCCTGCCGCCTGCCGGACCGAGCCCTCCCCACCACTGTCCCGCAGAGGAGCAGGGGGCCGGCGGGCCAGGGCCGCACGGTGAGGCCCGGAGTCCCGGTGCCGTGGGGCTGGACGGCCAGGCCAGGGCGGGGAGAGTGAGGGCATCCAGAGAGTGAGGTGCCCGGATCAGGTCCCGGGGTGTCTGGAGAGCAGACGGGAGGGAGGCAGCAGGGAGACGCCCCTGGCCAGGCAGGGAGAGCTGGAGTAGGGACAGCAAAAAATAACAAACATCGGCTCCCACATGGCTCCACTGTCTCATGAAACGTAAAACGTCAAAAAAAAAAAACAAACCTCACTTTATATATTCAGCATCAGCTCCTGAAGCTCCTGAAGCGAGCCCCTTTTCTATTCCCCTGTACAGAGCCCCGCCCCGCCCCGCCCCTCCCGTCCAGAGCCCCCCCCCCACCCCCCCTGCTCCGGACCCTCTTGCGGCAGCTCCGCCCCCGGCCCCACCCTCCCGGCCCCCCCAGGACTGCAGCCGAGCCCCAGGCTTCCTTTCTTACCATTCTGTATGCTTCCGAGGTGTGACCATTCAAATCAACAGTATTATTATTAAGATTATTAATAAAGATTTCTTTCTTCAAACCAGGACAACGCTTTTTGATTTGGCAGCTCCCGGGCGGGGGGGGGGGGGGGGGGAGGGGGCCCGGGGGCCCCAGAGGGGCGGTCCAAACACCTTTCTGGGCCAGAGATTCCAGAGCCCCAGTCCTCCAGGACTCCTTTCCCGACCCGACCCAGAACGAGCTGGGGGCAGGGCTCTCGGGCACCCCTGGAGCCGCGCCCTGTCCCCGCTGCGGTAATGCTTGTAAAGTTATGGGCACGTTCTAGGGGAGACTGCCACCGCGGCCCCTTCCCAGTGAGCAGCGGCTACTCCGCACGGGCGGCTGGCTGGGGCCGATGTGGCGTGTGCGGCAGTGTCCAGCCAAGTGCAAGCAGGAGAGGGTGGAGGGCTGGGGGCGTCGCGGGGAAAGCCGCTCCACGGGAGGAGGGCCCTGGGATCCCCTGTGTGATGGGCGGAGCCCTGGTCCTGTGCTTCGAGGCAAGCACACGGGCGCGGGTCCCACCCCTGGAAGGCTGGGGTGGGGGACAGCCGCCCTCCTCACCACCCCCGGAAGAGGGAGAACCAGGAAGGAAAGCACAGGTTAAAAACCAAGAGGTCCGAAGCCCTGGGCGTGGCGGGCTGGGCCAGAGTCCGAAACCAAGGCTGCCCCACGCACCACACAGCGCACCAGCTTGAATTCTTCGTTTCACGTCGGATCATTTATTTGACAGTGATTACGCCCACAGAGGCACAGGCTGGAATGCTAACATATTAATTTTCCTGCCCACGAGCTTCTACTCACTGCGGGCCGGGGACGGAGCACCCAGGGAACTGGGGTTGCGTGATCCCGCCGCGCCCCGGTCCGCTAACCCCCTCACTTCTAATCACCTGCCCGCCAGACTCTGAGAAGGTAACGGCCACTATAAATTTTTCCTCTTTCTCTGCATCGAATATTTGGGGGAATCGGCACTTAAAAAAAGCAAACAGGCTTCGTGACTGCAGAGCTGCCCGCTTCTGGGCACCCAGACCTACCCGCCTCCCGCCTCTCGGGACGCAGGGAGTAAGGCCAGAGCCTCCACCCCGCTTCCCCAGGCACAAAACGAGAGAGGCTCAAAGCGCTCCAGGGAACGGTCCAGACAGAGAACAGGATCGTGAGAGCAGCTCCAAGTGGCGGTCTAGTCTGCTGAGCTGTCCAGCTCCACCGGGACGGACAACCAGGGAACCTGGAGGATAGGCCTGTTTCCCGTGAACCATCTCCCCCCTCTGCGGGGCAAACCCATTCCCCACCGGGGACCAAGCTGGCTAGGCTGAGTTCGGGACTCGGAGAGTAAAACGTTTCTCTCACTAGGAAAGGAGCGCGTGGGTGCCTGGGAAGGCAGGGAGGGTGGAGACGGAGGCAAGTGTCAGCCTGGAAGGAGACCCCCTTTGCTGTCCTCCTGGCCGAGCTCACCAAGGCCACCCGGACACCTCTCTGCATCCCGGTCTGAGGCCGTGGGGCTGTACTGCCGCCTGGTGGCCTCTCCCCTCCCTACAGCGCAAAACCAAGTCCGCGGACCCGAGGCCATCTGTTAGGTGTGACCCCCTGGCTGGGACTGTCTTGGCCCCTAGCACTGCTCCGCCGCTCATGGCACAGGTGAGGGCAGAGAAACGGGCAAGTAACCCCCGTCGTCGGCCCTATGCAGCCCGGGGGGTGAGACCCTGAGAATGAGGACACTGCTCAGGCCCGAGAGAGGAGCTGGGCAGTGTGACAGATGACCCAAGGCCGTGCGGTGGAGAGCCCGCCCCTAGGAACTCAGCACAGTGGCCTAAGGGCTCGACAGGGGAGCCGTGTGACTGGAGGAGCCGGCCTCCCTCACCCCCTCCTCTCCTCCCCATGAAGAGCCGCTGGCAGAGGGAAGGAAGGTGCTAGAAGACAGAGGAGGAGGCAAGAGAGGAAGGGGGCCCAGGGAAGAGGGGCCCCGAAGTGCCTGTGGCTAACACCTGTCAGGGGGCCTTGGCCCGGTCCACCCTGCAGAGGCTGAGGCAGGAGGATATGACGGACCAGGGCAGCCAGAGTGACCGCGGCAAGGCTGGGCCGGGCTGCAGGCCAAGGGCCGCCGGGGGCCTTCCCGGGGTTCCGGCTGCCCGAGGCGCACACACTACCTCACCTCTGTGCCAACTTTGCCAGGACCAACAACCCAGGAGAGACGCCGCAGGACACAGGGCCCACGAGACACCCCGCAGATGCTCTGGCTCACGGGGACGGCACACCGGGGAAGCCACGGCACGGGCTGGGCTGGGCTGGGGCAGCCCGCCTGGCCCGGGGGCAGGTGCAACCTGGCACCAGCCTGGCCGGGGGGCTCTCGGTCCTCAGGGGAAGCGGGCCCCCCCACGCCGCCCTCGGCCCTCCGTCCTCACCCTGGGAATCACCTCCGGGCTGTTCGGAGGCCACCTGCCTCCTTCGAGCCCTGTGAGCGTCTAAGCGTCTCTCAGCCCACTAGGAAATCGCCTTCATGGAACGGATGGGACTAACTTCCCCCGATTCTGCCACTTGCACCTGGGAACCATGTACTGCAGGTTAGATGGAACACAGTCCTTCGCCCCAGGGAACTGTCCATCCAGCCAACGGGATGGACGTCCCGCACAGTCCTGGGGACTCCGGCGCGGAAGCCGCCGTGGCCTTGAGGCGGGGAGGTTCCGAGCTTTGCCGCTCGCTCACGTGTGGGGCCCGGAGTAGAGCAGGGCCGCCCTGCCCCACTCGGCCTGCGGCACCAGAAATCCCTCCCTGGGGACGGGCTCCACCAGGAACTCCACACGGCCGTCCGTGCCGGTGTCTGCAGCTGCCACCGCCAGGTCCGTTACGCGATACTGGTTGACAAACGCCAGGCCCAGAAGCGCGGGCTTCTCCGGCCCCGGGGGCCCCCCGGCAGGACAGTCGGTGGCTCCACAGCAGTGGAGCCGGAAGCACCGGACGTGAGACAGGGGGTAGGACCAGTGCAGAGTACAGCTGAGCCGGAGCTGGGCCAGGGGCTCCTCCCCCTCGGGGGTGGCCCGCTGCCAGCGCACGCGGGAGACGGTGACGGCCTGCACCCGGGGCAGAGGGCTGAGCAGGCTGTTGGCATCCACCACCTGGCGGGAGGGAGAAGGCTCAGCCCCCAGGGGTCGAGGGTGTCCGCCCCTGCGCGTCCCCACTCGAGGGCACCCTCGCCCCTCCGGCCCGAGAGCAGAGGGCGCGGGCGGGGCTCAGGCCTCACCTGGAGCTCTCCCAGGCGACAGACAAAGGTCTCCTGCTCCCGGCTGCCGGGAGGCCGCGAGAAGCTAACCAGGAGATCCTGCAGGACACAGCCCCGAAGGTTCACCTCGTAGCAGCTGGGGGAGGCAATCGGAGGCCGGTCACAAGGAGCCCGCCTCGCCCGGCGCCTTCGAGGCTGGCCCGGAGCCAGGTCAGGAAGGGAGACCCGTCCCAAAGCGGCCCCTGTGGTCACCGGGGAACCCCAGCCATGAGGCACAACCATGACGGTTCCCAGCAGCGTCCTGGGTTTGTGTCACAGGGCTGCCTGAACCTCCCCCCCAGTTCTGGGGCTCCTCGGGCCTCCCCACCACCACGTGGCAATCCCCTGCAGAGTCTCGACAGGAGGAAAAGGCACTCACCGCTGGACCCAGCCCCCGCTGAGCTGCTGGCCGCAGTGGCCCACCCATCTGGCCAGCTTGGCGGGGGGCACCCGGAGGGGGCGGGGGCTGTGCCTTGAGCTCGTCTCTGCTGCGGACGAGACCCAGGACTTGAGAAAGAGGAGAGTGCAAAGGAAACCACGCAGGGAGGCGTCCACCCAACAGGGGTGCCCTGAAGGCCAGAAGGCTCCCTGGTGGCACCGCCAACACGGCTGAGGCCTCAGGGGAAGAACGGGGTGGAGAGCCCCCACCCCCCAGCCCCCACGGCGTCCTCCCTCTCGGCGCCATGGCTGGAAGGCGGCCTGATCCCCAAGTCTCTGCCGGAACAGAGAGCCAGTCCCACACGGCACGGCACCCTGTACCGCCCAGCAGGGGCCGAGGGCCATGTGCTCTGGCTGACAGCGGAGTCGCCCTGTCCGGGCCTGGGCCACCGCAGAGGCGGGAACTGCCCGCCTCCGCCCGCCCCGGCTCCCCCCACCCCAGTGCACGTTCCAGCCTCCCCTCCCGTGAGGCGTCCCCTGAAACAGGACGCCTTCAAGAGGCAGGGGCCAACCTAGCCCCTCACCACTCAACGTCGAGATGCCGCCGACGTGACAGCTGCCCGAGTCCCCCGTGGTGAGCTCCAACGCCACCGAGACGTCCGAAGGCCCTTCGAGCTTATACACCACGGACAGGAAAATCTTGGGGGGCACCGGGACGTGCAGGGAGAACAGCCTGTTGGGGGAGGCCCACGATGAGCGTCCACAGCGCTGGCCCCCGCTCACACCCGCCAGCCTCTCCCTGCGGGACCCGGGGGCTGCGGCGGCACAGCGCTCTGGTCCTGCCCGAGGCCGGGGACGGCCCTCCCCCTCTCCCCTTCGCCCCCCCACCAGGCGCATCCTTCCGTGACCGAAAGATCTCAGTTCTGCAATTCTACAGGAACGAGAAGCAGTCGGACTCAGGAACAGAAAGCAGGGTGGTGGCTGGGGGGCGGGGGGGGGGGGCACAGGCACCCGGTTCCCGCTACCGCACTGCACGCTCAGAAACGGCTGAGACGGAGACCGCAGGTCACGTGCTTTCTAACCACAACGAAAACCGCCTGTGGGTCCTCAGTCCGGCCCCGGGTTGGTGACCGACAGGGGTGGGGGAAGCAGACGACCCCGCGAGTCTCATCCCCACCCGCCTACCTCACAGCCACGTGCCCGAGCTCGGGCGGGATCCCCCCGCGGATGAGCAGGGAGCTGCCCCCGTTCCAGGCGTCGGCCAGGCAGCAGTGCGTCTTCACCCAGCCCTGCCCGTCCCTGCCCAGCCTGTGCTCTGCAATCAGGGGCTGGATTTCCTGGGCGCTCAGGTGGTACCAGGGCCCCACCGCCTCCTCCTGCGGGGCAAGGCCGCGTCAGAGCGAGGGCTGGGGGCCCCGGGGGCGCCGTGCCCACGGAGTGACGGGGAAGTGCAGCACCGCCCTCCCTCCCACGCCCTGGGCCCCCCGCCTTGCCCAGGTGACGCCAAAGACGGAGAAGGCACCGGCGTGCCGAGACTCGGCCCAGCCGGGAGCCCCACGAACCTGGCCGTAGCACACTCTCCGAGTCCCCATGCCCAGGCAGAAGGAAGTGACAAAGGGCAGAGAACAGATGCTGTGTGTGGGCAGGTAGCGTTCCAGCAGGCCCCAGAACCTTCCGAGAGACGTGGAGAGAGCCTGAACTCACTCTCCGCGACCCGAGGGCCCCCCCACATCCCTCCCAGAGCGACCACAGCTGCCCGGCTGCACGTGTGGGAGATGCAGGTCTGTGGAAGCGGCCCCTGGGGATCCCCAACTTCCATCCTTCCCCCCCTTAACAGGTCGCCAGGACCCTCCTGCCTGGAAGTAGCCAAGAGAGCTGACTTCTCTCGAGCTGAGCCCCTCACCCTGCCCTGTGTGCCCTGGGAAGGTCAGCGGAGAGCCAGGCCTGAGCTACCTGGAGACACCCCCGAAAGTGCCGGAGCCCCCCTCCGGCCATCACTGAGCCCCTGGGCCAGGGGGCAGGACTCACTTGTCCTGGTTCTGGAAAAAATCCCTCTTCTCCAAACACTCGTACACCCAGCCGGGTGCAAAGAGAGCGGCCGAGAATCCGTGCTTCCGGATCAGCTCCAGAGACTAGGGAGACAGCAGTCAGGGGACGCCCCTTCCCCGCAGAGGCTCCCTCCCTCCCTCCCGGCTCCGAGGAGGTCTCTAACTCGCGGCCCCTGTCGCTCCTCGGCCCACCAGCAGAGGCCGCTGCAGCAGCGCCGGGAAGGAAGGCGGGCGGGGCCTGCAGGGGGCCTCGCTACACCTGTCATCACGTTATCACACTCACAGCGGGGGAGCGGATTTTCGGTTATTGGATTAATTCATTCACTTAGAGCTTAATTAACGAGCAAGAACAGCCCCTGGCACGGGGGCCGGGGCAGCACTGACAGCCCCGGAGACAGCGGACTCCCTGCTGATCCCACACCAGGGGCGTCAGCCCCAGCAACCCCCTCTTCTCTGGCCTCACTGCTGACGCGACTCGCCTTGCCAGGAAAACCTCACGAGTTATTAAGCTAGCAACGCCCCGAACCGCTGTTCTGCCTGGGTCCTTGGCCCCGAGCTGCGGGAAAAAGAGGCCCCTCAGCCCGCCGCCAGGGTCCCCCCGGCCGACCCAGGGGTTTAAACTGCTAGCTCGGCGCCCTTCCGAGGACGCAGTCCCAGCAGAAGTAAAAGCGAGTTAGAGACGGGTCGGAGGTCCGAACGGTGCTTCTGTCCACGAACACCGAACAAAAGTACCACCTGACTAACTGCAAGAAGGAGTTGGAAGTGAAGCTTTCAGGGCACGGCCTGGCCTTGGGGCAGGTCGCCGGTGTTTCTGGGTCCTCGGTTTCCCCACCCCGGGAAGCGGGCTGCCTCTCTTTCCCTCGAGCGCGGATGGGAACGGAAGGTCCACGAGAAAACCAGGCCCACGGGAGGCTCGCCGGCCCCTGCCCCCAGCCCCACCCCCGGCCCCGAGGGCCACGCCCCACCTTGTGCGTGTCGAACTGGCCCCCGACGACGTTGCCCCGGGCGAAGACGTCCACTCCCACGTACACGTCGGCCCGGCGCTCGCCCGCGTGCGCCAGCATCCGCTCCAGATGCTCCTCCTTCCAGTTGTAGTTGGTGAAGAAGCCGTCACAGGAGTCGAAGAAGACCCTGGCGGGTGGCGAGGACGGGCGTGAGGCCCGGACCCGAGGCACGGCTGGGGGGGCGGCACCCACGCTGCATCTCCCGATCCCTCGCCTTCCAACGCTCGCCTCCACTCAGAACCCACAGCCGGGGCTGCCCCAGAGAGCAGGGACCCCGCGCACAGCACCGGCCGGGCCTCCCGCCCCCCGCCCGCGCCCGCCCCCCCGCCTCCGCCCAGGGAGACGCACCGCACCTGCCGGCGCCCCCTCCCCGCGGCGGGCGCCCGGCTCACCGGTTCTGCTCATTGAGCTCGTCCTGCCACTTCACCTGCCCACCGCTCACCACGCTGTCATACCAGAGCACCAAGCCCCCCGGGACCTGCTGATGGAGCTGCGCGCTCAGGTACCGCAGGAAATGGGGCACGTTCCCCACCGCAGCCGGCTGGGGAGGGACGAAGAGAAGTCCCCCAGTGAGGCCCAGCGGCGTCTGTCGGAAGCGCCCACACGGGGCACACGGGAGGACGCTTCACCCCAGAAGCCAACGGATGGACACGCCGGAGAGGCCCCCGGCCCAGGAGCCCCTCGCCCCCACAGCCGCCGAAGGGCGGGTCCAGCCACGCGTCCTCCGCCTCTCCTTCCTTTCTGAGGCGGGAAGGACATAGCACGGCCCCCAAGAAAAGACAAAACGCCACCAAGGGGAGGGTGGCGGGAAGGGAAGCCACGCCCGCAGCCCAAGAGAGAAGCAGCCGGAGGAGGAAAGGGGCCTCCTTGCAGGAGCCGAACATGGAGCTCGGCCCACCAAGGTTTCCGGATGCGGCGCCAGAGAAGGTTCCGGGGCGCCGCGGAGGCACGGAGATGGCCGGGCCCGGCCCTCCCCGGGCCTCGAGCAGCGGCCCCAGCTGCTGGGACAGGGCGCCGGCCCCAGCGCGGGCCCCCTCGAGGCCCAGGGGAGGGGCAGCGCGAGGAGCAGGGCGGGCAGGCACCCGAGGAGGCCGCGCTCACACTCAGAGAGCTTTCGACGTTCATCAGCCAGCCGTCAAAACGGAAAAACTGGGCGATCCGGACGAGCTGGTCGGCCACCGCCTGGTAGGAGCGCTCGTCCCCGGCCAGAAAGGCTTCACAGAGCCGCCCGCCTTCCTTCCACTCGGCGATGAAAGTCCCTGCCGGAACAGAGAGAGGCGAGGTCAGGCCGCCCCAGCAGCCAGCGGAGCGCGGCTCCCGTCGCCGTGTGTGAACATCGCCCGCGACTCGCCACACGCTCAAACCCCGGCTGTCCCCGGACATCTAGGGCACCGAACACCCCGGGGGCAGGGCACGGCTAACCAAGCCAATAAATGTTTCAGGCGCCGGTGAAGAAAGCTCCAGAAGCCTCACTTCACCCAGGGACCAGCCACCTGTGGCCTGCAGACCACAGCCAACCGCCCCACCTGTTTATAAATACAAGGTTTGTTTGTTTGTTTTTTCATTTATTCACTTCTCTTGAAAGGGGGGAGGGACAGAGAGCGAGAGAGAAAATCGCACATAGGCTCCGTCCGTGCTGTCAGTGCAGACACAGGGCTGGAACTCATAAACTGTGAGATCACGACCTGAGCCACAATCAAGGGCCAGACGCTCGACCGACTGAGCCCCCCCAGGCGCCCCTGTCAATGTGTTTTACGGAAACACAGCCACGCCCGTGTGTCTGCCTGCTGCGTAGGGCTGCGTCGTCTCGCTAGCGATTAGAGGAGGGGCCCCGTGGCCGGCCCCTTCCAGAACCCTGCCTTCGCCCGTCCTCACCTACCAAGGCGGCCCCCAGGGTGACAAGCTCTACTCACCCAGAGGCAGAGGCCTAGCCTTTCCGTCTCTGGGTCCCCCTGGCAGGTGCGCTGCCAGGTCTGGCTGAACGGGAGGCGAGCCCTGGGACCTTACCCAGCACGCAGACGCCGTGCCTGTGGGCGGCATTGGTCCAGCCCACGGGGGGGACGGTCACCAGGTGATGGCTGAAGTACACGAAGATGTCGACACACTGCCAGTGGTAGAAGCAATACGGGTCCTGTGCCGCCGAACCCTGAATAAACCTGCGTGAGGAGCAGAGCCGTCGGGACGCGGGACACGGGGACCCCGAGGTCAAAGGAGACCAGCGAGGCCCTGGCCAGTGATGCTGAGAGCCTGCCACGCCCAGTGTAGATGCCGGGTCGAGCGAGAAGCAGGACCACGCTTCGGTCCTTGTAGCGGGAGGTTCTCAGGGGAACACGTTCCCCAGGCCATGCAGGCGGTCACCCCGGAGTGGGTTTAGCCTCCCAAACCAATATGAGACAGAAGGAAGGAGAAGCGGAAGGGTTCCTGCCAAAGCTCCAGGCGCCCGGTGTCCCCCACACTACTCCCTTAGCGGTTCCTCCAGGACGCCCTCCGTGCACGGGAGGTCGGGCTGATGACCACCTGAGCTGCACCCGAGACGTCCCCGCCGGCCTCTGCCTGTCCCTTGGTGGCCGGCTCGGACTCAAGCCGTCCCATCTATCGTCCCATCCAAGAGTATTTTATAGGCGTCTGAGGCCCCTGGGCGCACTGCCGGCGACTCTGGGGGAAGCGCCCCCCCCCCCGGCTGGGGGAGGGGCGGAGTGTAACACTCAGAGCCCCGGGCCGAGCTGAGCTCGGGGAGTCAGAGCCGAAGGGACTGGCTTGGGCGCGGCAGCGCGAAGAGGGGACCGGCTGCCGTGTCCGCTCCACCGGCCGGATTTCAAAGGCGGGCGGTCCTCGGAAGCAAACGGTTTCAGAGCTGCAGGAGACACAAACTCTCACCTGCCCCACGTCCACTCACGGATAAAATGCGAGGCCGGGGCTCCGCGCCCAGTCAGGGCGGTCCGGCCTGGAGGCCCGGCTCCTGGCCGTCGCTGCCACACCGCGCCTCCCTCCTTCCCCTCCATCCCGTCCCGCAGCAGGAAAACACGCCACAAATTTAACGCCAGGCGAAGCCTTACTTGTCATCCAGGTACCCGCCCATCATGTCATGGCACAGCAGCGTCCGGGGCCGCTGGCTGCTCAGAGGGGGCTGCCGACACCCAAGGGGCTCCAAGGCCACATTAAAGCTGTCCTCCACGTCGGGCGCCCACGCCAAGAGTTCCTCCAGCGAGGACAAGTAAAAACTGATGGGTTTGGAGGTGTCCTTGTCATAGTATCTGGCTGGTCAGACGAGGGAACAGTGAGGAATTGCTGGATTACCAGAGACGCTCTGACAAGAACCGAGAGAGAACGGAGACCAGGAAGGGGCGGGCCTGCCCCCAAAGCCCCAGGGGTGAACTCGGAGACGGCATTCAGAGCCTCCGTCCTTCTCACCTGGCAGAGGGTCCGGGGTGAAACTGACCGCCTCACGAAAGACCGCCTCTTCTTGTTCCTCCTCGATTCTGAGCAAAGAGGAAGTTTAAAAAAAAGGTTTTTTTAAGGAAAAGGATGAAGAAAAAGAATATTGACAAGCACAGATGAGGCCCCATCCAGACACGTGGGAGGCGGTGCTATTCTCTGATTTGGGTTTTGAACACAAGCTATGGAAATACGTACAGAAGCCAGTAGGCACCGGTCTTCCTGCTGTAGGAAGACACCTAACGCTCTGTAACGGCCGCCCAGACGTTACCCTGCAGGACCAAAGTCATGCTTCACAGGGTCCGCGGGTTCGTCTATGGCCAAGGGCCAGGAGACCTCACAGAACCAGAGAGTTTCAGGGCCCCAGAGAGCAGGGCCACGCTTTCCCCCCAGTCCACGTTTCCGTGGGTATGTTCTGCGGACTCCACACTAACTCCCCAGCCGTCGTGGAGGACTCTAATAGAGAAAAGAGCACCTTCAGTGCAGGAAGTTGGAAAAGCCTGGGTAAGTCCAAATTAGCTTTCTTTCTTTTTTAAAAAAATTTTTTTAATGTTTATTTTTGAGAGAGAGTGAGAGAGACAGAACACAAGCAGGGGAGGGGCAGAGAGAGAGGGAGACACAGAATCGGAAGCAAGCTCCAGGCTCTGAGCTGTCAGCACAGAGCCTGACGTGGGGCTTGAACTTAGGAACTGTGAGATCATGACCTGAGCTGAAGTCGGCCGCTTAACCGACTGAGCCACCCAGGTGCCCCCTAATTAGCTTTCTTTTACAAACAATTATTATCATTACAGCCTGAGAAGCCCGTGGGCTTCAAAGCGGAAATTGTCTAAATCTACCAACAAATCTCCCAACATCCACGGCCCCTTCTTTGTAACTTTCTCAGGGGACCTTGAGACCTACCGGGTGGGCGGAATGGATGAGACCTTCGAGTCTCATTAAAGGGGAAGCACTTGGGAAATGCTCCCTTGTGAATTTCATTCCATGGCAGGCAGAGCTCTTCCCTCTCCCTTGATAATTTCTCGGTCCTTCAGCTTGTCCCCCCCAAACACCCTCACTCCAGTACCTGTCAGAACACCTGTGGGTCTATACCAGAGCGTGAAGCCATCTCAACATTCCTATGCAAACACAAATCGTCCCCACTAGCTGGCCGTCACTTGCTCTCCATCCCTGTCCAGTCTGAAACACCCCCGGTCTCCTTCTTTTGGGTTGAAAACAAAGCTAGGGATGCTGCTTCCAAAAAGGCCATAGTGGGGTGCTCCTAACGTCCCCCCAGGTGAGCAAAGGCCCCAACAAAGAACCAAGCATGGGCGCCGAAGGGCACCCCTCCTCTGAGCCTCTGCCCACTCGGTTCCCTCGACTGGAACACCTTTCCTCGCGTTCTCCACCAGCTCCCTAAAGACTCGGTGCAGATGACCCCGCTCCAGGCACCACCCCCTTCCTGTCCAGCAAGGATACGAATGACACCAAGCCGGCCTCCTCCGCGAGGACCCACGGCGAATGGCGGTAGGCATCAGCACCCGGTCTCCCCGGCGAGGACGCACAGGCTTCCCGCCCGCGACACCACCAAGGGCGGCCCCCGCCACACGCCAGCCCACCTCCTCCGTGGCTTCCGGCGCACAGCCCGCCGCTGCCGCTGCTCCTCCCGCGTCGCGTGCGCCTTAAGCCGCACAGCCGCCCGGGTCCTAGGCCCTGCCGGCTCCATCACCACGCCGCGCCCGCCTCCGCCGCCGCCGGCCTCTGGCCAATCGCAGGCCCGGATCCGGCCCCGCCTCCGGCCAATAGCCAATAGCAAGCCAGGGACCGCCCCCGCCCCCGCCCAATGGGGGGTTACTGCGTGGTCGGGCTGTCCCGCCCCGCCCGTCCGGAAGACTTCCAACTCCGGCTCTGGGCTGGCCCCTGGGCGGCCGGGACTTTGTAGCCGGAGGAAGGCCTGGGGGCGGGGCCACAGCGAGCGCGAGGGCGGGGCCGTGGCGGCCGGGGAGTCCGACCTTCGGAAGCTGCCGTGGTCTCCCTCCGTTCCCCCAACCCCCTTTTGCAGATGAGCGACCTACCGAAGGTCCCAAAGTCAGTAAACTGCACCAGTGAGATCCGAACTCGGTTGTCCAAGATAATTTTCAGGAAAACGTGAAATCCTAATTGTCATTCGGGTTTAAGTATGGAGAAGTGATAAAGGCTTTATTTCTACTCATTAATCAGCGAAGCAAGCAGACAGATGTTAAAACCAGTTCAAAGAGAGTAGAGGAGACCCGTTTATAGATGAGGCGCATTGAAATGAACATGTAAGTAGAGGCAGAACTCGTTTTTCTGCAGGGTAGCCGTGGGGGTGGGGATCCCTGAATTCCCGGAGAGAGAGAGTCTGCACGTTGTGAAAGAGAGCAAGGCTGGGGTCAGAGGACTGCTAGGTTGTGTGGAAGACCGCGCATAGTGTTCCACGAGGCACATCTGCACTCTGCTGTACGCAGGGCCCCCAAGCTCACGTCGGAGGAGGCACCCTCCACAGTAAACGTGGTGGAAGGAGATCTGAGCAGGGAGAAGTGTGGTCGGGGCGCAGGGGTCCCAAACAGACCAGGCTCAGGCACTCACCGCTGAACGGAATCCAAAGACAGAGAAACAAATGGTGGGGAAACAAGAAAGGAATGGATTTCAGGGAGGCCAGCACCGGGAAGACAGCAGCCTGGCGGCTCAAAGACAGTCTCCCAAGTGCTGAGAAGACTTCCAGGTTTATATAAGGAAAATGTGCGACAGAGGCGGGTGGGTACGTGCAGGCGGACAGTGGATCACTGTCTCGGGGTCAGTCACGCGGGCTCTTGCTGGCTCAGGGCAGTTCCTGATGCATGAGGGCGTAGTTTTTTGTTCCTACCATGGGATGCTTGGCCTGAAGGATCTGTTGCCTGAGTGAGGAGATAAGCTGGAAGGAAGAGCTCCATCAGCTAGAAAGTACAGACGGAGGTCAGAATGGAGATAGTTGACATCCTCTTTCAGAAGCAGGAAGTTCAAGGAGGCCAGACGCAGGGCTGGGACCTTCAGGGTCAAGCGTGGGCCGGCCGGAGGCTCTCATCTCCCAGCTGCCGACACCCCTGTGTGCGCTGCCAAGCCAAGCTGAGTGGGCCTCTTTCCCATGGTTGCAGACTTTGAACTTGATGAGGCCCCAAGCTTCCATAAACCTTGAGCGTGGCGTGATGATTCAGGCTGTGGAATAGGAGCCCAGGCCACGCTGCCAGGAGGACAGGCCAGCGTGGAGCAGGGGACAGCGATCCACCCGGAGCACAGAGGTTGCAACGCGCTGGGGGGGTGCGCCAAGAGAAGGGGGAGCAGGGCCCCGAAGCTCACTCCAGCCGCGATCAGGTGAGCACGGACGATGGGGAGTCTTTGGTCTGGATTTAACCCACTGTCCCCAAGCACTTTCCTGCAGCTTAGTGACAAACGTAAATAAATAAACTGTTTGTCCTCACAATTAAAACATTGTTCTTAGAGATACTTTAAACACCCCTTACGTAATCGT
The DNA here is from genome assembly GCA_030068075.1 of Paguma larvata. NCBI lineage: Eukaryota > Metazoa > Chordata > Mammalia > Carnivora > Viverridae > Paguma > Paguma larvata. The sequence continues at coordinate 26,714,646 of CM057843.1, forward strand.
TAGTCTGAAGAAAAAACTAGGCCCAGGACTCTCTTTGCTGCTCCTTGGCACGGCATGATCCTCTGGTCTAGGCGGACAGGGGAGAGTCAGGTCTGTGACCTCCGTGTTGGCCCCTGTTTGCCGCCTTCCCGGCTGACCCCCGTAGCTCCTGGTCTCTCTGCGGATCAGGACGAGCCTGGGGGTCCCCGAGTCTGCCTTGAGGTCACACTGTCTCCCCGCTGGGGCTCCAGACCCCTCCGAGATCTGGCTGGGCCCCCAGAACCCTGACCTTGTAGGACTGCCAGCTGAAATACAGGACGTGTTCCCCTGCAGGTGGCCCGCCGGTGCAGGGCCTCCCTGTGCCTCCCTCTGTGGACCCCCAGTCACTCCAGTGACAGTAAAATGGCACCCCGAGACTGCCTGCTCTTGCCAGGCCCCTACACAAACATTACGTCCTGTTTCTCCTTTTAAAAATTGAGAACATTAGATACAACTAGTGTCCTTCTAACCCACCCCCCTCCTGGTTTCCTGGCCTCCTCCTGTCCTTCAGAGATGCCTCAGTGTCCCACCAACGTCCCAGCTAGGCCTCTTTCCTTCTAGATGTTTTAAAATACTTTCAGGGGCGCCTGGGTGGCTCCGTCAGTTGGGCGTCTGACTTCAGCTCAGGTCATGATCTCGAGGTTCGTGGGTTCAAGCCTCGTGCGCGGCTCTGGGCTGACAGCTCAGATTCTGTGAGCCTGCTTCAGATTCTGTGTCTCCCCCTCTCTCTCTCTGCGCCTCCCCCCCATGCGTGCTGTCTCTCTCTCTCTCTTAAAAATAAACAAAAATTTTTAAAAAATGAAAAATAGGGGCGCCTGGGTGGCTCAGTCAGTTAAGCGTCTGACTTTGGCTCAGGTCATAATTTCTCAGTCTGTGAGTTCAGGCCCTGCGTCGGCTCTGTGCTGACAGCTCAGGGCCTGGAGCCTGCTTCGGATTCTGTGTCTCCCTCTCTCTCTGCCCCTCCCCTCTTGTGCTCTGTCTTTCTCTGTCTCCCAAAAATAAATAAACGTTAAAAAAAATTTTTTTAAGAGAAAATAAATAAAATACTTTCGCACATTCGTAGTAGCTGGAGCTACAGAATGTTGCTTGTGTCTCATGAAAATAGTATCGGGTTGAACAGATGACTCTGGATCCTGCTTTTTTCACCCAGCGGTCTTTTTGAAATCAAACAACGCTGATTTCCGTGGCTCTAACGTGTTCATTTTTACCGTTATTTAATACACTGTCCCTTGAACACGTCACCGACGGCTTACCAACCTGCCCGTCGGTGGCCATTTAAACAGCAAGCATTTGTTTGCTTTTGTTTTTTGAGTGTTAGAATGAACATCTTTGTCTTTATCTTCTGGGACGCCCATAGGCTTTTTTTCCTTTTCAGATAAAAACAGAGTCGCGTTGCCAGCTGTGACCGCGGGCACCAATTCATACTTCCCGGTCGCTAACGAGCCGATCCAAAGGGGCTAGCGCATTGACACTCTCCGCGTGTGGGGTCGGTCTCCGCTGCCCTCCAGCCTCTTAGCCCTGATAGTATTTAACTCTCGGATTCTCTGCTCAGCCGACGGATGCACCGTAGTTGTGTCTTTTTTAACGTGAGGTCACATGGCTTTTGTAACGTGGGCCAGCCGTTTGGAAACACGTGCTTCGTTCTGCGCCAGACGGTTGGAGTCACTGTCGCTTTCTGCTGGGTGTCTTCTTACTGATGCAGAGGAGTCTGTCACACGTCCTGGCTACTTATATTTTGCTTCGCACAGGCATGCACGGAGCAAATATGTGTGCTGCGAACCTTTCGAACTCTCACGGGCTCTGGTAGGCTGGGCATCGCAGACTCGATACCGTCAAATTAGTAACATTGTTTGGCAAATTAATAACATTGTTTGGCGACCTTGCTGCTTTCTCCTATTTAGGAGGGCTGTCCCAGCTTTAAGGTCCGGGAGAATTTTAGCTAATAATTGTCAAATACAGTTGTGTGTGTTTTTTTTAATGTTTATTTATTTTTTTGAGTGAGAGAGAGACAGAGCACAAGCAGAGGAGGGGCAGAGAGAGGGAGACACAGAATCCGAAGCAGGCTCCAGGCTCTAAGCTGTCAGCACAGAGCCCGATGCGGGGCTCGAACTCACGAACCTCGAGGTCATGATCTGAGCCTGAGCCGGACGCTCAACTGACTGAGCCAACTGACTGAGCCCCCCAGGCGCCCCAGATATAGTCGTGTTTCGTACGTGTGTATTGCAGATACATAACTTCCAGATGCCTTTGGAGGTAGGTCTTTAACATTTTTTTTTAATGTTTATTTATTTCTGAGATAGAGAGAGACAGAGCATGAGTGGAGGAGAGGCAGAGAAAGAGGGAGACACAGAATGTGAAGCAGGCTCCAGGCTCTGAGCTGTCAGCACAGTGCCCGACTCGGGGCTCGAACTCACAGACCGTGAGATCATGACCTGAGCCGAAGTCGGACGCTCAACCTACTGAGCCACCCAGGCGCCCCAGGTCTTTAACATTTTATTTCCCTTTTTGGTTGTTGATCTGTTCAGATTTCTCTTTCTTCCTGGGCCAATTTTGCTAATAAATGTTTTCCTGGAAAAGTGTCCTTTTCATGAGGTTTTCAAATGCGGGTATTAAGTCCTTCCGGTGGTATTTTTCAATCTCCTGGGTTATGCCCTCTTTCATTCCGATGTTGTTTATTTGTGTTTTCTTTTTTTTTTTTCGTGATGCTTTTTGCCGAAGGACTATTTTATTAGCCTTTGCAAAACACAAGTGCTCGGTTCTGTTCTCTTTTTTTGTTTGTTTGTTTTCTGTTTCCCTAATCTCTGCTTTTGTTTTCTTTCCTCTTATTTTCTTTGGATGTATTTTGTTGTTGTTTTTCTGGTTTCAAGAGTGGACCGTTTGATTCACTTAGTTTTAAATCCTTCTTGTGTTCATATAAATACGGCAAGGGAGGAGCACCTGCGTGGCTCAGTCGGTTGAGCAGCCGACTTCGACTCAGGTCATGATCTCACGGTTTGTGAGTTCGAGCCCCGCGCCGGGCTCTGTGCTGACAGCTCAGAGCCTGGAGCCTGCTTCGGATTCTGTGTCTCCCTCTCTCTCTTTGCCCCTCCCCTGCTTGTGCTCTGTCTCTCTCTCTCTCTCTCTCTGCCTCTCAAAAATAAATAAACATTAAAAAAAATTTTTAAATACAGCAAGGGAATACGTGTCTCTCTCAGACTGACTTGTGCCGCAGCCCATAGGTTTTGATATGTAGCACTGACTTTTCCATTAAGTTCTAAATACTTCACAAACTCTGTTAGCCCCCCTCCACCCCGTCCAAAATGGTCCTTAATTTTACTGCAGGAGAATTCGTCAGTCTCGTCTGTTATGATTAGTGCTTTTGTGTCTTTTTCAAGACACAAAAAAATGTGTGTTTCTCTACCCCAAAGGCTCAATCCTAGTATTTTCTAGAAGCTTCTATCGCTTTGCTGTTCACCATCAGCTCTGCATCTCAGCTGCGTTCACTTGTGTTTATGCTGTGAGTGAGGAGGGCGCATTTTATTTCTTACTATGTGGATCCCCCGTCATCGTGTGGTTTTCGGAAGACCGCCTTCATCTAGTGCTCCACAGAGCTCCTCCCTGGAAAAATCCGTGTCCGGACATGCTTGGGTCTGTTCGGGGCTCCGTGACACTGTGATTTTGTAATAAGAAATGTGTATTTGGTCTTCATTTCTGGCACAGAGCTCCTGAACCCTTGAAATTCCCTAAATGATAAGAGCCATGAAAGTGTCTTTTGTTAATCCCAAGAAGCCCCTTTCAACCACACCAGAGTTTATGCCAGTGAGGAGGAGACTTCGGGAAAGCCTCTAAGCACGGAGGCAGGTTTGATGGAACCAACCGGGATCCGAGGGTTAGAACTTTCAGGATCCCTCCCCGCTGCCTCCTGGGAGGTGAAAGGAACTGAGACCGAGCTCATCACCGACAGCCAATGATTTAATCGACCGTGCCTGTGTAACAAAGGCTCCGGAAAAACCCCTGAGCTACAGGGTTGGGAGAGCTTCCCAGTTGGCGAGCCCATGGAGGTGCCGGGAGGGTGGCACGTCCCCCAGAGAGGGAGGGGGAGGCGTGGGAGCTCCACTCCCCTTCCCACGTCCCCAGCCCTATGCGTCTCTGCCATCTGGCTGTTTGCTCCTGAGCTACAAACTTTGATGATTGTAAGTCTCGTGTACATCCCATCCTGCCTTGGGGTTTGCTTCTCAGAGGATAAGAAGCAACCCACTGTCCACAGATGGAGATTTTATATCGTCCAAATACTATCCTGGAGTTCTCCACACGGACATCTACACACCTGCTGGTAGATTTGCTCCTGTGGGCAAATGGTTGGTGGAAACGGCCTCCCGGATGGGTTACTTATGGCTGCAAATTCGCTTCCTCTCCTCCCAACAAAGGAGGGAGTCTATTAGCCATTCCTTCTGTGGGCTGACCGGCGGTCAAGCAGTTGTGGGAGGTCTTCTCCGTCTACGTCTCCAGAGGTCTTGGAGCTTCCACTCCTGCCCTCTCGGCCTGTGCTGAGAGCACCGTGCCATAAAGAAGCCTGGCATAGAGGACAATGGAGAGAGAGAGCCCTGCAGGCCCCGGCCGTGCACGTGAGGCCGACGGCCACCTGCCACAGTCTCGAGGCCCGCAGAAGTGCCCGGCCAGCCTGCAGACTCATGAGAAATCATGACGTGTTTGTCTTTTAAGATATGGAGTTTTTTAGGTGGTTTGCTATCTGACAATAGATAGCGAATCCAGCTTTTTTATTTAGAGGGCAGGGGAGGGGCAGAGGGAGAGGAAGAGAGAATCCCAAGCAGGCTCAATGCTGGCAGCGTAGAACCCGTCGCGGGGCTCGATCTCACAAACCGTGAGATCGTGGCCTGAGCTGAAATCAAGGGTCAGACGCTCAACCAACTAAGCCACCCAGGCACCCCTATTTCCTTTTTTTCAAATACTTCTTTATTGGGGCGCCTGGGTGGCTCAGCCAGTTAAGCGTCCAACTTCGCCTCAGATCATGATCTCGCGTTTCATGAGCTCAAGCCCCGAGTTGGGCTCTCTGCTGTCGGCACAGAGCCCGCTTCAGATCCTCCGCCTCCCTCTCTCTGTTGTACCTCCTTCGCATGCCCTCTCTCTCTCACAAATAAACACTAAAAAAAATAAAGTAAAATAAATTATTTATAAATGGGGCTCGAACTCACAACCCCAAGATCAAGAGTCACATGCTTCCCTGACTGTCAGGGAAGCCAGCCAGGTGCCCCCTCCAGCATTTGTTTCTAAATTTCATTCTCTGTTTGTTGCTGGTAGAGTGGTTTTTTTGTATACCAACCCCACATCCATCAACTACTAATGCTAATCATCGTCTGCAGATTCTTTTCAATTTTCCGTGTGACTTACCAACTGCAAAGAGTGGCAATTTTATTCCTTCCTTTCATAAGTCCTTACATCTTGTATTTCCTTTCCTTTCCTTACCACACTGGCCAAGACCCCCAAAGCGATGCCACGTGAGTGCCATCGCTGAGTCCTGGCCTTTGCCCCCAGCGTCCCGGAAAGAGCCCCCTTCGCCTGCCGGGACGGTGTTCGTTAGAGGTTTCTCTGCAGACCTCCTCCATCCAGCAAGGGAGCCTGTCTTCCATACCACGCTTACCGAGACTTTTCCATCCGAAACGGAGAGGGAGTCTCAGCAAACATGATTTCTAGAAGCCTCCAAGTGACGATCTGATTTTCACTCTTTACTTTGTCGGTGTGGTCAAACACATTGGCTTCCTGATGTCATCCAAGCCTGCCTTCCCGAATAAAGCCAGTCTGCTTGTGACGGGTCACCCTCCCTCTTACCGCTGGCTTCGGCGTTCAGACACGTGGTTGAGGACTCTCCCTCCTGTGCTCGTGCGTGGGCCCGCCTCGCCCTCCCTCTCCCGCCGTCTCTCTTCCCAGGTGTTGGCATCAGCATTATGATCGCCTCATAAAACAAGGCGGAGAATGTGTCCTCTTTTCTGGGAGAGTTCGTGCGAGATTAAGGTTGCCGGTCCGTAAATATTTGGTAAACGCTTACTCAGAAAACAATCTGAGCCTGGAAGTTTATTCTTTTTTTTTTTTTAATTTTTTTAACATTTATTTATTTTTGACAGACAGAGAGACAGAGTGTGAGCAGGAGGAGGGCAGAGAGAGAGGGAGACACAGAATCCGAAGCAGGCTCCAGGCTCTGGAGCCATCAGCACAGAGCCCGACGTGGGACTCGAACCCACAGACCGTGAGATCATGACTTGAGCCGAAGTTGGCCACTCAACCAACTGAGCCACCCAGGCGCCCCTATCCTTTTTTTTTTTTAATCTTTATTTATTTTGAGAGACAGAGAAAGCACGTGAGCGGAGGAGGGGCAGAGAGAGAGGGAGGGAGAGAATCCCAAGCGGGCTCCCCAAGGTCGGCACAGAGCCCAAGGCGGGGCTCAGTCCACGAGCTGTGAGATGATGGCCTGAGCCGAAGTCGAGAGTGGGAAGCCCAAGTGACAGCGCCCCCCAGGCGCCCCTGTTCAAAGCGTCTTAATTACAGATTCTATTCGATTCTTCTAAGACTGTCCAGCTCTTCCCACCTTCCGGCATCGCCGTTGGGAGCTGTGTTTTTGGAAACAGAAAAGCGCTTATCTCATCCCATTTTTCAGTCGCATTGCCGTAAAGTTGCCCCTAATATTCACGTATTATTTTCCGTGTCTCTAGCATCTGGGGCGTTGTTTGTTTCTTTCCCTATTTCGTTATTTTTTCCTGTTATCTTTTGTTTCTTTCCCTACCCTTTTTCTGGGTTAATTTGCTGCTCTTTGCCTAAGTCCTTCAAGCGAATGCTAATCTCGTTGACTTTCAGCTTTTCCTCCTTTTTTGATTCTGCAGTAAAAACTGGACATTAAGTCTGGCTTTAGTATATCCCGCGGGTTTTGCTGCATAGTGGGGGTGATTTCCATCTTAATTAATTTCAAAATAATTTCTCATTTTGTTATGATTCTTTTTTTTTAATCCAGGGGTTATTTGGAAATATATTTCCTAACTCCCAAACGTAGAATTTACTTTTTGTTATTGATTGTTAGCATAATCGAATTATATACTTGAGTACACAACATATACACACAGAGAAAATACTCTGTATGATTCAGTCCTTTGAAAGTAAAACTCACTTTGTGACTACAACGTTCTTAAAACTAGGCCATGCGCTCGCCTGAAAAGACTGTGTTTTGCGATTGGTGTTCTACAAATGACCATTAAGTTAGATTTTCCAATCCTATTTCTCCGATTCTCTATTTATTGATTTTTTTTTTAAGAATATGATTATTCTATCAGTTACTGAGAAGGCTGTGTTAACACGTCCCACTACGATTCTGCGTTTGATTTTTCCTGTTCCTGTGCCTTTATGTATTTTTGAGGCTATGTTATTAGGTACATATAGACTTTAAATTTACCTTCTCTGTTCATGAAATGCCCGCTTTCTAGTAATGCTTTATGCATTAATGTCTATGTTGTCTGACATTATAGTTCTTTGTTTTATGTAATATTTATTTATTTACTTTGAGAGAGAGAGCACAGCGGGAGGAGGGGTAGAGAGAGGGGGAGAGAGAGAATCCCAAGCTGTGAGCATGGAGCTCACTGTGAGATCATGACCTGAGCTGAGATCAAGAGTTGGACACTTAACCAACTGACCCACCCAGGTGCCCCATCTGACGTTATCTTTCTCTTTTTTTTAATGTTTATTATTTTTGAGAGAGAGAGAGAGATAGTGAGCAGGGGAGGGGCAGAGAGCAAGAGAGACACAGAATCCGAAGCAGGCTGTGCATCGTCAGCACAGAGCCCAGTGTAGGGTTTGAACTCATGAACTGAGATCACGACCTAAGCTGCAACCAAGAATCAGAAGCTTAACCGACTGAGCCATTCAGGTGCCCTTGATGTTATGGTTCTAACAGCTTGCTTTCGTTCACACTGGCCAGGTACCTCTGTCCATTGTCTTCCTCTCAGTCTTTCTAGAATACTGTATTTTAGCTACCTCTTATAAATGTAGTTGGGATTTTTTAAATCCAGTATAATAATCTTTGTCTTTTTTTTTAGTTTATTTTTGGGAGCAAGAGACAGAGCAGAAGCAGGGGAGGGAAGAGAGAGAATCCCAAGCAGGCTCCATGCCACCAGCACAGAGCCCAACAAGGGGCTTGAACCGATGAGCTGTGTAATCAAGACCTGAGTTGGATGCTTAACCAAGCACCCCGGCGCCCCTAATCTTTGCCTTTTAATTGGAGCAGTTAGTCCATTAACATCTAGTGTAATCACATGTGTATTTGGTTTTAAATCTACCATTTTACTAAGTGTTTTATGTTCTTTGTTCCACGTCTATGTTCTTGTTTTTCTCCTTTCATGCCTTTTTTAAATTGAGTGCTTTTTATTTATTTATTTTTTAAGTTTATTTATTTATTTTGAGAGAGAAGGAGAGGGAGCATGAGCAGGAGAGGGGCAGAGAGAGAGGAAGAGAGAGAGAATCCCAAGCAGGCTCCGTACTGTCAGCACAAAGCCAGACACGGCGCTCGAACACACAAACCGTGAGATCATGACCTGAGCTGAAATCGGGAGTCGGACGCTCAACCGACTGAGCCTCCCAGGGGCCCCGATTGAGTGCTTTTTCAAATTCCATTTCCTTCTGTTAGCTTGGATGTTATACCCCTTTTACCATGATTTATTGGTTACTCAAGAGATTACTGCATGCATCCTTCATTTATCAAAGCCAAATATTCTGCTATTTTTACTTATTTCCAAGACAACACATGGATCACAGAACACTTAAACTCCGTGTATCCCCTAGATCCATTATTCGTGCATGATCAAGCTACCTAAACTAGTTCAACCACCGTCTTCTTGTCACACTCCCAGATTCTGTGGGTCTTAGCAACTTGGAAAGAACACGGAGGGGACCTCTGGCCTTTGCTCTCACATAGGAGACTCTGTTCGACACATCGAGGGACGTCCAGATTATTTCCAAGCCATTTTTTTGATAGACAGGCAATATCCGTTTAGAATTACCACCCAATTACCATTTTTTTTAGCTTCTCATTCGTGTCTGCATTCCTGCCCTTCCCTCCGGGGTCACTCTCACTTAGTGCAGGTTTGCCAGTGACCATTGCTCCCAAGTTTTGTTTGTCTAAAACTGTCTTCATTTTCTTACATTGTCCTGGGGAATAGAACCTTCGATCAAAAAGCTAACATTTTTCAGCCCTTTAAAGGTACCGTTCCGCTGTCATTCGGCCTCCACTCCTTCTGTTGAGAGGTCAGTTGTCAGGTTCTTACTGCCCCTTGGAAAGACAACCTTCCCCCTCTCCTGTCGTTAAGATTTCCTCGCCGCCTTTGGTGTGCGATGGTCTCCCCACCGTGTCCGTGCCGGGCGCGCCCTTGTTTTCATTCATCCTGCTGCAGACTCACGGAGGTTCTGGGATCTGTGCCTTCGTGACTGTCATCAGCCAGGTGACATGCTCAGCTGTTTTCTTCTCAAATGTTGTTTCTCTTGTGTCCTTTCGTCTCTCTTTCTGGGACCCCAGCCGCACATACCTTGGGCTTCCTCCCCGTCCCCCCGTATGGACACGTGCCCCATTCTGTAGTTCCCATGCCTTCATCTCTCCCTGCTTCTTTCTGAGTGTCTTCTTCTTTTTTTTTTTTTAATTTTTTTTTAATATTTATTTATTTTTGAGACATAGAGACAGAGCATGAGCAAGAGAAGGGCAGAGAGAGGAAGGAGACACAGAATCCGAAGCAGGCTCCAGGCCCTGAGCTGTCGGCACCAGAGCCCGACGCGGGGCTCGAACTCACAGACCGCGAGATCATGACCTGAGTCGAAGTCGGCCGCTGAACCGACTGAGCCCCCCAGGCGCCCCTGAATGTCTTCTTCTGATTCATCTTCCAAGTCACTGATTTTTTTTCTTTGGCGTCCGGCATCCTGGTGCCCTCGGCCACACGGCTCTTCGTGGCACCTGTTTCTTTTCCACTTATGGAGCCGCCATCGGGTCCGCTTGTTAATTATCACGGGTTTCAAGCTCTCCCCCACAGCTCGCAGTCTTTCTCTCCTCCAGGGCGGCATCTCCATCCCAAGCTACTGCGGCTTCCCCCCACGCAGAGAGCACGCTATCCTCACCCGTCGGGCTCGTGAGTAAGGACGATCTCAAACTGAATGGACAGCTCACTGGATGACCATCTCTATTGAACGGTTGGCACTTTTTCGTATCCTTAGGCACGGAAGTTTCCGAGGTATCTAGAGTATACAAACGTCTACTCATGGAAATCTCGAAAGTGGAAATTTCTTGTCCTCGCCTGACCATCTGCATGAGAGCAAGGGGCCCCGCTCCATTCGGCCCTAGGAGGAGCCGGCTAGCAGGGCCAGCCGACGGAGGGCGTCTGAGGTCACCACGCCTTTCCAAGCCCTGCTCCAGCTGCAGGGGGACATCAGAGAGAGAGGCGTGGTCCTCCATTAGCTGTTCCTCGTGGAATGCTTCCCTCGGCACCTCGGTCAGCCTCCTGCGTTCGAGTGATCTCATCCAACGGTTGGTTCCAAAGTTCTTGTTAAGTAAGTTAAGTTCTCTTGGGAGAACTAACACCCTGACCGTCCCATCCCACCTCACGGACCTGGACCCTGACCCCATCCTAAACCACACCCAGAATAGCGAGACTGGCTCTGAGGGTTACCTGTCTGGAGCTCCAGGACTTCCCGGGGCCGGAGCAGAGAAGGGAAGGGCTTCTAGTGTGTGCGCACGTGTGTGCTGTGACTCCTGAGATCTGAGTTACGCGGCATCCAGTCGGCCCGTCTCGAGTGCACAGTTCAGCAGTTTCCGCGTACTCACAGAGCTGCGGAACCACCACTGCCATCCCTTTTAGAGCATTTTCATCGCCTCAAAAAGAGAACCCTGTCCCTGTTAGCAGTCACCCCCTCCCCCCAAACTCGGCCCCTGGAAATCTCTCCAGATTCGCCAGTTCGGGACATTTCCCGTAAATGGAATCGTATCTTGTGTGGTCGTGTGTGACTGGCTCCTTTCACTTAGTGTCACGTTTCTGAGGTTCACCTGTCATATAGCAGGTGTCACTGCCTCGTTCCTTTTTATAGCCACGCACTATTCGGTTGTGTGGACAGACTATGTTCTGCCCATTTATTCATCACCCGATGGGCTTTGCGTTTGTTTCTGCCTTTTTTATTTTGCGTAATGCTGCCAAGGACCTTTAGCTACAATATTTTCATCTCTTTGGGGCCTGCACCTCGAGGTGGGGTTGCTGGGTCGCCTGTAGCTGTCTGTCTAATATTCCGAGGGAGCGCACGACTGGCTTCCAGAGCGGCCGCACCGTTTTACCCTCCCGCCCGCTGCGCATCGGGGGTGCCAGCCTCTCCACCTCCTCGCCGACGTTCGTCATTGTGACGACAGCCGTCCTGTTGGCTGTGAACTTGCGTCTCACTGTGGCTTTGACCTTCATTTCCCTGGGGCCATGATACTGGGCATCTTTTCATGTACTTATTGGTCATTTGTAAATCTTTGAGAAATAGTTATTGAGACCCTTCGGCTATTTTTTTTTTGTTTATTTGAGAGGAGAGAGCAAGTGGGGGAGAAGGGCAGGGGAAGACAGAGAGAGAGAGAAAGAGAGAAAGAATCTGAAGCAGGCTCCATGCTCAAGGGTGTTCGGTCCCACAACTCTGGGATCCTGACCGGAGCCGAAATCAAGAGTTGGATGCACTCAGCCAACTGAGCCACCCATGAACCCCCTTTGGCCTACTTTTAATTTGGTTTTCCTTTTTTTTTTTAATGTTTATTTATTTTTGAGAAAGAGAGACAGAGAGCAAGTGGGGGAGGGGCAGAGAGAGGGGGAGACAGAGGATCCAGAGTGGGCTCAGCACTGCCAGCACGGAGCCCGACGTGGAGCTCGAACCCACAAACTGTGAGCTCATGACCTGAGCCAAAGTCAGATGCTCAACCGACTGAGCCCCCCAGGCGCCCTAATTTGGTTTCCTTTTAATTATTGAGTGGCAAGAGTTCTTTATATATTCTAGATATAAGTCCCTTATCAGATCTCTGATTTACAGATATTTTCTCCCATTTCAAGCTGTCACTTTCTCAGTCATGTCCTTTGAAGCCGGAATTTTAAATCTCGATGGTGTTCCAATATATCTATTCATCCTTGTGTTACGTGGGGTTTGGTACCACATCTAGGAGACTACTGCCTGCTACGAGGTCGTGACAATTTACAGCCCTACTGTTTTCTACGAATTTTGTAGCTTTAGCTCTCTATTGAGGTCTTTGATTCACTTCAGGTTAAAATGTGTGTGTATGGTGTGAGGTAGGGGTCCAGCTCCTCTCTTTGCATCTGGAAGCATCTTGCTTTAGTTATTATTTTCTGTGACCTTCTGGGTTTTCTTTTCATGGCCTGGGCGAGAAGGTCTCATTTCATTCCAGTTACTATGGCCCCCAAAAGAACAGTTTGCCATCATACCGTTGTGTTCCCATAGTGGACGCTACAGAAAATCATCCCTGAGGGGGAGCGCGCGTGTGCATACGCACACACGCACACACACGCGCGCGCGCGCACACACAGTAACCCCATAGGATAGGGAGTGTACGCCTCACCACTCCCACCCCTGGCTACAGAACCTCCTGAAAGTTGTAGCATAAGCCCTTCTCCCCTTTGGCTGAGTGAGTCATCAGCTGTTTCCAAGGCCTTTGCTAAAACACTAGTATTTGTTTTGCAACTGAGTTTATCGGGTCTTATCCAGGAAGGGTTAGCCAACTCCTTCCTGGCGGAGGTCAGGGCCCAGGGGAAAGAGCCTGTGCAAATTAAGCTGCTTGGGGAGGGAGTCCAATGGGGCAGATGCCTGGGTGCCGCGTACTCACTTCCTCTGAGAAGGCTACATCCGGGTCACGCCGTAGTTAGCACCCCAGGAAAGTCCTTTGGAAGGCAGGTACCCCGTCTTCTTCGTCATGGCGCCCCAGCCCCTAGCACGTGGGCAACCACAACACAGGGCAGGGCTGATATTTGGAGAGTGAGAAATGCAAGCAGGAAGGAAACGGAACAATAGAAGGGCAGGGGCAGCAAGGACTGGGTGTGGGGAGAGCTGAGAGAGAGAGAGAGAGAGAGAGAGAGAGAGAGAGAGCGTCGTGTGGGCTCTGGAGCAAATGCCACCTCATCTCCCACGTTGGGTTTGGCAGGAGGTCGAGCAGGCATTCCGTGCTCCGTGTCCCTGGAGAGAGGGCAGGTGGCAGGCACTTGGAGGCAGCTGACCCGTCCCGTCTGGGGAGAGAGCCTGGGCTGCGGCGCCCCGCTGCATAGAAGGCACGTCCCTCTGTGGATGGCCTCCGCGGGCTGGAGGTGGGGGCCTGCTCTTTGTCTTGGGGAGCAGAACCACCCCGGCCTGGCCCCGGCCCACGGCCGAGCACGGCCTGATCCCAGCACCAGGCAGAGGAAGGCCACCAGTTGTCGCCAGCCTGCTGGCACCAGAGGGAGCAGAGGCGGCTTTGGCCCTGCCTGCTGGCCGCCGCCGGAAAAGGGCTCTGGCCGCTAACCCAGTTGGCGAGCAATGGAGAGAAGAAAAAGATGCATCCGCTCCTCACTGCTTGAGCGTACGGGAGGCCGTTGGAGGGTGTGTTCAAGGCCCGCGGTTCCTCGTAGTGGGGTGACTCACGTCCCCCCCAAAAGGCATGTCCAAGTCCTAACCCCCGATTCCCGTGAATGTGAAGAGGTGGGCCCTAAGTCCCGTGACGGGAGTCTTCATGAGGGAGAGGAGAGGGAGGTCTGAGAGGCACAAGAAAGGAGACAGAGACAGGCAGAGACCAGGGTGACACAGCCACACACCGCGGAATACCGGGGCCACCGGGAGCTGAAGGATTTGGTTCAATGACCAAACTGAAGAGGCCGTGAGGCTCAAACACGTGGTTCCAAGTTTAATGTTTTCCGGAAGAGCACCAGGACAGCAGGAAGCAGCGGGCGGACACTCCGCTCCCCAGCACGCCCGCGGAAACACCGTCTGGAAAGTCTGACCAGCAGAAGTCCTTCGGAGGGAAGGATGCACGGGGCCCAGACCCGGCCGCCAGGCCCCGGGAGGGCAGAGGGAGGAGTCGAGGCCCAGGGTCACTAGGGAAGGACCCTTCCCCATGGGAAGGAAGGTTCCTGTAGGGGCGTAGGGGCCCAAGCGGGTAGGGGAGGGACCTTGGCGCTGGGCACTAATGGAGAGAGGCAGGCAAGGGCCTCAGGGCCAAAGTCCACCACAGGCCAGAGCACAAATTCTAGGCAGCAGCCGCTTCGGGTGTTTCTACACCCCGCCTGCCAGAGGGGGTTCTGACTCCAGTGCTTGAGACGTGCCTTCTCTCCTGGTCAGAGGGACGGTACCCCACGGGGCCTCCGAGACAGGCAGAGGGGGAGCCTTCCAGCCCCTTCGGGCTCTCCCCTGCGCTGGGGCCTGGAGGAAGCCCCTCCCGTGGTGTCCTAGGAGAGGCCTGGGGGAGAGAACGCCGAGCCCTCAGGGAAACAGGACTGGAGATGGTGGGCAGGGAGCTCGCCTAGCAAATAGTAGAGAACCGTGAAGGCTGTTATAAAACTAAGACCCCAAGGCCTTCCGAGGCCGACCCGTCTGACAGCGCCAGGGTGGCAGCCGGGAAGACCTTCCCCAGGGCTCCGGAGCAGTCCAGGGCTGTGAAGCAGAGCCACGCCAGAACGGAGGGCTCTGCCTTGGTGGCGCTGAGCAGATCCGGGGACTCCCGAGGTCCCCGGCGGCTATCAGGAGTCTGTGGGTTCCAACGAGCAGGCCGAGACCGAGGGCTTGGCTGTCCTGCTGAGAGCTGACTTTCGCTACCCCAGCCCCAACCCCTCTCGCTGCGGCGGCTCAGAAAGACCCGCCGAACCCGCGGGCAAGGCCGTGATGACCCAGGACGTGGACGCCAGTCCAGCTGTTGCCCCAGAAGGCTCCTAAGTGGCCGAGGAGGGTCCCACGCCCTCCGCCCCTCCCCACCCCCCAGCCCCACGAGCTGGAGCAGCCTCCCCGGGGAACTGGTGTGGCTGGTGGGAAGGCAAGAATAACAACGCCTCCCTTTTCCCACACGGCTTATTTTGCTGCTTTCACAAACTTTACAATTTCCTTAATTAGTTCCAGCCACGGGAGCAAGGATGACTCGGGGACACCCTGCCCTGTGACCGCGCGCGCGCGCCTGCTGGGTCACCTAAGGATACGTGCGGGGAGGGCGGCCGGGGACGCCCCCCACCCCCCATGCCCGCCCTGTGGGGCCCACCGCGGAGCCGCCAAGGCCGGGGAGCACGGCGATTCTGCTTCCCCTTCCGCGGAGGGCGTCGTGGGGGGTGGGGGTGGGGGTGGGGGCAAAGCTGGGCAGTGAGGCGGGGAAGCCGGGACCGGGGGAGGGGCTGCAGCGAGACCCGTGCCCGCCCGCCCCCGCGCCCCCCGGGGCGGTGAGGGCGGGGCGGGGCGGGGCGGGGCGGGTGGGGGGGTGGGGGGAGGGGAACGCCCCGGGGGGCTAGGGCTCCAAGGCGTGCTTGACCAGGTAGCCGCTGAAGGTGATGTAGGTGTCAAACTCGTCGCTGAAGATGGCGTTCTCGCGCTCGCCCCGGAAGAGGCGCACCCACACCTCGTCCTGGTCCCGCAGCTCCAGCATCAGGCTCTGGCTCTGCATGATGCTGCGGTCGCTGACCTGGGCGAACAGAATCACCGCCTCCTCCCCGTTCTTCATGATGTGCAGGTACGTCTCCTTCTGGTTCCAGGTGTGCACGTTGAGGCTGAAGAAGTAAACGCCGGGCACGTAGCAGTAGAACTTGCCGGTAAACATGTTGAAGTGGCCGTAGAGGTTCACGAACTCCGTGTCGAAAATCACCGTCTGGTAGTAGTCGTTGCTGTGCAGCGGCTTCTTGCGGCCCACCGAGAAGGCGGCGTAGTGGTTCTTGCAGCGGTCCCCGGGGGCCCCCATGGACCCTTTCTGCCCTTTGGGGCCCACGTGGCCCCTGGCGCCCGCGGAACCCGTTTTGCCATATTTCCCCTGCAGGCCGCGGTCTCCTCGGTCCCCCTTCTCGCCTGGAGGGACAGGAGAGGACACGGCGTCAAGCGAAGCTGGCCCGGCCTCCGAGCTTGTTCTATTTTCATCCAGGAGCAATCATTTTTTTTTCCCCCTCCGGAAAGTCCTGGCAACGCAGAGGGAACATACGGGCTTGTCCCCGAGCGGCGGGCGCTGCGGCCAGGCCCGCGGCTGACTCGGAGCAAATGAGCTGCAGCTGTCGGGCTCGCCCGGGAGGTTACCCGGACCGCGGCGGCCGCTGGCGTCTCAGAAAGCGGGCTGGGGGCGGAGGGTGGGGCGCTGAGCCCCAAAACAAGGGATCGGAGGCTCAGATGCAGCCGGGGGCAGGGGAGGGTGGCGAGAGCCTTCTCCGGCCCTGGTTCTGAGGGCCTCGTCTTTCCAATCTGTCCTCCGGAAAGGACACAGAGCCTCAGATAGAATTTTCTCCTCCTCCACCTCTAGAGGACAGCCTGCCCCTGGTCCGTGCCCTGAGGGTGGCCCGCCTCATCCTCCCTAAAGACCACGTCTTCCCGGGGGGCGCCTGGGGGGGCTCAGTCAGTTAAGCCTCTGACTCTTGGTTTCGGCTTAGGTCATGATCCCAGGGGTTCATGAGTTGGAGCGCCCCCCAGCGGGTTCCACGCTGACAGCACAGAGCCTGCCTGGGATTCTCTCCCTCCCTCCCTGTCTTTCCCTCCTCAGCTCTCTCTGCCTCTCAAAATAAACTTTAAAAAATTAAAAAAAAAAAGACTACATCTTCCCCCCCCCCGCTGCAGAACAGAGCCCTCCCGCCCCCGCCCAGAGGAAGGTCCCCTCGGCGACGTTGTAGCAGCCTGACCTTTCAAGATGGTGATATTGATCTGTGGCACCGGGAGGGCCTGGTACACGGGGCTGCCGGGGTCACAGCAGCGGAAGCATTGGGAAGTGGGGGCCTTGTCCGCCTGCCTGGGGCTGTACTTTTCATCGTTCTCTTCATCCCTAAGGGAATAAAGATGTTACCGTGAAAACCAAGATCTCTCCCAGCTGGGACCTCTTCTCTCTCCTGCTGCCAGAGGGTCTGGTCTCCCTGCTTGCCTCCCCTCTCTCCCGGGCGTGCCAGGCCATACCCTCGCTTTCCCTCGACAGAGGCGGCATTGGCTCTTGGCCAAGTCTGGGACCCTAAACGGAATTTCTGGAAGAGCGCCCCCCCCCGCCAGCACCCCGCCTTCTGGTCACAGCAATACTCGCAAACAGTGATAACAAAAGCAGCAATCATTTGAGGGCCATGCGAGCCGGGGCTGCTTGGAGAGATCTGCCCTCCGGGAGGCGTTTTGGAGGGTGTGTAACAGTGTTGTGAATCCCCTCTATTAACTGTGATTCCAGAAGATACTACATTAAGCTGACTCATTTGTAATGAAAGGGCTCGGCCAGATCTTTAGGGTCCCTTTGAGCTTTGGCAGCTGGAGACCGGACTCCAGCGTTTACTACTGGTGTTAGAGGGGCGGCTGGGGCTGGACGGGGACAGCTCCATGCCGCCACCTTGTGGCATCGCCCTGCGCTGCGCGGTGCTCTTTGCTTCCAGGCTCTGGAGCTGACGGTACCGTCTCAGAGGTAGTCACTCCGTCTCAAAAGGCCAGCTCCTTCTCTGCCTCCGCTCCTGCCTTTCAACCCCAGACAATCCAGGAAATGGATCCGTACACCCTAAATTCAGGCCCCACACGCACCGGACTCTCAGGCGGACCCCTGCCTCTTGCTGGAAGTCTCCATCTAGAGTCTGCAAACCACACAAAGGTGATGTCTCCAAAAGCATCCGCCCATCACTCTGCCCCTGGAACCTTCTCCTCCCGAGCTTGCTCACGATACCATCGTTGGCCACCCAGAATGGAGCTCAGCTCATCCGGGAGGTGTCTCTGGCCTCGCCACTACGTTCTGAGGCTCACGGGGTCCTTTGAGGTCAGCTCCCTCACCGAGGTACCTGCAGAAGCTGGGTCCTCAGGTCCCCCCGTCCCTGGGGGACCCTCGCCACTCTGACTGCCCTCCTGGAATCTGCCTCCCCCGACACCTCCCATCCGTCTTCTTCTCTGCCTTCTCCAGCCTTCTTTCTGGAACCCCAGGACTCCGAACCTCTCCAGATATCCCCACCCCCTCCGCGATAATCCTCCCTGTAGGATTAAGTTCAGGAAAGACCCTTCCCCACCAGGCTCCTGTCCCTTCCCGTTCCTACCCTCCACTACCCCAAAGCCGCCTGGCGCGGCCACAACTTCCCACACACCCTCCTTCTGCGCCTGAATGCCCCCCCCGGCACCTTCAAGATGAGGTCACGCCTCTGCTCAGTCTCCCCCCCTCCCACCGCCACCCCCAGCATTGCGGGCACACCTGTCCTACCTCACTGCTCACTGCTCTACTCCCCCATAACCTCGGGGTTCCTGGAGGCCAGGGACTGTCATTCGTGCATGTCCCCCGGTCCCTAGCAGATGGCCAGACCAATATTAGATGCTCAGTGTTCATTGAATGAAAAGAGAGAGGGGGAGGGAAGTGGAGGCGGGGGAAGTGGGGGAGGAGGAGGAAAAGGAGCAGGAGGTGACGGATGTCACTGTGCACCGCGTCGCATGCAGTTCCGTCGTACTCTAAAGCTCGCCCGAAGCCTTGGGCATCAAGTCCGCCCAGAGCTCAAAGTAATGGAGAAAGTCAACGCACTGAGCTAGAACCTCACACTTGATGGATGACAGCTTCGTGAGCAATATCTAGGCATTTTGTACATCCCGACAAAATACTCCAAATAGCCTGAAGTCTGTATGTCACTGAAGGTCATACACATGAAGACGAAACCATTCAGGAGAAATTCATAACTTTTCAGGAAAAGCCGCCACTTCTCCGCCGGTCCTCCGCCAGCCTCTCCAGTCTGCAACCTGATGAGCTGGTCGGGGTCGTGGGGACCAGCTCACAGCGCCATCCCTGCCTCCTGCCTGCAGGGGGTTCTCAGAACGCTGGAAGAGCCTCTCAAAGGACAAACCGAGGGCTGGGGTGGAGGTCTTGGTGTACTCTTTTTTTTTATGTTTATTTATTTTTGAGAGAGAGAGAGAGAGAGAGCAGAGAAGGGGTAGAGAGGGAGGGAGACAGAATCTCAAACAGGCTCTGCGCTGTCGCCGCAGAGCCCGATGTGGGGCTCGCACCCACGAACCGTGAGATCACGACCTGAGCTGAAACCAAGAGTCAGAGGCTTAATGGCCTGAGCCACCCAGGCACCCCTTTGGTGAACTCTTTACTTGAGGACGTGTCTGCGGAACCTTACACAGACCTAATCCCCTCGGGGTTAGGAGGAGGTGGGTTACAGTGCTCGGTTTCGGGTCAGCCTCGCTGAAAGAAGAGGCTGGTCTGTCCTCCCGGACCAGCCTCCACGAGCCCATTCCTCAGCCCGGCCTGTTGCTCCGCGGCATCCAGCCCCGAGTGAGCCCCCTGGACCCCAGGTTCAAGCCGCCAAGCCTGGAGCGCCTGCGTGCACGCCGTCCCAGTCTCTCACCTGTCCGCGTGGTCCCCCGGCGGCGGCTCCTTGGTCCCCTCCTGCTCCTGCAGCTCCTGGGGGCCCCGCGGCGCTCGGCCCAGCACGGGGCCGCAGGCGAAGGCCAGCAGCAGGCAGCACGCCAGCCCGAGCGTCAGTCCCCGGGAGCCCATGTTCCCGCGCGCCCTGCTGGGAGAGACACACGGGCAAGGCCACGGGCCGGGAGGGGCCCCGCGGAGAGGCCAGCCGGAGGTGTCGCCAGACCCACGAAGCCGGGAAGGGCTTGGGCCCCGGCGGCTCCCGGGAGGGCCACCACACACGTACTGTCACCCTCGCGTGCTCCCACACGGTCTCCACACACTCCTCCGCGCGCACTCACGTACCCTTGCACGCGACACACGCGCACACGTGTACTCGGGACTCGCACGACACAGGTGCACACGCATACTCCATACTTTCACACGTGCGTGCACACAGAGACTCCGTATCCTCACACTTATACTCACATGTATACTTTCAGGGCTCTCACGCGTGACAGTGTGCACACGGATACTCAGTACCCAGACCCAGCGGGTGCACGCGAAAGCTCACACTCACACCTGACACACCCTTGTACACACAGGCGCATACTCTTGCACTTACACACGTTTGCACAATCCTAACACATTCGCTCATACACACTCACACACCGCGGTGCACGCTCACGGGCCCCGTGAACACACTCTCTCACACGTGACACAGTCACACACGCTCTCACACACTCCCAGTGCATTCGGCACACTCAGTGCGTGTATACATACACGCTCCCACATATGCACGCTTTCAACCCACTCGCACCCACGGGCATGCTCACACAATTGATGTGCGCACCCACACCGTCTCCCGCAGCCGCACGCATGTGCACGCACACGCACGCACACACTCCCGTGCACTCACGCGCTGCCACGTACGCATGTACTCGGCCCCTGGAGCCTTAGCCAGGGGGCTGGCACCAGAGCGCTGCCCAATGCCGCGAGCACAGCACTGCCCGAGCCACCCAGCCTCCCGGGGAGGAGACCTCTCGCCAGTGGGCTCTGCAGGCGACCCTTTATCAGCCCTGTTAGAACAGTCAGCACACTCCCGGAAGCCTGTGTGTGGCCGCCGTCCTGTGCCGTGGCCGTGGATGGGGATGGAGGGATGTCACGCATCTCAAAGCCAACCCCGCGTCTCTTGTGGTGCGCTCAGGTGAAAGCTCTGGACAGGTCCTCACCCAGCATTGAGAACGGTCCTTCTAGAAAGACGCATCCACTGGGGGCGCCCAGTGAGCCCTTTATGGGGCCGTGCTTGGGCTTAAAATAGGCAAAAAACATCCTGTCCACTTCCACCGTTAGCTAACTTGGAGAAAACTCTGGATGGACGATAGATGGATAGATGACTGACTGTTTCTGGTGGGTTGGGAAACCTCCCCACTGCAGGAGTGGGTAACTGGTCAATCCCAACCCATCTTTGTTGACCAAAACATATGATTCAACCCCTCAAAGGGGCTGCCGGGACACTGTGCTCAACGCTTTCAGCTGCCCAGTGAGAAACGGAGGCCCAGGAATGGGAACCACCCTCCCCTCGAAGCCAAGTTAGGAGTGGGATCCAGGCTGTTACTCACAGGCAAATCTCAGAAGGTCCCAGGCCTGGTTTTCTTTCAGCTCCTCCTTTATGTTTAAGGAGAATTAATTACTGAGACAGATTTCTTTTTTTGTCAGTAATTATCTACCCAGATGGATGTTCCTTTCGCTAATCATGGGAGGCCCTAGATTTCCTCCAAACACCCCATTGCTCAGAGGCCTTGTAGCTGGTAGGTCCACTTTGGGGCTTTGTTCTTTATTCTGTGTGTTGGTGGGCTCGCTGTTATAGCTCTGCAGAGAGGGCGCTCCGTTGGCCCGCTCTGCGGGAGCCCCCATGCCAGATGAAGACAACATGGGGGAGGCAGACAGCCAGGAACAAAAGCCCGGGGACATGAAAGGCAGAAGCCGGAAGTTCTCCAGATGGATCCTTGGAGATGTGATGAGCCTCTGGGCTCGGGAGGCTGCCTCCTCAGAAACCCCCTCCATCCCTGTCACCCACACCTCCACCAGGTCTTCGGCTCCCTGCAGGACTCCCCACCTCACACGCTGCGGATTAGCTGGGTCTCCTCCCCTCCAAGTTCTCTACCAGCCGACCACCCCTCCCAAGCACCAGGGTCCAGAGGGCTTCCCAATGACCAGGAGACTGCTTGGACCAGCCCTCCGCTCAGAATCTCTACTGTATGTGTTTATGCGAATTTATAAAATACACATTAAAATTATTTATCCATCTATCTATTCATCCATCCATCCATCCATCCATCCATCCATCCATCTATCCATCCATCTATCCATCCATGCATCCATGCATCCATCCCATCTGTCCATTCATCCATCCATCTGTCCGTCCGTCCATCCATCCATCCATCCATCCATTTATCCATCCATCCATTTATCCATCCATCCATCCATCTATCCATCCATCCATCCGTCCGTCCGTCCATCCATCCATCCATCCATCCATTCATCCATCTCTCTATCCATGCACCCATGCATCCATCCTTCTATCATTTCTGCTCTACAGGGCATAAGTGACACCCCAGTCTGTCCCCACTCTTTGGTTGCATTGTATAGCCCCTCTCGTCCTCTGCTCGAGCTCCCTGCTTTGCAAACACTAACATATACACATACCACCTGGGAAATATGGTTAAAATGCAGATTCTGATTCAGGAGGTCTGGGACAGGGCCTTGAATGTCTGCACTTTCCAAAACCCCAGGTGCTGCCAATGCTCTTAGTCCTTGGACCATACTTTGAATCCCAGCTTGCAGCCACAACCCCCAAACTCCTGGCATCTGTCCATCTGTATGCATCTTTCTCCCCTGGCCAGGAGTTCCCTTTCTCCTGCTCTCTTCTACCGAAAACCAGCTTGCAGGACCGACAGCGGCACCAGGCACAGGGCTGAGCATCCACTCCAGGCATCATCTCAATGCGTCCTTCTAGCCCTGTAAGTTAGGGTTAGGTCTGAGAACACGTCCTCACTAGTAATTCTTACCCCACCACAGGCCTCAGAGGGACCTCCAGTGAACCCTTTCAGGAGACTCGTTCCTTATTACACCAACCTTACAAACGAGCAAACCAAGATGTATACAAGTGGATTAGCCTAAGACTGCCCAATCTTTTTTTTATTATTTTTTTTTAACATTTATTCATTTTTGAGAGACAGAGTGTGAGCAGGGGAGGGACAAAGAGAGAGGAAGACACAGAATCCGAAGCAGGCTCCAGGCTCTGAGCTGTCAGCACAGAGCCCCCAAGCGGGACTCGAAGTCACAGACCGCGAGATTATGACCCGAGCTGAAGTTGGACGCTTAACCGACAGAGCCACCCAGGCACCCCAGACTGCCCAATCTAAGCGGGGGCTGAAGGGGGTCACTGGATTTGACCGCAACAGGCTGTCCTCAGATCACACCATTATCCTACCTGGTCCTCAAGACCAAGGCCGAGTGCCTCCCCTTCCTCCTGACGCCTTCCCAGACCGCCAGCTGGCAAAACCTCTCCCTCCCCTTCTTAAACGTTGTTTTTCCTGTTGTCTTACTCTGCAGAGTTTTGCTTGGCCTGTGAGATTCTGCACAGCCGCCCGTGACCTCCGCGTTGTGTTCCTCTTGGACCCGCCAAGCATCCTGCATGCAGCACCCTGAACTTGACTGCTGCTCAACAAATATTTGTGAAATGGAATTTTCTAAAGTTGTTTATTTCCCTTTTTCTGCATTTCCTCTGTTTTTCCTTGGCCCCTCAATAATTACTCTCTTTTTTTTTTTCTTTAAATGCCGAGCTTGCATCACTTAAAAGGAAAAGAGGTTTTCCTTTCTTTAAACAATTTTTTTTTCCTGAATCCAAAGTAATATGTATTTATTTTGGGAAAGTCGGGAAATAACAACAAACACACATAAAAAGCTACCTTGGATTCCTTTATCCCCAGGGTGTCTCAGCCTCAGCACCGCTGACATTTGGGGCTGACTCACCCTTTGTCGTGGGAGGTTGTCCTGTGTGTTTGCAGGATATTCATCAGCATTCGTGGACTCCACGTACTAGATTCTATTAACACGCCCCCCTCCCAGCTGTGACTGACAGCCAACCATGTCTCCGGACTCTCGCATGACCCCTGGGAGGCGAAACTCCCCCCAGCTGAGGCTCGGTGCTCCACCCCCAACGGCGGCCCCATCTGGCGCGGTGGTTTGTCTCTTCCTGGTCTGGAAAAGGGTTTTTCTGGACGTCGATCAGAAGAGCCGGGGACCAGGACGAAGCCAACCTAAGGGGATGATATCAGTGGGGACGGAGCCAGCAAAGAGTCAGAGGCGCCAGGCCCACATCGCGAGGGCAGCCGAGGCTGGTGGTTCTCCTCAGGCACCTCCTCTTTGGGGCCAAAGCAAACCCTCGGTGAAATCTTTGTCCTCCTTCAAAAATATCTTCAGAACCTGGGGCGCCTGGGTGGCTCAGTCGGTTACGCGTCTGACCGCAGCTTAAGTCATGATCTCATGGTTTGTGAGTTCGAGCCCCGCGTCGGGCTCTGTGCTGACGGCTCAGAGCCCGGAGCCTGTTTCAGATTCTGTGTCTGCCTCTCTCTGCCCCTCCCCTGCTTGTGTTCTGTCTCTCTCTCTCTCTCTCTCTCAAAAAAAAAAAATAAATAAACATTAAAATAAAAAATATCTTCAGAACCATGTTACAAAGGGCCACAGAAGAGTCAGCATCACGAATGATCGTTTTCGTAACTTTTGGGCAAAAACAGTATTGCCCAACGTCCAACCGGACTTGGCTCCAAATCACTTTTAGCAATTTCCAGGGAAATGAAGTCACCTACAAAGCGTGAGGCTCTGCCCCCAGGGAGGTAGCTGGGAAGAAGACGCGCACACAGCCCAGGCAGGTCCGGGAGGCGCCCCCCGGGGCTTCCCCACCAGCCGCGTCCGACCGCCACCGCCTGGGCCCCCACGGCCCGGTCTCCAGGCCGCCTTGTGGTCAAGGCCTCTGAGGCCAGCTCCAACGTGACTCAAGTTCCCGACTTGCCCTTCCCAAACCCTGTGAAGAAATTCATCCGCCAAATCCCACGTCACCTCGGTGAACACCGTTTTTCTCCCATCCCTGCCTCCGAAGACCGCGCCTTGCCGGCCGCTCTCCCCTCAGCCCTGCCAGCTACCTCCTGCTTAACCTCCCCCAAAGGAAGAACCCCCCCCCCGTGCAGGGGGTGGGGGTACGGAAGGGGTAAGTGGGCCACCGGCAGGGTCTGGAGGAAGCCTGAGAGCATGACCTTGTTAATAATTTTCATCCTTGGGGGCGCCCGTGGGGCTCAGTCAGTTAAGCATCTGACTCTTGATTGCAGCTCAGGTCATGATCCCAGGGTCGTGGGATCGAACCCCATGTTGGCCTCCATGCTGAGCGTGGAGCCTGCTTGCAATTCTCTCGCCTCCCTCTCTGCTCCTCTCCCCTACTCGTGCTCTCTCTCTCTCTCTCCCTTTCCCCGTCTCCCTCTCTTAAAAAAAATAATAACAATTTTCAGCCCTTCCCAGACCTTTTGTGGACACGCAGTAAATACTCCAAGGCTCCTGCTATCTGTTCAAGATGGGCCCCGCCCCCCCGCACGTGGCCCTGCCTGTGCCCGGACGGAAACTCCCAGATCTTGGCCACCACATGTTTGCATTTTTGCTCGATGCCACACCCAGCCCAGAGCCGTTTGACAAAAGCATTTATAGTTTTCCCTCTTCCGAAACGCCCATCGGGTGACCAGCTGTTCTGGGATCTCCCGGGATAAGAGGAAGCTCCCTGGACGCAGTCCCGCGGCCCCAGCGGCTCAAGATCGCCTCTGGGCGGGCGGCGCCCCACGGGCCCGGCTTCCGATCCGCCCGGCCTCGCGCCGGGGCTCAGGGGAACGTGATTCCACCACCGACGAAGTTTCCTCCCCGACCTCGAGAAGATTACGGTCCAGGGAAGGAGACGGACGGACGTGGACCGTCCTGCTCGGGACAGACCCGCAGGTGTCCAATCAGAATGGCGGGTGGGCGACATCCCAGGCCCGTGCGATCCGGCGTGATGGCCGCTGGCCGTGGGTGGCAGTGCCATTTTAAACGAATGAAATAGAATTCAAACATTCGGTGCCTCCGCCACCGCTGGCCACGTTCCAAGCCGCGGTCGCTCCCACGT
Organism: Paguma larvata; assembly: GCA_030068075.1. NCBI lineage: Eukaryota > Metazoa > Chordata > Mammalia > Carnivora > Viverridae > Paguma > Paguma larvata. Next base: position 26,740,394 of record CM057843.1, read on the forward strand.
GGGCCACGGCACAGAACAGACCATTCCCGATCGGGGCAGGAAGTGCTATCGGACAAAGCGCCATCGGCGGGAAGGGAGCCGGACTGAGAACAAGCGGCCGGCCGGAAACCTGGGAGCCACCCGGGCTCCTTCCTCCCACGCAGCCGCCGCATCGGGTCGGTCACCGACCGCCGCCAGCACCTCCCGAAGGTCTCTCCTCGCTTCTACCCTTCGCCTCTCCAGGATCTCCGGCTGCGTTCCAGACCTCAGTGCGTAACTTTGTCCGGCTCTTCTAAGGCCCGGACGTTACACGAGGCTCCCGGGGAAGCTTGGCGTGAGAGAGGGCTGCCTCCCACACCTGACGGCTTCTAGGCCAAGGGTGCAGTTCCGCGTGCGGTGGAATCATGCCTTGTTTCCACGTGGCAGCCGACATCCCTCCTCCACTCCTCCGCCTCCCTCTCCCCAGCATCGCGTCAGCCGGAAAGGGAATCCCGAGGCTGCCCCTCTCCGCTTCCACGTCCGGCGGGACCCTCCCCACGAGGAGCCTCGAGCTCTCCAGCAGGACCCCTCTCCTCAGAGCAGATCTGGGGTGCCCGGAGAGGAGAGAGCACCGCGCCGGGGGATCCCCTGGCCCTGATGACCACTGGGGCTGTGTCACGCGTGACATCTGCTTTCCCGGCCCCCAGACGCCACGCGCCCTGCTCATTGCCCACTTAGGAGACTCCTCTGGTGACGGGAAGGAGGGAGGCAGAGTGACTTCCAGCTGATAAATGACATTCGCTCACCGATTCCAGGAGCCCGTCGAAGATCTCATTTCCCCCTCTATAATCGGGCGGCCGGGCAGGTCCCAGACCGGCTCCGGCTTCCCTCCAGCCCTGGAAAGGCGGCTGCAGAGGGAAGGGTGATGACCCCTCACTTAAGGAACTTGGGGCAGTCGGAGAGGGGTCCTGGCATCCCTGCCGCTCGCCAAATCTCACCCTTTCGCCTCCTCCGAGAAGCTGCTCTCTGGCTCAGAGAAGAAGGATGTACTTTTTCAGGTTTGGGGGGTTATTTGGTGACCTCCAGAGCACACGGCCCGGGACGGAGATGGGGGTCTTTGTAGTCAATAAGCAAGAGCTCCTTTTTCCCTGCAGGCCAGAGAGGTCTGGCTTGAGACAAAACTATAGAAGAAAGGAGACAAGAACCGCCCCCCTCATCTGCGGGGCGCCTGGCTGGCTCAGTCAGAAGAGCGTGCGACTCCTGATCTCAGGATCACGAGTTCGAGTCCCACGTTGGGTATAGAGATTACTTAGATGAATAAGTAAAAATTCTCTCTCTATATATAAAAGAATCCCTCCTCCCCCAATTCCTAACGCGCCTCCATCGCTCCTGGGGCAGCCGGGCCTCGGGAAGGCGTGGAGAGCGGGCACCGCGTTGCGCCCAGGCCCCGCGAGCAGCGAGGCCACGTGGGCCGCCGGCGTCGGGCGTGCGGGGGCACCTGGCCAGCCCGGCCTCCGCGGCTCCGAGCCCGTCCCGGTGCAGACAAAGAGCTCCTTGACTGCAGTGCTGTCCTCACACTGTCCTCAGATCACCTCCCAGCTGCGCCGCCTCGGGCTGCGGGCCGGCCCCTGCTTTGAGAGCCGCACGCGTGCGTGCGAGAAGAGCCACTGACAGCTCCTGCCCCGCCGCGAGCCCGCTCTGCAGGTGACCTGGCCCAGGGCCCGTGACGTCCCCACGGCGGGGACGCCCTCGGGGAGGAGAGAACCTGGGAGTTCCAGGGCCTGTGCCCCACCGCCCCCGCCTCTTTACAAGCGGTCCTAACGTCTTTGGTTCCTCCGAGGCCTGGACGTCAATCGTCCCAACGGCTCGCAGACGCCTCCAAGGAAGCTCGTCCTCACCAAGACCTTGGTCCCGCACCTCATGGCTTCTAGGCCAAGAACAGAATTGAGCTCGGCCTGCCATCTGCAGCCGGCACAGGGCTGGCCACCTCCTCTTCCAGCCCCGCGCTGGCCCAGCCCCCCCCCCACCCGTGTTCATCCTCCTTGGCGCGCCCAGAGAGGCAGGTGTCCGCGGGGCTGCAGCCTCGCCTGTCAGCCCCTCCCCCTCCAGACACGCTCTCTGTCTGTCGCTTTCTACAGCGACAGCTCCCTGAGATCCTCGTCCCCACCCCGGCCTGGCCGAGGAGCTTTTGGCCCGCCACCCTCCAGAGCAGTGGCCACCAGCCAAGGGGGTCGGTTAAAATTCATTAAAATGAAGCAAAATGAGGAATTCGGTGCTCGTCCACAGCAGGTGATGTTAGGGGACCAGCCTCTCGACGGCACAGCTGGGGAAACAGGAAGGTCTACGAGATGAGGCCTGGCTCATCGGTCTCCTGAGCACCTGCTCCCCGCTCTGCCGTCGACCCGCGAACCCCCAAAATTTACTCCGCTCCTGTCCCCACCCTACCTGCTTCTCCTGCAGCCCCGGCGGCCGCCCACACAAGGGCGCCAGGCCGGAAATCCGGGGGCCACTCAAACCTCACCTCTCACACACCTGTCGCCTCTCGTCTGCCGCCCAGCCTCCCGAGGGCCTCCGGGCCCCTCCTCGCTGGCCGGCCACCACTTCCTTCCCAGCGCTCCACTGCCCCGCCTCCCTCAGTCTCCCTTCGGTCTTCCAACCCGCTCACCAGAGAGGCATCTTGCAGAACTGCCGACCCCAATCCCACCCTGGGCGTAAAAGGCTTCCCCCAAAGTAAGGAAAGCGCTTAAACTCTAGCCTCAGCACCCGGCTCCTGCCTCGCCTCTGGCCAAGCCGCCGCCCCGCCGCTCCCGTCCGGAGCCGCTCGCAGACCCAACACAAGCCGCCGGCTCTCCTCCGCCGGTCCCTTCTCTGCCACCCTCTCCATCGCGTGTTCTTCAGAGCCCAGCCTGGGGGCGCTCCTCCCGGAAGGTGCTCCCCCAGGCTCCCGGAGGGTCTGCCCCCTCGGACCAGGAGCCCCTCCAAGGCGGCTGCTCCTCCTCTCGCTCGAGTCTCCAGCGTCTGGTGTCTGATGTTCGACACCGAACTCCACGCACGCTCACTTTTCCGCAGAGCCGCCATGCCGGCGGGACCCTAGGATCCCACGCTCCTTGCTAGGGCCTCGAGCCAACGTGTTCAAGTCCCTCTCTAGCTCAGGGTAGGGCTGTTTGGGGAGAGAGGAGGGAAGGGGGCAGAGCGACCCAGGGTGGCCCACAGAGCGCCATCGCGAGGCTGAGGCCTGGTGTGGCCATCGCCAGCCGCTGTCTTACCCTCAGAGGCTCCTCGTAGCTGCGCTCAGAGAAATCTCCCGCTTCACAAAGGACTACAACCCCCTGCCTCCTTGAGCCGAGGTTCCAAGCTCCGGGAGACGCGTGCTTCGAGTAAAGACAAGTAAATAAATAAATAAAGCAGGGAGGGGCGAGTTCAGCCCGCCGCGCCAATTAGCCACCTCTGTAAACAGATGACTGTTTGCGGACGTGGGAAGAGGCGCATGGCGAGCGACGGTCGGGCTGGAAACACACACATCAGCGCACGTCCATGCGCTCCGCCGCCGAGATCTGAAGGCCACCCACCTGGCCGCTCACGGCTGTTCTCTCCGGGTGATGAAAACAGAAGCTTTGCCATTTTCTTATTTTGGCTTCTCTGATTTTTTTTTTCCCCTGCCGTATTTTTTCACATTAAGGACACATCATTTTCCACTTAGAACAATGACAAATAAGCCCCGCCCTGGGGACCAAGAGAGCATTTTGTGTACTCCAGGGGAGGGGCTGAGGGTTCGCGAATAGAGAAGGAGAGTGAAGGAGGGGCTCGGGGACAGGGCCGTGGCCCATCCGTGCCTCGTTGCAGCGGGGCCGCGTGGGGTCCCAGCCGACCCGGCGCTCCGTCTCCAGTTCCTGCACCCGCGCTCACTGAGTGTCTGCCGTGTACCGGGCAGAGGGCTGGGTTCTCCGGGGACACAGTGCGACAAGGAGGCCCGGCCTCCCCCGACCCCTTCCCGGAGAGCAGCCCTATGGTTCATCAGAGATTCCTTCTACCAAAGCCCTGCTACCCTTAACTAAGCAAGCACCTACTGCGTGCCGGGCTCCGGGAGCACTGCCTTCCGGGTGCCAGTGAGCTTGACCCCTGCGATGCACCTGAAGTTCTCCGATGAGCAAGTGGGCTCGAGGGAAGGAGCCCCCCCTCCCCGGGCTCCGCGGCGGGGAGGCGCTGGCGCTCAGGTGTGTCTGACAGCCCGGTGCCTTCTCCTCTCCCCCTCCGGGGGCCTTTGGAGAGATGCCAGGTAGGCGCCCCCACCTGCCCGGCGTCCGCCTGCCTAACTCGCTTGGTCAGAGCTGGAAGAGCGGCGGCGGCATTCGGCCCCGAGGGATCGACCCGCCAGCCGAGCCTTTGCATTCATTCGTCCAGGTTACGCCAGACGAGGCACGAGGCACGGGGATGGGTGACGGCCGTCTTCGCCGAAGCGGGATGCTGAGATCGGCCTGGCGCCAGGCTGCCAGCACCTTCAAACCCACCGTTGAGTTTAATTCCTTTGGGTTTAGGCACGGGATCACCAGGAACGCCCCCCTCCACCCCGTACCTCAAAATGAGGGAGGTGGGGGAGGCGCGGTCCACGGAACGTGCGTTTTTAGAGCGTCGCTTTTGCAGGCCGGAGAGAGCAGGCCATCGGGGAGCTCCGGAAAGGAGAAAGACGGGGAAGACGGTGTTGTGGAGGGACGGCAAACGGTTTCATCCGGCCCCTGGTGCTCTCCGCTGGACGGAGGCCGGCTGGAGGGCTGGACTGCGAAGGGGCCTGAGGCCCAGTGCAGCCAGCAGGAACCAACGGTAGAACCAACTGCCGTTGCGGGGGGCGCAGCCTGGGTGCCCTGTGTCTGCACACCCCTTGGGGTGCTGCTTGGGGACCAGGCTTGGGGGGGAGCCCCTAGCGGAGGCTCCTGCAGAGAGGGCCTGGAAGCAAGCGAAGGCAGGAGCAGAGGACGGAACAAAAAGAGGAAGGGGGTGTCCGGCTCCAGATGCCGGGGTCGAGCTCTGCTTGCTCGCTCCATTCCCAGGGTCCCCGCGATGGGTCCTTCCCCGAGAACCTTGGGTCTTGCTTTCATAGCTGCACCTTTGTGTGGAAGGGGGGCTGCCCTGAATGCCGGGCAGTCGAAGGGCCCCGCGGCCACCCCCGAAAGCCACGGGGACCTCCGCACCTCTCGCAGACTCCTCCCCGAGGAGAAAGGGCCCAGGTGTTTCTGAGCACACCCCGTTCCCCAGCTCTGCAGACCAGCCCCAGAAACCCGCCGGGCGAAGTTGCGAGGCCCAGCCCGACTGCTGGCCTGCCCCCGCCTGCGAATCCACCAGGCCTGGCAGCCTGCCCGGGCGAGGTCTTTCTCCTTCCCTGGTCCCCAGGGCAGAGGGCGGCTGGTAACCAGATGGCCCCGCTTGGGGTGGGGGTGCAACTCGAGGCAAAAGGTTTGGGGCGTTCCCCATGGATGGCTTTACCAGTGGCCAGCAGGAGCGTCTGACCAAGCCGCGGGGCACCCTGACTCCCCGATTCCTCCAGCCTGTCCCCCCCCAAAAACCGCCTGCCGCGCCTGTCTGCTTCTTTTCCCGTCCTCCCTTCCCGTCCTGCCTCCCTGCCCGCAGTCCCCAGCGCAGCTCCGTCTTGTTTCAAGGAAAATTCCTACAGGAGCCAGGGAGATGGTCAGACGCTGAGGCCCAGCCTGGCCCACAGCCGTCCCGGACGGGGCAGGACGTCCCGCAGGAGGCCTGAGCCCGTCCCGTCCACAGCTGGACGAGGGGTCGGCTCCAGGGGCCTCCAGGGCAGGCCGGAGACAGGCCGGTGGGCAGCCAGGGGGCCTCGGCGCCTCTGCCCACACCCATCCCGCTTCGAGCCCACTCCTGGAGAGCAATTTGGGCAAGAATGAGCGTGGCTGACGGGGGCGCCTCACGTCTCCTGCTCACTGCCAGCTTGACACACGCCCAGAGACAAGGATGCCCCCCACAGGCTCACGAGCTCCTGTTCCTGCTCACACCCCTGAGTCCCTCCCCACGAGGCCGAAGGACAAGGGTCCGCGGACCCCGGCCGCCACAGCGGAAGTCCCGCTGCGGGGCCCCGAGAACCCCAAATCCTAGGCTTGCTGGGCTGCCTCGAGAGAGTGGACGGAAGCGCCCCATGTGGGCTCTGGCGGTTCTTTTCCACGTGGGCAGACAGCTCCTTGCACCGCGGGAGGGCTCGGGGAGATACCCACGGTCCTGTCCAGGGAGCTGCCTTGTCTCCCTCGACTTTCAGAGAAGGCGGATTTCAGCAGGTAAAGACAGGAAAAGAAATTAATAGCCCTGGGCCCACATAGTTGTGACACCACCAAGGCGGAGTGCCCAGGGCGGCGGGGGCGGCGGGGGCGGGGGTCACCTCCACCTGAATATCTGGGATCTCAGGGCAGGGAGGCCAGGCTGCTTCTGCAACACCCATTTTCCTCTCCAGGGGATCGGCAGACAGACCTGCCTGAGGCCGGCAGACCCGAACACCTTTCCATTCTTCCTTCCCTCGTGAGCTGTCACCGCCACCCTGCCCCGGGGCCCTCAGCCACTCCCAGCTCCAGGAACAGGGTCCCACACGCAGGGCTAGCCCCTGAAGACACAAAGCCGATGGCAAGCTTGTGTCCGGTGGGGACGCCCAGCAGCCCCGACTATATCTACGAAATTCTTTTCATCTTTGTTTTGGTGGGTGAAGTTCGGTGCCAGAATACTTGGTTTATGAGTCATGCTAATTACAGCCGGGGGTGGGGAGGGCCCGAGGCACCAGGAAGAACAGCAGAGAGAAGCATGTTCTGAAACAATTATGCCCTGAATAGGGACGGTTACAGCCCAGGAATGAAGGGGGGAGACACCTGTGCACCTTCCTGGGCCCGCGTCAGCTTCTCACCGTCCACCTGGGAGGGTGCCTCTCACCGGCTGGCTGCACCTGCCCCGGGCAGGCAGAGACCTCCTCCGGCTGGATGGAGCCCCACCCAAGACTCCCCGCACTCTCGTTTCTCTGTCTCCTTGACCCGTTGCTCACTGGCGACACCTTCCTTGGCATTGCCAGAGGCTCGAGATGGGAGAGGGAGGAGGGAGAGAACCGGAGGTGAGGGCGGCATTCCTGCGAACCAGAACCTGGCCACCCTTCCTGCCCCTGGGCACCTTCTCCATGGACAGCTGGGAAGCGGATTTTTGCAAACCTGAGAAGCTCAGGTCCCAGCCTCAGTTGGGAGAGCTGTGCATCCTTGATTGAGCAAGTCCCCTCCCCTCTCCGGGCACCGAGATGCAGGTGATGCATCGGGTCCTCTATCTACTGTCTGTGGCCAAGCCATGAGCCTCTCTGAGCTCTTCAGGGGTGAGAGCGACGTTGATAGAATCATCGAGAATCTGCATTCGCTCCGCGCCTGCTGTGCCGGACACACACACATGCGCGTGCGCACACACGCGCACACTCACGCACGCATACACCACGCACCATGGCTGCCATTATTTTTATTGCCACTATTCTCGGTCACCCTAAGTTCCTCTCAGCTCTCGGGTCAAGAGGGAGAGCGGGGAGGGAAGGCAGGACAGGATAACTCACGCCTCTGCCCCCCATCCCCCCTTCCTCTCTATTGCTCCCCTCCGCTCGTCGGGGGGGACAGCGGGCAGGCCCCTCCTTGCAGCAAACAAAATGCAGCTAGCCGTGACCTTACGTGCGGGGCCGGCCGCGTGCTCTCCTGCGCTATAAAAAGCAAAGGCCTGGAAGCCTTCGCGGACCTCACGTCCTCCCCTGGGGACCTGGGGTGCCGCTCACGGTTGAGAAAACGCGGTTTCTCAGGATGCTCCTCGTTTTCAAAGCTCAGAAAGAAGCATCCCCAGTGTGCTGGACTGCCTGGTTCCCAGAAACGAAGTGAGCTGGAAGGGGCGGAAGAGTCACCGAGGGAGGCCGTCTCCTCCGGGGGAACCAGGAGGGCCCCAGAGGGCCCGTGTGCGCCCACAGAGGACACGGGGCTGCCCAGGAATGGGCACACTGGGAGCCAGGCTAACACGATGCGGGTGCCCAGGACAGGTGGGCATCACACCTGCCCCCACGGAATGCCCAGAGGACAGGGCGGTGCACGCTGGCTCGACACAGAGAGGCGTTTGAGGTCCAGAGATGCCACAGCAGCCGGGTGACGGGGCCCCAGGCCAGGCATGGTTCTCAGTGATGCGGGCAGCCCAGGAGCGTCCCCAGGGAAAGGGACACGATTCTCCCCGGTTCAGACTGAATCCCGTCCAGGAGCACCGAGACCACTAGATGGCGGGGCCAAAGTCAGCATTTCCTGTTCTGCGTGGGGTCCAAATGGCCACGGGCCGGGCTGGGCAGACCTGTCTCTCAGGTGATCCAGGCGATATTGGGGCGGGGTCCCCCCCCCGTCGGGACAGCGGGGACTTGGGTACCATTCCTTTCCCTCTGCTGCCTAGAGAAGTGTGAAGCAAGATAAACAGCCCAGAAAAACAAGGGGAGTCACTATGATCCCCACAACATCCGGCCGCCACGGAGACCCTGCTCCCCGGTCACAAGGGGAGCCAGCGACCCGGCTCTCCACGGGGCATCTGGGCACCGGCCTGCCCTGCAGCTCCCGGCCTTTCTGCCCCGGTGCCACAACTGCCACCCTGGCCCCTCCCACTCCGCTCTGGCAACCACGCTGGAGCCGAGGAACAGGAGCGGAGCAGCCCCGCGTCCCGCCCGCCAGAGCCGCCACCTACCTCCAGCCGGCGTCCTGGGGCGGCCTCTGGGCTTAGAGCATCTCCCCGTGGCGGCGGAGCCTCCTCCCGGCCAGGTCGGAGGGGGAAGAACAGCCCGCTCAGCGCAGAGAGCGAGAAGGAAGGAAAAAGTCCTCCGGGAAGAAGGTGCAGAGTGGGGGTGGGGGGGGGACGGGGGGAGCGCGGGCGCAGCCACCAGCCCGTCCCTGCCTTCCCGGCACCTTGACCTCCTCTGTTCCGAGGTCTCTCTGGCCAGAAGCGGAAGCGCGGTTTCTCGAAAGTAAAGGAAGAGCCGAAGAGAGCGGGACAGCCTCGTAAAGAGCAAACCCCGGCCAGATGTGAGCGGGGCCGCCGAGCCTCCAACGCTCCCAGCGCTTATTATCCAAACAGCAGCCGCCGAGAATTAACTGTGTGTGTGCCCGGCGGGCAGGGGGAAGCCGGCTCGGCCCTGCCCCTGGCCACCCTGGGGAGCGGCCCAGGCTGGCGGGCGCGGGTGACCACTCCCAGCCTCCGGAAGTCCCCCCAGGGGTGGGGGTGCCTGGGGGCCCAGGACAAAGAGGGTCAGGAGCCCCGAGTTGCTGGGCGGAAGAGCATCGTGGCCAATGCCGTGGGATCCAGTCCCCCGACCGTGGCAGACTCGGGAGATTTTCAATCAGAGGCTCCACCTGGGGTCCAGGGACCACAGGCAGGTTTTGGAGAATCTGTGACCATCCCCCGCCCCCCCAAAAAAACAATGCAAAGCTGTGTGTGCACTGTCAGACAGGGACGGACTTCTGCTTTGAGCAGATTCTTAGAGAGCCCCGTGATCCGAAGGCTAAGAAGCTCTGACGGGGGGTGCAGACTTTCCAGAGGACCGTTCAGCCGGGGTACAACTAGGAGGGACGGCGGCATCACCAGGGTCTACCAGCCTCTGGTTCCTCGTTATGGAAAACAGGCCTTTTTTCCAACCTAACTGCCCGAGTTCTAAACAGGCTCCTTTGGCCCCGCCTCTTTGGCCCCGCCTCCCGTGCCGATAGCTGACGGAGGCTGCTCCGGAGCTGCCCCCGGGGCCAGGCTGGTCTCTATCCTGAATCAGAACAGATAGTTCTGGAGTCTTGTCAAATCGCAAAGAGAGGAAGGATCTGGTCCCAGTAACGCCAGGAGCTACGCGATGGCGACGGCGGCGTTCTTGCTTGCTTCTTTCTGAGCCACGTTCCCACATTCTCCGCGAGCTTCGTGGGGGTCCTACCCGTGCCCGTTTGTCATTTATCGCCACTCCTCCCGAGGGCCCCTCTCTCTGGCTACGTGTGGACAGGAGATGTACACACAGGGTGCTGGTTCGGGGTGTTCCGGGCAGAGCGCAGAGACCGCACCCCACTCTACCTGGCCTTGGAAATTCCTTCCCGCCACTGCTCCCCACGTGTCTGCCCGAAAGGGTGAGAAAACAAGAGGAAAGGGGCCTCTGCGGGCCTGACACCCACCAGGCACGCCGTCTGGCCAGCGGAGCCGAGGACGTGGAGAAGGAAGAAGAGGGAGGGTCTGGGCGGCCCCGTGGCCGCCCCACAGGGACGTCGGCAGCCCACCCACTCCTGTGGGAGCAAAGGGAGAGGCGCCCTGACCCTCGAGGGGCCCTGGGGAGCTTCGGGGGCGCTCCAGCAAGATCCAGTGACCACGTCTCCGCTGGCGACGGGGTTTCAGCTGGCGTTAGGAGACTCGGGAATCGTCCGTGATCTCTGGCGTGTGGCTGAAGCTTGGCGAAACTCACAACATCCCGGCTGCTTATCGACACAGGAAGCCCAGAGATAAGCCCGTCCTCGTGCCTGTGCGTGACACGAGGGACTGCGCCGGTCAGCGGGACCCAGGCCCGGCATGCTGACCGGCCTTCCGCCGGTTGCTCGCTCTGTCCTCAGATGGCCTTTGTGGCGAGGACACTGGGGGAGAGGCCTCGGGAGTCCCGGGAACCAGGATCTCCCCGAAGGCAGTGGGAAAGCTCCCCACTGCGGTACCCCAGAGCTTGGGGGTCTTGGACGGACACCGCGATGGAGCTGGGCACACTCAGGGCAAGGAAGCGGGGCGCACTCGGGGCACACAGAGCTGGGCACGCTTGGGGCACACGAAGCGGGGCACACTCGGGGCAACGAAGCTGGGCACACAAAGCTGGGCACGCTCGGGGCACACGAAGCTGGGCACACTCAGGGCAACGAAGCTGGGCATGCTCGGGGCACACTCGGGGCACACGACGCTGACCCCACGAAGCTGGGCACGTGGCTTGGAAGAGAATCAGATGCAGAGATCAGCTCCTTCTTTACCCCGTCTGAGATAAGAGAAAGACCGTTATCTCACAGGTAGTCCCGAGACCGAAATCCGGAGGCCAGACAGGGAGCGGAGCTCGGGAAACCCAGCCACACAGTGACCCTCTCTTTCGGCAGCAGCTGCTCGTTCTAGCCCGAGGCCTCGAGTCCTGGGCGCGGGGACTTAAAGCCCCAACCTCAATGGACCTTCGTTTCCTTCTCTGTACGGCAGAGACAGGTCCAGGGTCTCTTATCTGGAACCCACGCAGCCACTTGTGTTCAGACAAGGCCGCGGACATCATTCCATTCCGGGCGTCTTGCCCCCCCGCCCCGCCCCACGGGCTTCGCCCAATGTTTGCGGATATTCCACAAGGAGGGAAGCACGTGCGGCCTCACCGCACTGTGGGTCACACTGTCCCGTCACTGTGCACAGCCTCACAGCACCAAGGGTCACGCCGTCCTGTTGAGCTCCCTCACTCAGGGGGAAACCACGTTGTCAGAGCTTTTTGTGTCTGGGGGACTTGGGGTAAAGGATTGTGACTCCGTAATTGCCACATGGCGGATGAAAGGGCTGACAGAGCAGACACCAGGCACCAGAATGTTCTCGGTAACTGTCGCGATTCTAAGTATGATCTTGCTCCTTCCCTCCTCCTGGGTTGAGCCCCCACATCTCCCAAGGGATTAAGAAAGGGATTACTCCTATCTCTCGAGGCAGAAACCAGGAGGGTGAGGGGTGCTGATATTAAATGTGGCAATCAGGACCTGGAGTTTCCCAAGATATCCGCGTGGGACTGAAGGCTCGGAGGCGTGCCGAGTTCCAGAGAAAGGAACTGTGGTCTGAGCACATCTCAGGCACACAGCCGGCAGCTCGAGCCAATGGAGAAATGGGCAACATTTCACAAGGCCAGTTCAGCCCTCAGTGAAGGAAATGAAATCTGTCACCCAAACACAGAGCTAGTGGTCTTTGTCGCCCGCTTCATCTTGGCTTTGAAACGGTAACTAGGAAAGCCACGGGGGGCAAGCCAGGGATGGTCCCGCAGACTACCTGAGCACCCCAAGCAACCGAGGCAGAATCCTCCCGATTCAGCAAATGTCCTTCCCGTTGGAAAGTCCTTCCCCTTGGCCAGCGCTGAGGACAAGAGTCATGGCCAAAAATACCAAAACGCAAAATAAAAAAACACCCAACAACAACAGCAAAACCATTGACACAACACAACCCGAAGCCAGCAGCACTGCGTGCGGGGGATTTCATCAGCCCGGTGATGGGCAGAGGCCGGGACCAACCAGAGCCATGAGCCCCCCCCTCCCCCAGGGTCTCTCTCTTCGGTTCCCAAGTTAGAGGTCACGCCCATCCTGGAATTCCCTAGGAACTCACACTCCCACACAGAGATGCCTGGGCCAAACACTAGGGCTTCCTACACATTCCCGAGAGGCCCCACGTTCTCAGACAAGGGCAGCTCATGGGATATAAAGCTCATGGGGAAGGTTCTCTCCCCCTGGAGTCCCTGCCCAGAAGACAGCACATTCTATGTCCTCTGTTTGGCAGTTCCTTCTCTCTCCCCCGGCACAGCACTGCGGCCCGCTCTGTTTTCTCATCACGGGGAGAAAGCCACGTGACCTCGGTTAACGTCTGTAAGCCGCTCGGGTCCAGATACGCACAGCCTGTCATTAGCAGCGCTGTGATTTTTTTCCCCCCGCTGTGGCCCCAACATTCCGCCTCTCCCAGCTATTTTGGGCCAGGCTGCCCAGTCATCCCACAAGGGCAGAGACCGGTATTGCAAACTTCTGAATTCAGGCTCTGGATGCTGGCGCCTCGCTGCCAAAGGGTGGGTGGGGGGGGGAAGGAGTCTCTGCGGAGATTGGAGGGCGAGGCTGAGATGGAAACTTGGCGGCCAGACCCAGCCTCCCTGGCCGCGGGCCCAAGCTCGTTGCTCCTGGATGGATGGTGCCCGTGTTCTGGAAGGCTGGGGGCAGGTGGGGATCAGGACGGGCAGCTGCAAGGGCAGAACAGGTTCATCTGTGGCCTCACGGCCCCCACGCCTGGAGGAGACTTCTAAGGAGGACGAGCCTTCCTCTGGAAGTCCCCCTGGACTCGACGCAGAGACGGGCGGCAGGGGCCACCTCTTGCCATCTATGTGCTTTCTGACTCTCAGCAGGCATTGGGTGCCCCTTGCCTCGGTTTCCCCCGCTGCTCAGTGTTTCCGCCCCTGTCTTGGAACTTCCTTTTCAGCACTTTCGGAGACACGCATAGGTTTCACCATCAGGCAGCATCTTGCTTCATAGATAAAATGGGAGGCAGGGCCCCCTGGTGGACCACATAAGGCTCAGCCTTGGCCGCGCAATGAGCGAGCGAGGCCGTGAAGTCAACACGCGATGGGACTCTGTGCTGGCGAGGGAAGAAGTTTCCATCTTTCATGCAGAGCCACAGAAACAAAAGGCGGAGGAAACTCCAGGAGAAGGCCACGGCGCAGTCTCCGATGATGCCGAGGAGGGAAGAAGAATTAAAATCACCAGAGGTGCACGCAAAAAGCAGTTCCCTGGCACCGCCCGTCCGGAAGGCAGGAAGGCAGCGTCTCTTCACTAGGGGACGCGAACAGCCTCTGACCTAGACATCTTCCTTCCAGGAATTTATCCTCCAGATAGACTGACAGTTGTGCTCAGACGAGTAAGTTCAAGGATAAGCCTTGAAGCATTGTTGTAATAATGTAAAAAGATCAGATACCCAAAGGGACAGCATTGGGGGCCTGGCAAAATAACGGAACAGCCACACTGTGGAATGCTAGGCAGCTGTTTAGAAAAGGGAACACCTCTCTACGTAACCATACGGAAAGAGCTGTGTTGCGAAGTGAAAAGTGACACACCTTACTGAAAAACGTTAGGAAAGCCCTAAGTAGATGGAAAGGCAAGCCATGTTCTTGGGTAGGAGGCTCAACACCAGAAAAGTCTCGGTTCTCTCTGAATTAATCTATAGATTTATTTTTTTTAACGTTTATTTATTTCTGAGAGACATAGAGACAGTGTGAGCAGAGGAAGGGCAGAGAGAGAGGGAGACACAGAATCCGAAGCAGGCTCCAGGCTCTGAGCCGTCAGCACAGAGCCCGACGCGGGGCTCGAACTCACAGACCGTGAGATCATGACCTGAGCCGAAGTCGGCTGCTTAACCAACTGAGCCACCCAGGCGCCCCTAATCTATAGATTTAAAACAATTCCATTCGTAACCCCAAAAGTGAAGGGTGGATGAGATGTAGGAGGGGGGGATTGTCCTTCAACACAAGAAGCCTTATTATTTTTGTATTTTTTTAATGTTTATTTTATTTTTGAGAGAGAGAGAGACAGAGCATGAGCAGGGGAGGAGCAGAGAGAGGGGGAGACACAGAGTCCGAAGCAGGCTCCAAGCTATCAGCACAGAGCCTGACGCAGGGCTCCAACTCTGGAATGGCGAGAGCATGACTAGAGCCAAACCCGGACGCTTAACCGACTGAGCCACCAGGTGCCCCGAAGGTAAAGGAAGTAAGAATGAGAACAGAGGTATTGGGGTGCAGATAAGAGCAAATGGACCAATAGGACATAAGAGAAAGCCCCTAAACAGACCCAGGTGCATATGGAAACTCGATCTAGGACAAAAACATGGCATTGCACACATGCGGGTGGAGAGAGAATGGATGATTTCCTAAAAGCAACACTGAAATGTTAGCGCATCTGCAGGAAAAGGAATATAAAGGGCCTAAATCAGTCAATCAATCAGAAAGATACACAACTTTTCAGCAATCCAGACGAGAAGACACTTCATGCCATCAGATTGGCAAAATTAATACACCTGATAATATTTGTGGAGGGATGAGATCTCCCCCCCCCGCTGCATACAGTTTTATTTCATTTTTGTGCAAGTTATAATAGGCATATATATTGTCGAGGGATGCATACCTATACGGTAAAATTACAAGATTAAGGATATGAGTGTTTCAAGACTGCAGTCACCTCTTGGGCTGGGAGGCGCTGGGAAGAGGAAGGAGCACGGAGAGCTTTCAGGATAACAGGACCAGTGTTTTCTTTCTCAAGCTGGGAGGCGTATGTAGATACAGATATCTTAGTAAACGAAAAGTTCGAACATAGTTTAAAATAATAGTAGTATACGGTACGTAGTTAGGACTCAGTTCAGCACAATGGGAAACAAATGAATTCCAGAAGGGTTTGTCCCCTTTCCACCCCCCCCCAAAATGCAAAACCGAGTGTTTAGCACATTTCCATTCAGCTTTTTAAAAAGGTAAGTTAACGTATGTGTTTATGATTTGTTTGTGTGTCACCAAATAGCTCCGTCACTAACCGCAAGAAACTAGTGGTAGAGATTGCCTCTGGGCAAGTAATGCAGAACAGGGGTGGGAGGGTTGTCTTTTTTTACTGGACGTCATTTACATAATCTGAATTTTTCTCTTGCGCACCTGTTACCTAAGGCGAGGCTCTCTGGCGGCCGGGGGGCGGATTGCACGCAAGCAGAGGCTAAAGGGGTAGACCCGCAGAGCATTGACCCTCGCCTGGCTCTCGTGGGACACTTCACTGCTCCCAGGCTTTTTTCATGATTTCTAAAATGGGCATCTTTGCACGACTTGGGGGTGGAGGGCAAGGATGTCCATTAAAATAGCTCAGGGGGCGGGGAAGGGACCGGAGAAACAGGACGAACTGGATACCCTTATTTGCGACACTCCAGCTTGTAGACCTGAGCCCAGATCTTTGCTTTGGAAACCGACCAGCTTTCCAACGTGGCGGCTTAGAGGAGCGGAGGAGAGGAGCTCTCTCTGACACGGAGGGTGGCAGGAAGGAGTCGGTGCTCCGCCGCCTCCCGGGAGACCACAAGCGTCGAGAGGGCCAGGCGAGAGGTCCTAAAATCACAGCTGGAGAACTAACGTCCGCCTCCCACCGGTTGCTTCGCTAGCGTTCCACTACAAAGCGGCGGAAGCAGCCTGCGGCTGGGGCTGAGCCAACGTCTGTGCCGCTCCCTCTAGCCCCGGCACTGGCGCCGGCTCGCTGGGCAGTGAAAACTACAACTCCCAGCAGCCCCTGCCCGCGCCGGCGCGCAGCCGCGGAGCAGAGGCTGCCGGGAGCGCGTCCCGGAGACGCGGCGAGCAAGCCGGGCGGAAGTCGCCCTGCCGCAGCGAGGCCCAGCCGCCCGCGGGCCCTGGAGCCAGCCCGCACCCGGTGAGTGACAGCTGCACCGGTGGCCGCCGCGCCCTTCCTCGCGACTGGCCCGCGCCGCCGCCCTCCCACCCCGCCGCGTCCTGCCCCTGGCCCTCAGACTCCGAGAAACGGTCCCCTTCTTCCGACGGGCAGCGGACACGCCACCCTCCGACTTGTGAGACACCTACCCTGGCAGACTTGCACGACTCTTTCTGGCTCTGTCTAGTGCGGGACACCTTCAGGCTAGTGGGACTCACACCTGCTGTGACTGGTACAGGACACCTCTCCGCTCTGACTGGTGGGACTCACACCCCCTCCAACTCTCAGGACACCTCCCCCCTCTGACTAGTCCTGGACACCTCCCCCCTCTGACTCGTGGGACTCACACCCCCTCCAACTCTCGGAATAACTCACCCCTCTGACTACTGCAGGACACCTCCTCCTTCTGACTAGTGTGGGACATCACCACTTCTGAGCCTGCAGGACACATTCCTTTCCTGACTCGCGTGGGACAGCTGTCCCTGAGCGCAGTCCCTTCCTGCCCCACCGTGATCTACCCTTTCCGCGATCTCCCGGCCTCTCCTCCCCTCTCAGACTGGCGCTTCCCCACACCTGCAGCAGGCCAGCCTCCCCCACCCCGGGACTTCCTCTCCTGCCCCTCAGCCGGCTCCCCTTCCTTCCTTTTGCCCCCAAACCGTCCACTGCCCTCCGCCCCTCCCCGCTGTGGCCTGACCCTCCCATCCCTGGCTTCCTCCGTCCCTGTCGCTCGGTGCCTCTCCTTTGCCGCCCGTGTCGCCAGGCCTGGCAGGCCCCTAGCGCTCGCAGTCCCGCTTCTGTCTGCCAGATACTCCGTTCTCCCGGGCGCCGTAGTGTCCGCAGGAAACCGGGTCTCTCAGCTCCGCCTGTCACTCCTGCCTCCCAGTACGTGCTCGCGGTCTCTCCCTACCGCGTCGTCAGCAGCGCGTAGGTTTGGGAACGAGGGTCCGCGACGTCCACGGACTCTTGCTGGCTGTCGAGTGTAAGGACCCAAACTTGGCGGAGCATGGCGTCACCTTCCAGAACCTAGATCTCCGCAGCCCCTCCTCGCCCCTCCTCGCCCCTCCTCGCCCCTCCTCGCAGGAGCTGTGTGGGCTGCAGACCTGCTGCCCCAGCTCCCGGCCCGCCCCACAGGCCGCCCCGGGACAGTCCAGCCCCGCCCGCAGCGGGCACAGTGGGGCTCCTTCCAGAGCAGCCGTTGGCCTCCCGGGGCCCCGCCCCACAGCCTCAATGAGCCCTCTGTTCAGCCCTCGGGGGCCCTGCCGAGAGACGCACTCAGGGGCCAGGCCTCTCCCGGCTGGACCCGGGGGCGGTGTCTCCGTGCGAAGCGTCTTCCGGGAGGGGACTCGGGCGAAGCGGGGACTTGTTCAGGCGCCGCTGGGCGGCCGGCAGCGGTCTGGAGACAGAGGAGTCTCGGTCCCGTCGAGGGTTTTCCGTCCAGGTCAGCCGATCGCAGAAAGCACGTTACGTTTCGGGGTGGCGGAGGAAGCCCTATCCTCCAGGTGTGTGGGCGCCCCACCGCGCCCCCTGCGGCCCCTCAGTTGAGCTGTACATCTGAGCGTTTGGAGCCCTGTGTCAGCCGAAAGCCTTTTTTCCCCGAAAACTGTACCCCGGACGCGGTTCAGGCCGTACTTGCGTGGCCCACAGCCGCGCGGCGGGTGCCGGTTGGAGCAGTTGGCATTTGAAATGTTTACCCTCCAGTCTAACTTCGTAACCCTCCGCGCTTCCTTGAGCCACAGAGGGAGCGAGGACGGACCCCGAGGGTGACGGGGACAGGGCCCACTCCCCGCATGTGGCCCCCGGGGCAGGCTCGTGCAGGCTCACAAATCCAGCCGCTTTCACGGGAGTCCAGAGACCTCCCGCGCAGCGACGCGGCGGTCCCCGTGGCGAGCGCACAGGGCAGGTGTGTAGATACTCTGGTGTCTTCTCGTGCAGAAACGGACCCGCTCGGCTCTGAGAACGTGGTTCCGAGTCCGGAAACGGGTCAGCCCCGGGTCGGGGAGGCGCTCGCTGCGTCGTACAGACGTCTGTGGCGTGGTGCGTGGGGCACCGAAGGAAGGGCTAACAGTCCTGCCTTCCTTCCCCGAGTCCTCTGGACTGCGGAGGCTTTCTGGAAGGCTCCAGCTAAACGGCAACACCAAGGGGGTGTAGAACGTTTATTGTGATTTTTCAGGACTTTTAAGTTGATTTTCCTTCTCGTGAAACCAAGACGATTAGAAAAAAGCAATCCTGACGATAAGCGATCTGGGAGTGTGTTCCGTTTTCTCTCTTTGTCTGCGTTTCCCTCCAGTCCTCCTTGTCTGTAATAAGTGCAGCGATAAACGGAACTCGCAGCCTGGGTTCCCAAGCAGAGCGCGGTTCTGTCGTGTTCAGCCGGGGAACAGGCCCGGGGACAGCAGGAGTGGGGATCCAGACGGCATTGCGCCGACGCCGGGCGACGGCGTGGACGCGAGCGCCAGGCCAGAGCGCATCCAGAACGGCGTCGCGGGGCCGGCGGGGCCGACCGGTGGCTCCGTCCTGGGAGCCCGGCGCTGCGCGCAGCAGGAGAGAGGGGCTTGGGCAGGTGTGACCCCGCCGTCTCCAGGAGCAAGCCGTGATTTGGGTGGATGGTGGGATTTTTACTGTGTCCCCTTATCTTCAGACTCTCTGGAAAACAGCGCTAATAACGAGTAGTGTTGTTTGGGACGTCGCTTTCGGCCGGGAGGGTAACTGTTTGCTGAAATTCCTCCGGACGCACAGCCCGATGGTACAAACCGTCACCCACAGCCTCCTGCGATGCAGTAGATACACCGGGGGGGGAGGCTCCGAGGCCGTGCGTGGAGGGTCCTGGCCCCTGGGGAGCTGGGGCGTCTTTCCCTGTCCCCCTTCTTGTGGCCGACGGAATAACGGCCCCCCAGGATGTCCACGTCCTAACCCCCAGACCTGCAAGTATATCATGTGGCAGAGGGGGACGAAGGTAGCAGATGGAATCAAGGGTGCCCATCAGCTGACCTTGAACTAGGAAGGGCACCCTGGGTGACCCATTGGGCCCGGTGTAACCCCAGGGCCAGAGGAAGTGGACGCAGAGACGGAAGAGCAGCGGGGAGGGGGCGCGAGGCTCAGAGAGACACGGCGTTGCTGCGAGTGAGGAGGGGCCGCACGCGAGGAACGCGGGCATTGCTAGAAGCCAGAACCATCTAAGGGGCTTCCCCCTGGAGCTTCTGAGGGAACGCAGCCCTCGATGTTAGCCCGGTGGGACCTGTCAGACTCCTGCCCCACAGGCCCGTGACGTAAGCGTTCAGTGTCCAAGCGCCACACCTGCACGGAGCGGTCCCGGCAGCCGTAGAAGCTCACGTCTCTCGGGTGGTTGGCTTTCAAACAAAAACACGGCCGAAAAAGCAGTTGTTCCGAACTGTATTTAACCCGACTCAGGAGCAGTTGTGAGTGCC
Source organism: Paguma larvata (assembly GCA_030068075.1). Classification (NCBI taxonomy): domain Eukaryota; kingdom Metazoa; phylum Chordata; class Mammalia; order Carnivora; family Viverridae; genus Paguma; species Paguma larvata. The sequence continues at coordinate 26,759,982 of CM057843.1, forward strand.
TGCTGTATGCAGAGAAAGGGGGCGGAGGTGCAGAATTTAGTAGGATCTGGAATGCCGGCCTTGCAGGAAGGATCTGGGAGGAGGGCCTCAGTCCCTGAAGCACATGCTCGGCCACTGTGACTTTTCCTTCCTGGTTTCCTTGTGCCTCTCACCCCCGTCCAAACGTGAGATGCGGTCTCCTTGCCGAGGGCAAGGCAGAGGGACGCCGTGACCCAGCTAACATTTTGCAGGAGCCCAGGCCCCAGTGGGCGTTCGGCGTTCGCTTCCCTGACTCGCCGGAGCCCTCGAGCCCTCGCCTCTGTCTTTGTCACCTGAGGAGCGCAGGGCCAGCGGGCTGAGCTCTTTACGCCAACCAGGAAGTGCACGGTGGCGGCCAGCTCCCGCCTGCCGCCTGGACGTGCGCTCTCTTGGGACCATTCAGTTCGGAAACCAGAGACCGTGCGGGAGGGAGGGCCTGAGGGGGGAGGCAGAGCCTGAGGGGGAGGCAGAGGAGGCCTCCTTATCTCCGTCCTTCCGTCCACGCTCCTGCCCCGGCCCTTCCCAGATCCTGAAAGGGAGGAGTTTTGCTCTGGCAGCTGCGGAACCTGTTTGTTCTGCCACCTGTCACACGCCTGTCCTGACTGAAGCGGAGAAGGAGACCCTCCTGGCCGTGGGGTGTCGGGAGCGGCCGCCGCTGTTCGTCTCCGCTTCACGTAGAGTCCCGTGGCGGCCCGAGGATGGCCCGCGAAGGTAGGGTGGCCGCTCCCTCCTGGGGCTGGGGCGGGAGCGTCTCCCCGCCAGCGCCCAGAGTCTGGAGTCCAGGGACCCACCTGGAAGGGGACAGACCCAGTGTCACACCTCGTTGCTTCAGGCCTGTGTTACAAGGAAGTACTGGTGACAGGTGACAGAAGCCAGAAACGTAGGAGAGGCAGGGAGCCGCTCCTGAGGAGTGGGGGTGGGGAAGGAGACGAGGACTGGAGCCCCCCAGTGGTGGCTGTCCCCCCCGCCCCCCGTTCTTTCCCGGGACCTCTCCTTGCACTGCGGCTGGTGCAGGAGAAGGGGGGCCAGCAGGGGTGCGGTCTGAAGGGCGGAGGCCGCCCCCCAGGGCAGGTGAGCGTGGCCAGCCAGGGATGGCGTGCCGTCTTACCGCAGCAGCTGGGTTCCAATTTTCCTGATTGTGTCAGGTCGGCCCGTTGTGCCGCACGTGGTGGGCATCTTGTCACGATAAAGCCAACACGTAACCTGCTTCGGGCTTTGAGGGGCGCGGGCAAGGAGCGAGCTCGCCCGGGGCCTCCTCTGGGAGCAGCTCCGTCCACGTCACTCGCGCCCTCGTGGCGCGTTTCCCTTGGTGGTTGTGGCTAGATGTTCGGGGTTTTTGTTGTTGTTTTTCCTTTAAACACAAACGCGGGCTCCCTCTCCATGCCAGGACTCTGGCAGTGAGGGCCTACGGCACCATCAGCTCTGGGTGCGAACCAGCCTGGGGTCGGGCAGCTCCACCAAACACAAGTAATTCCTAGACACGAACGGAGGGCTGTCTTCAGAGGTTGGGTTTTGGTCCAGAGAGAAACTGCTCCCGTCGCGAAGCTAAAGGATCTTCTGGAAGGCAGAGTCCCACCGTCGCTCTCTTGTTAAGGTGGGGGGGCCCCGGGCGGTCTGCCCTCGGTCAGGGGTTAGGAACCAGCCTGGCCGAGCAGAGCCCCTTCCCCCGGGAGCTCCGAGCGGAGCGGGTGTCCCTGCTGTCGCAGCGCCGTGTCACGGGAGGCGGCAGGGGACAGCGTGTGGTCCCAGGGCTTGGCCGCAGCAGATCACCACAAGCGTGGCCGGAAGGCACACACGTCTGTTCTCCCCTAACGCCGAGGCCAGAACGCCGGTGTCCGTACCACTGGGGCGACGTCGGGGTGTGAGCAGCCGTGGGCTCCCTCCGAGGGCTGTAGGGGACAGCCCGGCCTGGCCTCTTCCGGCCCCAGGCACTTCTTGGCTGTGGCCGCCTCACTCCCCTCTCTGCCTTCGTGGTCACGGTCTTCTGTCATTGTCTAATCCCCCCCACCTGCTTCTGTTAGGACACTCGCGGTCACATGCAGGGCCCACCGCGTCGTCTCCCCATCTCGAGACCTTAACTTAGTCACATCCGCGGAGTCTTTATTGACAAATAAGGGGACACTCACAGGCACCGGGGTTAGGCCTGGACACCTTCGGGTGTCCACAGGAGGGGCGCTCACTGGTGTGGGACGGGGGGTGGGGTGGGGCAGGAGGGGAGAGGGACAGCAGAGGCATCGCTGGCATGGCATAGCCAGGGACTTCCAGATGGTTCTGTGTGGTCAGAGAGGTGGGCATCCCGGGTGGTGGGAGTATCACGTATAGGGTTTGGCTCAAGGCGGTGGAATTGTAAACGGCCCAGCTCTGTGTGCCTGTGCGTGCGTGTGTGTGCGTGTGCGTGCGTGCGTGTGCGTGCGTGTGTGTGTGTGCGTGCGTGTGTGTGCGTGTGCGTGCGTGTGTGTGCATGTGCGTTTGTGTGCGTGTGTGTGTCGGGCTGAGAGTTTGCCCGATAGTCCTTTAGCGGGAAAGCCGTAGAATCTGGCAAAGAACTTCAACCCACGTTCACTCGTTGGGAAGATCGTTCTGTCGCTTGTGGGGAGGAGGGGTCTGAGAGGGTGCAGAGCAGGGGCCTGCGCTCTTTCCGTGGAGAGACAGTCCTTAGTTTGGCCTTGCAGGCTGCACAGTCCGTGACGTCGCCGCCATGCTCAGTACATGCGGACGTCGCGTTTACTTACACAGCTGGGCCCCCCGGGCAGGTGGGCGAAGGTGCTGGCGAGGCGACAGCGGGGCAGGTGGCCGGCCGCGAGGCTCTGGGAAGGCGGCCCTGTTCTGTCACGGGTTCCCCTGAAGGAGCTGAGGCCCGGGGAAGCGAGGCCAGGAAGCCGATGGATGGCAGGATGCAGGTGGGACCCGGGGCGAGAGGACACCGGGTGGAGGCCGGAGGGTGGATCCCGAACCCAGAGCGGGGGTGCCGGCCAGACCAGTGAGGGGAGAGGAGGCGACCTGCCCGCTCTGCAGGGTGACCTCGGAGGGCTGGGAGCGCCCCCGGCCGGCTCCGCAGGCTCCCGAGGGCCCAGCGGCCGGGCTGCAGGTCGGGGAAGAGGTGCAGGCCGGGAAGGCGTGGGGAGCCCGCACTGTAGCGGTTCTGCCCCCGGAGACCCAGCCCACCTCAGGGAAGATTCGGGGGAAGAGGGAGGTGGCAGGGAAGGAGCCGCAGGCTCACCGTCCCTCTGGCAGGGGTTCAGCCGTGCGACATGGACAGCTGCTCCTCCAGATGGTGAGGAGCGGCGCGGGACCGAGGTGTCACCGGCCGGGGGAGGGGTTCTGTTTCTCGCGGATAGTCACCAGACGCAGTAGTCGCTGGGTGCGCCCAGCGTGCTGAGAGTACCACGCGCAGATCAGAGGCCACTCAGGGGGCTGATTTGGACGCATGCGTAGATGGCGGAGAAGGAACCAGGAAAGCAGGCATAGCTGAACTGTCCCCAAGCAGCAAGAGTGGGCCCCTTCTCTCCAGAGCCCCTGGGCCAGGGCCCGGCAGCCGGTGCATGGGAGGGGCGGCCGTGCGGGCTCTGCCTGGGCCGCCCCGTGGCCTGCGGGAAGCCAGCGGGCAGGAGGTGTGACAGGATGACCAGGGCCGGACGGCGAAGCAGGAATGGAGGGAGGGGCAGGCGAGGGGCCAGCAGGGCGGCACCTCACAATGGCGACACCTGGCAGGCATTGTGTCCGCCTCCCCTGAGGCCCAGTGTGACAGCGGCAGGAAGCAGGGCTGCAGATTTGCAGTTTGACCAAGGTGGGGCCCGGGGCGGGGTTGAGGGGCCATTGGAGTCCCGGGCGTGTTTTCCTTCCTTCGGCGAATTTGTGCCAGGTCCGCAGGGTTTGCCCTGCCGCCAGCCAGGAGTGTAAGCTCCCAGCGGGCGAGTCCCTGCCCCGTGGGGCCCCGGCAGCGCGGAAGCGATCACAGGAGTCGCTGAGGGCGGCCGAGAGAAGGAAGCATGCTGGGGGAGAGTGGGCAGTCCCTGGGGTGGGAGCGGGCGAGGGGGGGCGTCTTTCCGAGGGGCTGACACTCGAGAAAAATCCTGAAAGGTGAGGCAGCCACGCCGGGAGGGGAGAGGGAGCCCCGGCCGAGGGCCGAGGGTCGTGGTGGGCGGCCGGCCAGCCGAGGAGCCGGCTCAGGGAGGGGGCGGTCTGGCGGGGGTCACGCAGTGGCGGAGGCTTGCTCCCAGAGCGCGCGGCGATGCGGTCCCACCCACCCGAGTGGGTGTAGCAGTCGTCGCCGGCTTCGGGGCAGGCTAGTGGTCTTGGGGGGGGCGGGCAGCAGCGGGCAGGTGCTGGTCGGAGGGGTCGGACTGGCGGGTCTCCGTTGGAGCCAGCCGCTTGGAGGGAGGGGGCAGGCCTGCACTCTTCAAGGTGGTGGTGCTTCTCGTGCGGAAAAGGGCATCTCTCGGGGTTCCGATGAAAACTGGGCCCCAGGCAGCTGAGAATATGGCGGCTCTCCGTCACCAGCACTATTCTCGAGGGAGCACTATTCTCGAGGGAGCACTATTCTCGAAGGAGTTCGGGGAGAGGGAGCAAGACTTAGTTGGAAATAGTGAGTTCGGAAAGCGCTAGAATCCAGGCGGAACTGGGAACAGGAGGTGAGCGGGGGTCGAGAGCTCAGGGGCCGCGTGGCGGGAGGTGGGCTCAGCGTGGCTCGAGCCAGCGTGTTTCCGGAGGCCTTGGGGTTGGGTGCAGCAGAGGAGGGCAGTGGCCGGGACCCCTGCGTCCCACCATCTCTGGGGCTGCAACCAAGTCGCTTCCTGGGGAGGAAGGAGCCCTTGGCCAGGAGGGAAGCCTGGGACCCCCCCCGCCCCCCCCCGTGCAGCACTTCTGCCCCCAGGGCCCCCCTTTTCTGCACCTGACCCTATGGGCAAAACCTACACATCTGTCCAAAAGCGAGAGAAGGAGAGGGCTGGCTTCCATTGGAACCATCGCCACGTTTTTCCATCCTCAGAGCCAGCGGCCGGTGGTGTGGACGGGAGCTCCTCGGTGGCTCCCAACGTGGGCCGTGTGGACTGGGATGCAGGGGAGGGGCTCGGGGTGGCGTGGAGCTGCTCGGTCCCTGCCCTTCCCTGCTGCCACCCACCAGTAAGAGGAATGTCCGGCCCTGAGGGCTCGTTGGTTGTTCGGGGTCCGGCCTGCGACTCTCTCAGGCTGGACTGACTGAGTTACAGCTCGGACAGAGACCGAGAGCCGCGGCCCCGGGGCCGACTGCTCACTCTCCCGACTTGGCGGCGGCCCTGAGACAGACGCTGGTCTGGCACCGCTGCGGCCACGCCGACCAGGCCGCTGTGGTCCGTGCCCGGACGTAAGCAGGGGCAGGTGGTGAAGAGCCTCGGTTCCTGGCCGCCTCTGCCGGCTGTGGTGCTGCCCCGGGGAGGGGGCTGCGTCCCCTGGCTCCAGGGCGAGAGGGCTGGTCCCTCCGTCGTTTGCATCAATAGAAGGGTGCCAGGGGACAGACTTGGCCAGAAACAGAAGTATTTGGTTTACATGTGTTTTATTCTCCTGTCTGAGTATCACGGACGCCTGGCCCAGGAGGAAGTGCACACACGTCCACCCCGTGCGCTGTGTTGGGGGCGCAGGACTCAGATGAGCACGCTGATAACCGCGTGCCACGATGGAGGGTGGGAGTGACAGATGCAGAGGAGGGGACGTGGGGGTGCTGGCGGGAGCAGAGCCCTCGGGCGGGCTTCTCGGCTGAGGCGGCATTTGACGAGAATACAGCTCTGGAGCCTGTCCCGCCCAGACCCCTCGCCCTGACCCCTCGGCCCCCCTTCCCTCCCTCACCCCCTTGCCGCTCCCTCTTTCTGAGCCTGTAAAGCACCAGCCTCCACAGAATCAGCCTCGCCGAGCTTTGGGTCCTGCCAGTTGGGACCGAGGATGGAATAGTGCTGCTTTGGAAAGACTCTCGTCTTGCTGAATACGAGTCAACGCAGAGACTGCAGAGTCGGGGTTTCATGGGCCAAGGAACAGCCACGAATGGTGGCAGTGCGCTCTGGGTAGGGCGGCCTCAGGCCGCGCCCTGTCTCGGCACTGGGGAGCCGCTGACCTGTCTCCTCTCTCTCTGGGTGCCCAGGTCCCGCCTGCCCTGAAGTCTGATGCCCGTCCAGCCCTCCAGCCACCTGGAATGGAATGAGTCTATGCACTCCCTCCGGATAAGTGTGGGGGGCCTTCCGGTGCTGGCGTCCATGACCAAGGCCGCAGACCCCCGCTTCCGCCCCCGCTGGAAGGTGATCCTGCCGTCCGTCGTGGGCGCCGCCGTCCTTTGGCTGCTCTACGCCCACCGCCCACCCCCAGGCAGGCCCCCCGCCCCCAACGCCCACAACTGGAGGCTCGGCCAGGCGCCCGCGGACCGGTACAATGACACCTACCCCCTGTCTGCCCCCCAGAGGACGCCCGGTGGGACTCGGTACCGGATTGCGGTCATCGCTGACTTGGACACGGAGTCTAGGGCCCAGGAGGAACATACCTGGGTCAGTTACCTGAAGAAGGGCTATCTGACCCTGTCGGACAGCGGGGACAAGGTGGCCGTGGAGTGGGACAAAGGCCACGAGGTCCTGGAGTCCCACCTGGCCGAAAAGGGGCGGGGCATGGAGCTGTCCGAGCTCATCGTCTTCAACGGGAGGCTCTACTCCGTGGACGACCGGACGGGGGTCGTCTACCAGATCGAGGGCGGCAAGGCCGTGCCCTGGGTGATCCTGGCCGACGGCGACGGCACCGTGGGGAAAGGTAGGCGGGCCCTCCCCGCCTCCCGCCTTCGGCCGAGGTGTCGGGGGACAGGCTGGGGTGGACCGTCTGCTGGTTTGGTTTGCGCACGTGTGCGGCAAACACCACCAGGAGGGACCGGCGGGAGGGGCCCGCGCCCCCACCTCCACCCCCCCACCCCGAGCTGGGAGCCGAAGCCTTCCAGGGCCTCGGACCAAAGCAGCTTCTAGCAGTAGGACCTTGTCCCTAGAAGACTGGCCGCAAAGTGGGCCCCTTTCGAGGACAGTTCGAGGGCCCTGGCCACCGCCACTCTGGGTGACCCCAGGATCCAGCCCGTTCGTACATCTTCAGAGGGGTCTTCAGAGCACACAGGGATGACACCCGCCGAGTGTCTTACCGTAAAGCCATGGCGTCCAGTCGCTCTCGTTTTGAACTGAGGCTTTATTGAAAAGGTAAACTTAGGCTGCCCGGCGCTCCTTTACGGAAACGCAGCCGAGGGAGGGTCTGTGCGTGCGTGGCGGTGACCGTGCGTGCGTGGGATCCGCGGTCAGAAACCAGCTGTCACCCGCTGCTCCGTCGTGCCAGAGAGGAGCTACCGCTTTCAGCCCGCGGGGAGCACAGTGCTGCGAGAGGGAGCACAGTGCTGCGAGAGGGAGCCGGAGCGGCCGGGGGAGCCGACGGAAGCCCCGCTCCCAGGCTGGGTGTGCGCCCTCTAGGAGGTCGGAGTGGCAGGAACTAGCTGGCCCGTGTGGTGCGCCGCCTGCCAGCCCTCCCCCCAGCGATAAAACCCCTTCCGTGCTTGCCCAAGCCTCGGGCAATTGGCAGGGAGCTATCTCGGCCGAGGTTTTAGAGAAAACATCAGTTGCCCATTTCCTGCCTGAGTCTGTCAGCGTTTTTGGGCAACCATTATAGTTCTGTTCTTCCCCGTGGGATCAGGAAGAAAGCGGAATAATGGGAGCCTTGGGTTGCCCTGTGGTCAGTCATCAGAAGGGACAAAAGACCCGGTAAATGGAGAGGCTCTTCTCTCGAAAGTGACCCGGGGCTGGGGGATGACGAGGTCCCTGGGGCCACGGGGAACTCAGCGGGCCCCTCCGGAGCCACCTGCAGAGCATCCTGGAGGCCGCGGCTCCAGGTCCTCGGGGCCAGCCGGAAGCTCCCAGAATGTGTGGGAAAGCGGGCACGGTTTCGAGCACAGGGAGCAGGGAATGGCCTCCCACACAGCCTGCAGCGGGGCCCAGGCAGTAAACCTGCCCGAGGAGGTAAGCACGCCGAGCGGAGCGGGCCGGGCCCCCGCCAGCCCTCAGCCCTGGCCGCTGGTGCTTCGCTTCCGCTCAACAGGCGCCAGGCACGGCTGCGAAGACGGAGACCGCTCTCTGCTGTGATAACCAGTCCAGGCGCTCCCGCTGCCCAGGGCTGGGGTGATCCTGAGGTTGGGGCACACAGCTCGAGAAGGTCTGGGGCTCGGAGGAGGTTGACCAGCGGCTGCCGGGCCGTTGGGAGTGGAGGAGCAGGTGGGCACCAGCGCAGGAGCCCTTAGAATCCGTCGAGGACAGGCTGTCCCGGCGGAGGGTCCCTGGATCGAGAGGCCAAAGAGAAGGTCTCAGGGGGGTGGGAGTAGCAGGCAGAGGGCAGGTGCCCCACTGCTGACCCCTGGGAATGGGGCCCTGAGCCAGACCGCTCCCCACCCCCTCGTCGTCGCCTCGTGTGAGGTCCAGCGTGGGTGGCCTCTGATGCCCACGGCTGCCAGACCCCACAGGAACCCGGGGGGCAGAGGGGAGGCCGTCCTCTCAGGCGCGCCCCCTCGTCTCCTCGTCCCCAGGCTTCAAAGCCGAGTGGCTGGCGGTGAAGGACGAGCACCTGTACGTGGGCGGCCTGGGCAAGGAGTGGACCACCAGCACGGGGGAAGTGGTGAACGAGAACCCGCAGTGGGTGAAGGTGGTGGGCTGCAGAGGCAGCGTGGAGCACGAGAACTGGGTGGCCAGCTACAACGCCCTGCGGGCCGCTGCGGGGATCCAGCCGCCAGGTAAGGGACCGGCCCCCCCCCCGGGGGGCGTCGGACAGACGGTGAGCTGGGCGGCTGCTTTCAGAGCTCAGCCGGGTATTGTGTCGGGGACCTGGGCCTGTGCCGTCTGTGCCCAGCGGGCCGGTGGCTTCTCGCTCCTCCACCCCTTCGCTGTCCCCGGCAGATGGCCTCCTGCCGTCTCAGACCTCGGCCCCTCCTGTGCGAGCTCTTGCGGCCGTTCCCCGAGGGGGGGCCCGGGCCTCGCCCCTGACCAGGTGGAAGCAAGGTGGACGGAGCTTTGGTTCTCCCTCGCCCTCCAGGAGTGTGTCACGGCTTGCGGTGGGGGGCGGGATGCTCGGAGCGCCCAGGCAGCTCTGGGCTTGGGGACGTGGTGCCGAGGACCTTGCTTCGCCCCCAGATTGGAGGGTGTGCTGCTTCCTTTTCAGCCTCGAGGGGGCGTCTCCTCCAACCCCGATCCCTTCCTCACAAATCCAGCTTGCTGGTTTGTCTCGCTCCCTTCCCCTGGGCTCGCTCTTCATTCTCCTTGGTTAGCGCAAGGGAGCAGAAAGGCAGACGGCTCTCTTGACCACAGGTGACCAGGCCCGGGGCGCCGGGGATAGAACGGGTCCCACAGGAAGCAGGGAGTCTCAATAGGACGGAGCGGCGACGCTCCCCGGCGGTGGGCAGCATGGAAGCCGGCTCAGGGACCGCGCGGTGGAGGGTCCCATCCGCACCCAGGTCGTGGGCCGGGTGGTCTGGTGACCCGGGGGGTGTGTGTCGTGTGTCCCCAGGCTACCTCATCCACGAGTCTGCGTGCTGGAGCGACACGCTGCAGCGGTGGTTCTTCCTGCCGCGCCGCGCCAGCCACGAGCGCTACAGCGAGAAGGACGACGAGCACAAGGGCGCCAACCTGCTCCTGAGCGCCGCCCAGGACTTCAGCGGCATCGCCGTCAGCCGCGTGGGCGCCGTGGTCCCCACGCACGGCTTCTCCTCCTTCAAGTTCGTCCCCGACACCGACGACCAGGTCATCGTGGCCCTCAAGTCTGAGGAGGACGCGGGCAGGGTGGCCACCTACATCCTGGCCTTCACGCTGGACGGCCGCTTCCTGCTGCCGGAGACCAAGGTCGGAAACGTCAAGTATGAAGGGATAGAGTTCATCTGAACTCACAGAACGCAGAGCAGCAAGGCCGAGAGGTGGGCGGTTTTCGGCGCCGTCCAGACTCAAGTTTTATAAAAACCAGAGGACTGCACTTTTCCGTGGTGTTTCGTTTTGCTTTCTTGTTTTCCTTTTCAGAGCTCAGGAGTGCGCCTGGTTCAGAGACCTCCCGCCCCCCAAAACAGGGAGGTCAGCCCCAGGGTGCGTGCGTGCAAGAGAGGGGGTTCCTCGGTGCTGGGAACGGGCCACCGGCTCTGCGCACTGCCACCTGGTGGTGCGAGCTGGTGCCCGCGGGCCTCCTACTCTGGGGCCCCTCCTCCCAGGCGGCCAGCCCCCCTTCCAGCCCGCCTCCCTTGCTCTCGTTCCTTTGTTCTTTCATTCAGTAAAGGCTACTCCAGCTCCTACTGTGTGTCAGCACCGTCCCCGCTGCGGGAGCGAAACAGTGAGTCCGAAGTGGACCCTCCCGTCAGGAACTCCCAGGCCACCCCCTCTTCTTCCTTCCTGGCGAACCTCGTGCATTAAATCCACCGCTCCAGGCGCCCGGAAAGGAACCTGTCTACACCGCAGGGTGCTGCGGGGCTGTGTGGGCGAGGGCAGACCTCCAGGACGCGTTACCCGAGATCTGCGGGAAGGACACAGTTCGCTCGTTTGTCCTCAGCCTTGCGTCAGGCGGTCTCCGTTCGTGTGGCCGACTCCACGCTTTTTCCCTTCAGGAAGATTCTGTGGCCGGGCAGCACTCGGAAGTTTTAATTACTGTGCTCACTTCGGCAGCACGTACACTGAGGTTTTAATTATTAACTTATTTTAATTACACCAATTTCCTTTCTCGTAGTGGAGTTGCCGAATCTTATCGCACAGAGCCAAGTCCCATAGTTAACAAATTCATTCCCCGCATTGGAGAGTGCAGCGAAGCTCTGGCAGGCGGCAGACAAGGCGTTAGGCCGTTTCTAAGTCCTCGGTCCGAGGAGATGGAGCTAAAACCTCAGCAACCACCCGAAGCTGTCAGGCCTTTAAAGACTTCCCCGCGTGAAGACTTCCCTGACCGGCCTGCCCGGGGTCGGGGCGCCGGGCTCTTTCCAAGAGAGGTCCTGGACGAGGCCCACCCCTGCTCTTTGATTTCCCTCTCCCCTGGGGAGCTTTGCCGCGCCTTCTCTGGAAACTTCACACACACCGCCATCCGCGTCCCTGTGGCCTCTTCATGCTCCTGGGCAACGTCAAAGGTTTAGGAAGAGTCAGCCTCCGAAGCTCCGTCACCCCGCAGGAGGACGTGGGGTGCCTGGTGGTCTGGGAAGGGCCGTCTTTTAGGCTCCGACGTCCCTGAGGACCCCCGTCTCATGGAGCTTTCCCACCTGCAGACTCCGATGCCGCCGCTGGGAAGGGGCCCGGTGAGGCCCCCCCTGCCACCGTGAAACATCCAGCCAAAGAATGGGACGCGTTCCTCTGGAACTCGGTCCCCGCGGGACGCAGCCGGGAAGGCCCGTGTGCTTTCTGACCTTCTCCCGGACCCACGTCATTGACAGACGTCACTGGCGCTGGGGCCGTGTGAGCTTTAACCAGAAGCAAAATTCGGAAGGTCAGAGGACTCGGGACAGCCACTAAGTTGGGACCTTTCTGATGGCACTGGGGTCCCGGCCTAGGTCACACTTCGCACAGGGCACCTGTGAGGGGTTTGGGGCGAGAGGTTGTTTGCTTGTGTCTGCACTGCTGTGGGCATCAGGGTTGTTTCCTTCCCACAGGAGCCATCGTTCTCTAGACAATAAAGCACCAGAGGGAACTGTGACTGCTCGGTCTCCAGGTCTGTGTTGGCTGCTGGCCAGGGGCCCGGGCAGGAACGCAAGATGGGGGCGGGGGGCGTTCACACACTGGCTCGGCTTTCAGGGGCGCGCTCTGTCCTGTTCTGGGGCGGGGGTCTGACAGGCCACGGGGATCGGTGGCACAGGCACCTTCGCAGACCGGGGAGAAGACCTTCCGGAAACTGAACCATCCAGTCCCGACTTCTCCGTGTCCGAAGGAGCTCGCCTGGTCATAGCGCTTAAGAACATGGGCTGTGAAATCTCTCGCCGGTTCCAGTCCCGGCCCCGACGCTTCCCAGCTGCGCGACCTGGGACAGCACTCTGACTTCTCGGTCCTTCGCGTTCCTTGTCCGTAAAGGAGGGTGCTGAGTTAGCGTGCGCTCGCCGGTTCTGCACCGTCCATGCGGTGGGCTCTCGGGATGCTGGGCGATGAGGAGGCGCCCAGGAAGGAGGTCAGACCCATCGGGACACCCTTAGCGGGTCTGTGGAGCTGTGGGGATGAGGCCGTTCCCAAGAGGGTGCAGAAGCCCTGGAAGCCCTCCCCGGAGCCTCAGGAGCACCTGCGAGGAGGGGCCGGTGGAGAAGGCAGGCCGGGCTGGCACAGGAGAACCCGGGGGCCTGCTGTCTGACAGCCGAGTGTGCTCACGGGGCCTTCTGTCTCTTCAGACCCTCCCCGCCCTGCCCTGCGTCCTCAGGGGCTGACCTGGGGGAGCCTCGCCTACTGTCGGGAGGGAGGAGGATGAGCTGGGGGTCCCCAGTTCCCTCCGGTGGGGTTGCGTCCGGCACGGTCTCACAAGGCAGGTCCCTCTGCTCTCAGCCTATGCTCCAGTCACTGCCCCCTGCCCTCGGCCCTTGTGGCCGGAGAGTGGTCCACGCTCCAGGTACCACTCTACCCCGGGCGGTGTCCCCACCCCTGCTCACTCCGGCCTTGTAGGCCGCCCCTTCCTTAATGCCCGCATCGATGACCCCAGTTAGGAGCCTGACCCGTCAGATACCGCAGGGAGGTCAGGGAAGAAGGTGCGGAGAGTGCCCGTGGCCCGAGCCCCCAGGAGGACCCGGTGTGCTCAGCCATCCCCGCAGTCCTCGGAGAACCGCTCCCAGACAGCCGTGCGGAGGTGGAAGGGACGAGGAATCACAGATGGAGGAGGGAGGAGCTGGAAAGCAGCCTTGGCCGTCTCTTTGCGGCGCTCCAGATACCACGGACTCTGGGCTCTCTCTCACGCGGGTGGTGACCGTGACCTGCCGGGCGCTCTCCGAGTTCAGGGCGTGACTCGTCAGCGAAAAGAGAACTCCCAAACGCCCTCTTGGAACAGGAGTGAAAACAAGCTACGTTAGTTTCTTCCTGAATGTTAATCCTGTCACGTGCACGTTGAATTGGTGAGTTTCAAGGTAAATCCTACTTCCTAAATTGTTTAAGAGACGCAAATCAAAAATAAAATGCCCTCACACCAAGAAAAGTCCAAGGCCAAATGGTTTTCCTGGTGAATCCTACCAAAGATTTAAGGAAGAAACAATACCAAGCCAACACAGAATCTTTCATGATTTCAGAAATCGGGACCTCTTCCCAACTGATTTCCTGAGGGCACCACTATCCCAATACCAAAACTAGACAAATCTCTTACAAGAAAAGAAAAATTTAGACCGGCATCCCTCACGAACATAGATGCAAAAGTCTTGGACAAAAATTTAGCCAGTTGGAGCCAGCCGTATATACAAGTGAAAATAATTCACGAGAGAGCGTGTTTTATTCCAGGAATGCAAGGTTGGTTTAATATTCCGAAAGTAATGTAGTCCACCACATTGGTGACCAAAAAGGAAAACAACTCTGATAATCTCAAAAGATGCAGAACAAGGATTTGACAAAATTCGACACCCGTTCATGATTTCAAAACAAACGAACAAACTCTTAGCAAGCCAGGCAGAAAAGGAACGTCTCTCGCCTGATAAAGGGCGCCGGCCGTAAACCTACAGCTAACATCCTACTTTGTGCTGAAAGACTGAACGTGCTTCCCCCCGTGGCCGGGAACGCGGTAAGAATGTCCGCTTTTACCACTTCCCCCACCCCCACCAACAACCTAACTTCTTCTATTGGAGCCGTTTTAAACCGCACGGAAGTTGCAGAACTAACATAGCGTGCGGCCGTCTCCGGTGCTACCACCTTCCAGTTTTCACGAGTGTGAGCACAGCGACCAGACGCCGGAAACGGACATTGCTCTCATCACTTTTATTCACAGTCGTCCTATGGGGTGTCCCAGACAGTGCAATTGGGCGAGGAAAAGAAAGTCATTCAGACCGGAAAGGAAAGAGTAAAACCGTCTCTGTTTGCCAAAGACAGGATCGACTGGGCAGAAGAGCCTAAGAGGACTTCAAAACAGCCGCCAGAACGGCTGAGGTTAGCAGAGCCAAAGGTGGCACCGCACACATGCGGAAATTAACTCATCTCTCTGGAGCTACCACGAGCAACTGGAAACCCTGAAATAGATACAGAAATCTAGCAAAATGTGCACAAGATGGATCGGCCGAAACTGCAAGACACGGATGAGATCAAAGGAGACCGGCTGAAGGGAACAAAAGCCCGTCTTTGTGGACAGGAACTCAATTTTGAGAAAGGAAACAGAGTCAGGAGACTGACGCTCTGTGACTTGGAGACTGAACATAGCGTTGGAAGTAATCAGAGCCGCCGTGTTGGCAGAACGGCAGACACACAGGTCGCGGGAACGGAAGGCTCTGTAACTAGACCTGCGTGTGTGTGACGAGTGGATTTTGGACCAAGGTGTCTGGGGACTTCCGTGGGAGAAAGACTGTCTTTGTGTAAGCGGGGTTGGGGCCGCTGTCATCGAGACAGAAACCAAGAGTTACTCCCACCGCTCACAAGAGTAACTCAGAACAGATCGCAGAGCCGAGCGCAGGAGCTAACGGTACAAAACCCCGGCAGACGGTAGTCTTTGCGTCGGCCGGAGACTCCTCCAGCACGACACCGAAAGAATGAGACTTTGAGCTTCATTCAGATTGGAAACCTCCGTCCTTCAGAAGACACCGTTAAGAAGATGAGAAGGCAGGAAAGGCAAGAACAAGATCCGTAAATCTGTCTGCTGAAGGACTTGCCTCCAGACGCGGAAAGAACTTGCACAACTCAGTCACGAGGCAACCGGCCCGACCTAAGACGTGTCTGAGACTTAAATAGAGACTGCGCCAAACAAGGCGTACCAGGGCCAGACACGCATGTGAGAAGATGCTGAACAGTACGAGCCGTTATCCAGATGGATACAGCTAAACAGACCGGCAATGCCAAGTATTGGGGAGGATTCGGCGCCGCCGGGAGCCAGCAGGGACGCGGGATGGTTCGGCCACTGTGGGAAACAGTCTGACGGCTTCTCGAAGAAGGTCAACATCTATCACGTGACCCGGTAATCCTAACCCGAGGTGTTTCACACGGAAGGAAGCAAAGCTTATGTTCACACCCAGTCTTCTCCCCAGATGGTCCTAAGAGCTTAATTGGTAGCACTTAAAACCCGGAATGGCCTAAATGTCCATCGGTGCCCACGAATGCGTATGCAGCTCACAGTCTGTCCACACGGGGCCCCACCGCTCAGGAAAACCATGAACCAATAGCTGGGATCTCCAGGGACATGAATGAATCTCAGAAGCCTCGTGCTGAGTAAAAGCAGCCAGATTCAACACATTACATATTGTGTGGTTCTATTTATATGAAATTCTAGAACCCGCAGAACAGATGGGTGGTTGCCAGGGAGGGGGGCTGGCGGAGGGGACTGACCGTGAAGGGGCACAAGGACCGCTGGAGGATGACGAAAATGCTCTGTAGGTCACAGTCATGGTCACCGGCGCCATTTGTATGCCTCTGTCAAAACGCGTCAAATCCATGCATTTTAACGGATGTAAATCGTATCCGGAGAGCAGGGGGAGGGGCTGAGGGGGAGAGACAGAATCTTAAGCAGGGTCCACACTCCGCGTGGAGCCCAACGCGGGGCTCAGTCCCACGACCCTGGGATCATGACCTGAGCTGAAGTCGAGCGGTGGACGCTCAGCTGACTGGGACATCCAGGTGCCCCGAGCCTATTTTTTTTTCTTAAAAGGAAAAAGTGTGGGTTTGAATCCCAGCTCCTTCCCTTCTAGCTGCACAGCCGGGCACGCCCAGCCTCTCTCGCCTGTTTTCTCATCTGTAGAGCGGGTGAGGAGGAGCAGCTACTGCCCGGAGGGGCTGGAGCAGCCAGTGTGCCATCCGTGGAAAAGTCTATGCTAGACTCAGCAGCGTCCCTGCCCTCGGCCGAGGTGGGGGAGACGTAGAAAAGAATGCTCCGGAGTCCTCGCCTCCGAAAACCCCCAGGACTCTCCCTGCCGTGTTGGCCGCAGCTGCCCGGTGACAGCAGCTGGGCCGTCGTCTGCGCGTCCAGGGCTTTCTGTCCCCTCGGGACTGAGACCCTCCTCGCCGGGCCGGGCCCCGCCGAGCTCGGTTCCGCGTTCCCCTACGGAAAGGCCTGGAGGGCCCCGGGGAGCCCAAATCCACACTCGGAATCCACAGAGAGCCCTCGGGCGTACGTCTTCCCCACCGGGAGGACTCACCGGGAGGACTTGCCAGGGCTAAAGATTCAGCAACTCAAGTTGTAAACAGCGCTGCTGTGAAAATTAGGGAAAGGAAACCTCGGTTAGAACGGAGGCGGCGGCGGGTGGGGGGAGCAAGCAGATGTACTGCCGGCTGCCGGTCCCGCAGGAAGGGACCACGTTGCACCGAGACACGTCGCCATCCCCCTGGAGGAAGGAAGATTTCTTCCCCCCCCCACCCCTGCCGCCGCAGCTCGGCCAGTGGGAAGCCACCTGCACCACGTCCCAGGTTACTCCCAGCCCCCGTTTCCTCTAAAACTCTGCCTCCTCCTCCTGGCCCGGAACTGCCCGTGGCTTGGCCATAGGTTGCTTGCTCCCGGTAGCAATTCTCGGCTCTTCCCGAATAAACCAGTAAGATAACCGGCCGTTTTATTTTTAAGGTTAACGCCACCACGGCCCTCCCAAAGGACTTTGTATGCCTTTCCTGGCGGGCAACTCGCTTGGGCAAAACTCGTGGCGACTGCGAGAAGGGAGGTCCCGGAGGCTCCGCGCCAGTGAAGCCTGAAGCTCCCTAGTGTGGGTGGGATTTTAAAGCTCACCTCGGTCTCTCTTGCCGGCTGTTTCCAGATGCTTCTCCCCCAGGACTCTGGTCTCTCCGGAGGGCTGAGCCGCGTAGCTCCCTAAAACCTCACATCGTGGGCGGACAGCCGGTCCGTGCTTGACCTCAGCACTCTCTCCCGGGGTCGCACTGCCGGGGAAACAGTGTGTCTTGCCGGCGGCTCCCAGCTGGGCTGCACGCGGCAGCCACCCGGAAGGCTTTGAAATGGCGACGCCTGTCCCCACCCCGGCGGTGGGGACGGCGTGGGTCTGTGCATCAGGAGTCTGTAAAACTCCCAGGTGGCCGTCATGTGCAGACCAGGCTGAGAGCCACTCGACTCGAGAGGTCTGGGGACCTTCTAAGGGACAAACCATGCAGACCTGTGGGGCGCAGGTGACAAAAACGACAGAGGGCCTTCTTTGGCTTGTTTAACCTTAAATCCCAGGACTTGACCTTGGCAGCTGGACCGGGGCTCAGACCTACTGCCTCTGGGCCTCGGCTCCACCCCCGCCTGCGCCCTCAGGTCCTTCCCCCCCATCCCCCTGCCCTCCCCCCCACCCCCGCCACAGGCTCCCTACAGGGACCCCCACCCCGGGTCTGAAGCTGACTCCCGCTGGGCCGCCTGCCATCAAGGCTTCTCTCTGACACCATCCCTGGGGCAAGGGGCCTGCAGGGCTCAGAGCCGCCAGGTCTGGGTCAGACTTGGGGGGGGTAGCAGGGCCCCCAGACACCCTGGGAGCGGGAGCAAGTGCCTTCCCGAGGGAAATGGCGGTGCCGCCTTCTGTCGGGGCTGGGGGTGGAGAAATGGCCGGGAGGGGGCTCCTCGGTTTACACCCACCCCTCGGGGGTGAGCCGCAGGAGAAGAGCCCTTATTGGGGGTGGGGGGGTGCTCCTCGGCGCCCTGGGGGTCGCTGCCGCGTGCGGGGCCCAGCGTGTCACTTGCTGGCGGCATAGATGGCCCTGCCGTCCGGTCTCTGGGCCTCTCTCCTGTAAGGGGACCGCTCCGCGCGGCCTCGCAGGGGGCGGCCTCTCTGGGAGGTCAGGCTGGCCGTGCACTTGGAGCTGGGTGCCTCGAGCGAGCGGCCATCCCCAGTGTCCACCCTGCCGGCCACATGCCTGACCGAGGAGATGGCACGGAGCGTCCGGGGGGAGCCCAGGTCACACGGGCAGGTGCGGCCCCGGCCTGTCTGTTCCCACCCCCCCACCCCTCACCCCCGCTCTCCTTCCCGCCTTCCCCCGAAGCGGCAGCCCGTGGGGCCGGTCCAGCTTGGAGTTTACAATCAAGCTGGCTATCACGTCCGTTAGACTACCACCCTGCCGTCCGACACCCGCAGCCAGAGCTGAGAGGAGGGAGGGACCCGGGAGACTTGGGCTGGCAGCCAATCCCAGAAGAAACCCAGGTCAGGTGGTTTCTGGAAATCGAAACTAGACTCTTTCTGTGGTATTTCCTGGGACCAGCCTGACCACACTGCACACTGGATTTTCTGGGCTCAAGAGGGATCCTGCAGCAAGTAGGCGCGAGGATCCAGGGCAACCATCAGTAATTGCCTCAGGCAGGTAAGGGCATGCCTCTTGCTCTCAGGTGGGTATCTCTCTCTCTACCCAATGTCATGGTGTGGGTACCAGTTTCCCTGTTTGTACTCCACTGGGGATCTGGTACTCTTCCTCAGCCCAGAAACCATCATTGCTACTCCCGAATCCACAGGTTCTCTATGTACAGTTGTCCAGGTTGCTTACTGCACCAGGACAAAGGGCAAATAGCATTAGAATTTAGCCCATTGCCCTCTCACCAGTTCGTGCATTCCAGCCCAGGCCTACACCTGTCCAAAGGAAGAGGATCTTTTTCCTATTAGGCAAGAGGCACCGTATGAGCCAGGGGCAGGCAGCCTTATCCCAGTTTCCCATATGAGGGAGGCAGGCTACAGCAGGTGGCAGTGACCACCCCAAGGGCAGCCGTATTTGCATACCGTGTACCAGGTGCTAGACTGGCCATTGTTAACGGGGAACCGGGATGCTGCCTCAGGGTCGCCAGCCCCGAACTTGTAGGGGTGCCCACAGTGGTGGCCTCATGGCCCTCTCGCCGGGCCCGGGAGCAGTGCGGGACCACAGGATGGTCACCGAGCCAGAGAGAGACGGTGACTGGCTCCTCCACCCTCGGGGCGTGGTGGGCGGGGGCAGGTGAGGAGGAGGCTGAGATGAAGATGAAAGATGAGCCCCAAGAATTACAGAGAGGCAAGAACTCCAGGCAAACGTTGGAAAAGCCGGGCCCCCCACCTCGCCCCGGGCTGGCCGGGTGGTCTCGGTGGCCCGAGCCTCGGTTTCTTGGGGACACGAACCTCAGAGGTGGCAGCGCCACGTCCTCCCCTCAGCATTTCCTCCCCTCCCTGCTCCCCCGGCCCCCGTCTCATCCGCACCCAGCCGCAGCCTGTCCCCAGGCCTCAGCCCTGACTCCCCCTCCCAGCCTCTGCCTCTGGCCCTCTCTGTCACCCCCGCCTGGATTTCCGAGAACCTCCCGAGGTGTCCCCTCCCTTCAGGGGCCCACGGAGAGCTCTCAGGGCCCGCCCACAGGAGTCCAGCTGCCAGAAGCAAAACCCTATCTTCGGCAGGGCCCACCAGGCCTCTGGGGATCTGGGCCCTGCACGCCCGCTCCTCCCTCCCTCCGCAGCCTCGCCCGGGGCCTGGTGTTCTGAGATGGGCTTTTGTTCCCGCCGTCCTGCTGCTTAGAGACCTCCACCGGGTCCCCCCACCCTTCGCCGGGGCAAGTCTTACTCCTCCTCACACGCCGAGGACCACCCCTCGGGTGGGGGGCTCCCGCTGGGGCCCCTGTCACACTCAGCCGAGAGCAGGGACAGCGCACGTAGGGTCCGAAGGATCCTGGTCCCGAGGGCTGCCCGGCTCTGCCGTCTGACTCTGCCGCTTCTTCCCGCCGCAGGACGAGGGCCTCACGGCAAGCCATGGCCCTCCCACGGCTCCTCTGGGTGTGGCTGCTGGTCGCAGGGACCCAAGGTGAGCTGAGCCCCAGGAAGGCCCAAGGCGGCCGTCTGAGAAGCCGCTGCTCCCTGTTCTGCGGGGTTGACCCCTCCTTGCAGAAAATCTAGGCACTGTGCTGCCTGGGTCACGGGGGTCAGCCCGGGTCTTCTCTCCTCGGAGCCCGGGTTATCCCCAGTGACGGTGGCTTGTAGGCTCGGGGGGGACACCAAGGGATTTTCCGTTTCATCTGGAGGTAACCAGAGGGACAGAGCACCAGGAGCCCATCACACAGGCCAAATGCCGGGGAAGGGGGGCGGTCATGAGTCAGTGCCCTGCGGACACAGACTTCAGGGTTCTGGACGCCCGTCGTCAGGAGTGTCCTCGGGAGGCCCTTCCTTGTCCTGGTGGCCCCACGGGGGCCGGCTGCACCCCCAACTGAGAAGTGCTCTTAGGCGCGGCACCCGGCTCCCGCCTGAACCCGTCCCAGAGCCGCCTCACTTGCCTCTGCCCCCGGCCTCTCCTGCCGATGTTTCCGGGGGGTCGCTGGGGCTGCCGCCCCCGGACTCCCCCCCAGCCCTCCCGGGGGTCCTTGCGGGGGTGCACAGGCTGCATCCCTGAGCTCCAGACCCTCCTCGGGTGGGGTCACATGGGCCCCTCCTCCTCCATCCTGCCTCAGGGTCCCGCCTCCCCCGTGCTCATGCTTTAGGGTCCCGGCTGACCCTCCCGCCCCTTCTGAACCAAGGGAGGAAGGACGCAGACCTCAAAGACAAGAAGAGGCGTCTTGCCCCCTGTGGTGGGGGAGGGGGGGTCGGGGCGTGTCCTCCACTCCTCCCCAGCGGGTCACCCGCTCGAGGAAGGATGGGGGCTTGAAAGTTCATGGCATGGGGGTACCCCCACTTCGGGGAACGGGCGAGCGGCCCTCCGGGGGCGGGGCGGCACCCCGAACGGGATGGAGCCGTGCCTTCCTCTCTGCTGACCGTTCTGTTCCCTCGGGGACCCGGTAGGTGTGGAAGATGGGGACATGCGGCTGGCCGATGGGGACAGCGCCAACGAGGGCCGCGTGGAGATCTTCTACCGAGGCCGGTGGGGGACGGTGTGTGACAACCTGTGGGACCTGACGGACGCCAGCGTCGTCTGCCGGGCCCTGGGCTTCCAGAATGCCACGGAGGCGCTGGGCAGAGCCGCCTTCGGGCCAGGTAGGCCCGCCGGTCCCCGGCCCCCCAGAGCTGGGACCGGCTGCCAGGGAAGCGACCGTCACCTGGGACAAGCCAATGGCTGTCTCCTCACTCGGCTTTGGCAAACTCTTTTTTTTTTTTTTTTTAATTTTATAATAGTTTATTTTCAAATTGGTTTCCATATAACACCAGTGTTCATCCCAACACGTGCCCTCTTTAATGTCCGTCACCCCCTCTCCCCCCTCCCTCACCCCCCTCACCCTCAGTTTGTTCTTAGTCTTTGAGAGTCTCTTATGTTTTATCTCCCTCCTTCTCTGTGTCTTTTTTTCCTTTCCCCTCTTCCCCTCCCCCTGGTTTTTGCTTAGTCTCTCAAAGTCCACCTATGCGTGGAAACATATGGTATCTGTCTTTTTCTGACTGGCTTATTTCACTTAACATAATACCCTCCAGTTCCATCCATGTTGCTACACATGGCCAGATTTCATTTTTTCTCATTTTGGCAAACTCTTAAAACAGTGCTAACACCGGGCCGGCCAGGCGCCGACAGGCGGGCCCTCCCGCAGGCCTCACCGGCAGCCGGTCCCTCAGGCCCCGGGCACGTACCCTCCTGAACCATCTCCCCACTGACGCGGTGCCCGTGGTTCTGAAGAAAGGGAAATAATCCAAATATTCGGGGGCGGGGTAGCGGGTACAGATGAAGGCTAGTCCGTGGTGCCACCAGAACACACCGGAACCCACGCTCGGATCGCCGCCAGGTCCCACCTGGGGCAGCCCCCGCCGGGCAGCGGGAGGGACAGTGAGCGGGAGGGCTGCACAGGGCGCCCGTCGCCGCGGTGAACGCGACCGTCCCCCGCAGTCGGCAGTTCTGGGGGAGCAGCCCTGCCCACGCCCCACCCCACCCCCGCCCGGCGGAGGGCGCCAGCACCCCCAGCCCCAGCCTCGTGTGCCCGCAGGCGAGGGTCCCGTCATGCTGGACGAGGTGGTGTGCAGGGGGACAGAGTCGTCGCTGGCCGAGTGCAGGTCCCTGGGCTGGCTCAAGAGCAGCTGCAGGCACGATCAGGACGCCGGCGTGATCTGCACCAACGGTGAGCCCTGCGGGCACGCGCGCCTCCCCGCGCCCCTCCCCCCACGGCCCGCACGCCTGTCGCGGAGGGGGCGGGAGAGCCTCCAGAGCACCCCCCACCCCACGTGGCCATCCGGGATTCCCCACGGCCCTGCACCGGGGCTGCTCAGAGACGCTCCGTGTAACCCAGCCCCGGGGCAGGAGCCGCGTGCCCCCCGCACGGGACACCCACGTGTGGCACGCCTGCGACTTTCAACCCCAGTCTTTCACTTTCCTCCATCCTCGGTCCGCAGCATGGAAGGCAGCGCCCCAGACAGCAAGCCAGCCGAGCGCGCCTTACACCTGCCCCGACGGCTCCGCCCCTCTGGCCTCCGCCTCCCCCCTGCTCCGCCACCCGGGCTGACCTCTCTGGGCCGCTCTGTGTCCTAAAGTCCTCCTTCCTGGGCTTTCACACGGGGCCTGGGGGCAGGGGCAGCCCCCGAGGCGTGGGGACGGAGCGAGCAGCGGCGTGGAGGGCTCCCTGGGGGTGGGGGGCAGGGCAGGGAGCAGCCGCTGCCCTGCAGGGGGAATTTGGGGCTGGACCTGCCTGGCTGACTTGTAACCCATTCGGGAAAAAGAAAGAACAGGTGGAGTTTAGTTCCCAGTCAGCCTCCGGGAGTGTCGGGGGAGGGGCGCCTCACCCTCCCCCCGCACCCCCCTGGGGGCCTCGAGGGGCTTCTCTAGGCCTCGGTCCCCTGAAGGAGACTGCTAGGAGCCCCATGGCTCTACACCGAGTTCCCTTAAGACTCTGCTTCTGCAGATGGTGGAGCCAGGGAGAAGGTTTGGGTGACGGCTTGAGTGGTTGGGAGTCAAAAGTTGGGGGGGGGCTCGGGCTCTGGACGTCAGTGGAGGTGGGGCCCCAATGTGGGGGAGCAGAGGCGCTAACTCGGGGTGTTCCCCGGGGGCGGGGAGGCCCTGTGCCACAGAGGGGAACGGCCCCCTCCCCGGAGCCCTCCCGAGTAGACGGGGCAGGGAGGAGGAGCGTTCTCGGGCGGCCGCGCCGGCCCCTCTTCCTAACCGCGCGCCCCCCTCTGCCCCTCGCAGAGACCCGCGGCGCCCACACCCTTGACCTGTCGGGCGAGCTCCCCGCTGCCCTGGAGCAGGTCTTCGACAGCCAGAGGGGCTGCGACCTGTCCATCAGGGTGAGGGTGAAGGGCGAGGAGGAGGAGGGCCTGGACCTGTGCGGCCACAGGCTGATCCTGTCCACCAACCCCGAGGCCGAGGCCCTGTGGAGGGAGCCCGGCCGCACGGTCACCATGGAGGTGGACGCAGAGTGCCTGCCTGTCGTCAGAGACTTTATCAGGTGACCATCCTCGGGACGCGGCTACGAGGGCCTGGGGGGGTGGGGCCCCAGGGCTCACCCGCCTCCCGCCGACGGCAAACCTCAGGGGATACGGCACCAACCACATCGGTGCTTCCGCTAACACCCGCGTGCGCACGACCCAACAGACACGCACACACACCTGCGTGTGCCCACATGTCCACACGGCGTCAACCGGGCATGCCCAAGTCCACGCCTGTGCCCGCACACACACGCACACACACACGCACACACGCGCGCACACACACACGCTTGGGCTCACGGCTGTGTGCATTCCACCCTCTCACACGCACACTCTTGTGGACACACTCGCTCGTACCCACACTGGTGCACGCGCACACAGTCGCACACTCCTGCGTGTACCTGCACACTCTACACAGACAGACAGACACACACACCCTCAGCACGCACGCTGTCACCCACACACACACACACACACACACATCTCGACTTTCACAAAACACCGCATAAAAAACTTCCCCGCAATCGCCATTGTTAGAAGAGGCGTCAGACCCCGCCATGGGTTACAGACCCACCGGGGACGAGACCTGGGCTGGCTTGGTGACCGGTCCCGGAGAGGCCTGGGGCAGAGCTGGGAAGGGGCCCTGCACCCCGAGACGCTGGTCCGGGCCTCCGTCTCCACGGAGGCCCAGACGTGCATGTGTTCGAGAAGTTAGGCGGCCCCGAAACATACACCTGTCTCTGAGGTCCCGTGAGGTCACGGTCTAAGATTTCCGAGAACCTGAAGCATAGTTCTGCACTCCCCCTCCTCCCGGTCACACTCCGGCCTTGCCTGTGTGGACGGTGCGGCGCCTGGGACCCCAGACCCGTCAGAGTCCCGCCCGCCCGCCTGAGAGCCGGCGCCCCAGCTGAGGACTCGGAGACACCAGGACCCGCCTCTGCCGGCCCTGGGCCACCGGCCTCCGCCAGGCCGCCCCGCGGGGCTCCCAGCGGCTTGTGTTCCGAGAGCACTTGTTTAGAAAGAGCTGTTCCTTCTGGTTCTTAAGACCCGAAGCTTTACGCAGCCGCGAGCGACATTGAAGAGAGAACAACAAATGGCGATTAGGTCAGATTCCAGCGGGTTCCTCCAGCCGCGTGTAGGAGGTTGGCGCCACCTGTGCGCCCCCAGCGGGACCCGTTTCCAGGACTCGTTTGAGGGCCAGGCCCGGCCGGAATCACGCCCTCGGTCGGTGCCCAGGACTCTGGAGCAGCCGCGGTGCCCTCCCGATCTCTCCTCCCTCAGTCTCTCCCCGCTGTCTCCGTCTCTTCTGCTGTCTCTGTCTCTCGCTCCCCTCTCCCTCCTGTCTCTCTCTCTTTCCCTCCTCTCTCTCTCTCTCCCTCTTCTCTGTCTCCCCCACTGTCTCTCTCTCTCTCCTGTCTCTCTCTCTCCCTCCCTCCTCTCTATTTCTCCCTTCTCTCTCTTTCTTTTCTCTCTCTCTGTCTCTCCCTCCCCTCTGTCTGTCTCTTCCCTTTTCTCCGTCTCTCTCCCTGTGCCAGCCACCCAAAGGCCTCAGAAGACCCAATCCTCACTGAGGGCACAGACCCTGCCCGTTCCTTTGCCCGAGGCCCCCGTGTGGCCCCCTGATGCCCGGCCTCCTCACCAGTTTCTGCTGTTTCTGAGGGTCTTTAACGGCCCCTGTCCGTGGTTCCTGTGTCCACCTCTCAGGGGCAGGCCGAGGGACCACTGGGACCCCCCCTCCCCACACCAGTGCCCACCCGAGGCTGGGGACCTCCCCCTCTGGCCTAAAGTCAGAATTGGGAGGGGTGGGTGGTGGCTCCCCCACTCTGTCAACACACCTGCAGGGCCCACCGCCAAGAGGCTGCGCCCAGGAGGTGTGTGCCCGGGGCGCTGCCCAGGGGGGAGGCTCCAGTGCCTTGAGACCGAGCTGCTGGCGGCCGGCCAGGGGGAAGGTGCCCTCTTCGCCCGGGGGGTGCCGGGCACCAGCAGGAATCACACACTGAGCTTCGAGAATTCCGAGTGCAGGGAGGGACGAGGATGGAGGGCACACCTCTGCCACCGTCCCTGGGCGCAGGGTCCCCGACTCCTCCCGAGGGGCCTGGGGCTCTTCCCCACTGCAGGACCCCGCCCGCCCCATCCCGGGAGAGGGCGGCAGGCCTCGCCCCGTGTGGCCCTCCAGCCGGACCCCCGTCACCCGCCACGGTGGGTCCTGGCGGTGCCCTGAGCCACAGAGCCAATCTTAGATTAGGTGAGCTCCCCGTCGGCAGGGGAAGCAGATAGGGAGGAACCAGGGGTAATGCCCGTATCGTGGGGGCAGGAGATGGTGCTGGGGACAGGAGGGAGCCCTTGGGCACCCAGCAAGGGACCGAAGGGGCCCGGCCAGGGCCGCGATGGCAGGAGGGAAGGGGCAGTGCGGTGCTGGTGCTCCGGGTGGCCACCGGGTCCTGGCGCCCGGGACACCAGAGGGTGATGACCCTGATGGCCGAGGCGGAGAACACAGGTTGGTGGGGCCGCCTCCATCACAGGCGAGGGACAGAGCATCGTGCTCGGGACCCCGGGGTCGGCCTGCTTGTCAGATCCGAGCAGACATGAGATCGGAATGTGGCTTGGCCCCGGAGGTCACCGAACCCCTCTCGAGATGGGGCGCCCCCGGGGGCGTCCGTGGGTCGGCGGCAAACACGGGGTAGAAGGCGAGGTCGGAGAGGCCGGGCCCGCCGTGGTCCCGGCCGCTCAATGCTCGCACCCCCCCCCCCTCCCGCCCCCAGGTACCTCTACTCCCGACGGCTGGACGTCTCCCTGACGCGGGCCAAGTGCTTCCACAAGCTCGCCTCCGCCTACGGGGCCTGGCAGCTGCAGGGTTTCTGCGCCGGCCTCTTCGCCGTGCTCCTGCCCCAGGACGCCTCCTTCCAGACGCCCCTGGAACTCTACGCCTACGCGCTGGCCTCCCGGGACCCCGTGCTGGAGGAGCTGTGCGTGCAGTTCCTGGCCTGGAACTTCGAGGCCCTGACCCAGGCCGAGGCCTGGCCGAGCGTCCCCGCGGCGCTGCTGCGGGCCCTGCTGTCCAGGAGCGACGTGGCCATGCCCAGCGAGCTGGCCCTGCTGATGGCCGTGGACGCGTGGAGCCGGGAGACGCAGGCCTCCCGCGGGGAGGAGGCGGGCCTCCTGGAGAAGGTGCGGTTCCCCATGATGCTGCCGGAGACCCTGTTCGAGCTGCAGTTCAACCTGTCCC
Source organism: Paguma larvata (assembly GCA_030068075.1). NCBI lineage: Eukaryota > Metazoa > Chordata > Mammalia > Carnivora > Viverridae > Paguma > Paguma larvata. The sequence goes on from CM057843.1 coordinate 26,786,603, forward strand.
TGTACAGGGGCCACGAGGCGCTCTTCCAGAGGAAGACGCTGCAGGCACTCGAGTTCCACACGGTGCCCTTCCGGCTGCTGGCGCAGTACCGAGGCCTGAACCTCAGCGACGACGCCTTCCAGCCCCGGCTGTACACCTCGCCCACCTGGAGCGTTAACGTCTCGAGCGACTCCCGGGCCTCGGCCGTCTACCCGTACAACGCCTACTGGGCCTCGTCCAGCTATCGCTACGTCCCGAACCAGTCCTTCAGACCCCGCAGCACCCCAGCTTCCTCTTCCAGAACAAGCTCGTGTCCTGGTCCGCCCTGTACCTCCCCACCGTGCAGAGCTGCTGGAACTACGGGTTCTCGTGCGCCCCGGACGAGGTCCCCCTCCTGGGCCTCTCCCAGTCCGGCTACTCGGACCCCACCATCGGCTACCAGAGCAAAGCCCTGATGCTCTGTGAGGGGCGCTTCGTGGCCGACGTGGCCGGTTTCCTGGAGCGGAAGGCCCTGATCCCGGGCGCCCTGGGCACCAACGGCTCCAGGAGCGCGTCCCCCTTCCCCTGCCCGGCGGGGTCCTTCAGCAGCTTCCAGGTGGTCATCCGGCCCTTCTACCTGACCAACTCGTCCGACGTGAGCTAGAGCGGCGCCTCCTAGCCGCAGCCACCCGCCATGCCGGCCACCAGGGGGCCCTCCCGCTCTCACGGATGCCTCTGAGCTTAGAGAAGGTACTGGAAGGTTTCAGCTAATGCTCACCACCCTGCACAGAAGTCCCAGCTCCCCCTCCACCACCCCCGCCCGCCACAGCCCCGCTGGTTTCCAGGTCGAGAAGCAGCGGGATGCGGGCGGGGCGGCTGCTGGACTCCGACGCGGCCTCTCCCCTTCCCAGTTGAGGCCTCTCCGCTTCCCGGTCCTGTGCTGTCCCTCGTCCCCGATCACTAAAGCTGCACCGATCGCCCAGTTCCTGCGTTCTTGCACGGAGTCGCGCGTCTGTCCTGCGCTTGGCCGTTAGGCGTGCTGGGCCCTGGGGCTCCGAATGAGCACCCCAGGCCCTGTCCTCACGAAGCCGTGGTCTGGGGCGGGGAGGGCAAGCAGACAAACAGCCGGGGCCGTTACGATCGGGAGAGCGATGATGGAGACCAGACGGTGCGCGGGGTGGGGGCCTGCGGGGAAGCGAGAGCCCCGGACGTGTGGGAAACGGGGGGCGGGAGGGCCGTGAGCCCCGGGGAGAAGACGTGGCACCTGCAGCCCCGTGCCTCCTCGAACCCTCGCTGTGCACACGAGGGACGAGGACACGGATCATCTCGGCAGGGTTCATGGGAATTGGACTCGGAAATGACCTCTTCGCGTCAGCGAGGGGCCAGAGGTCCCCGCCAAGGACCCTCACGACAGGGTGGGCGGGGCAGAAGGACGTGCTGGGGCGATCGGGGGCCACCCACACAATCTAGGCAAGGGCAGGGGGCCGAGCCTGGGGTCCCGTGGCGCCTTACCCTGGGTTCGGGGTGCTCGAGGGCCCCTCCGGCCGGCAGAGGGCAGGGCAGGAACTCCGAACCGGCCCTGCTGTCCTGTGCTCCAGGCCCAGGGTCCCCGGAAACACGTGGTTGGCCGAGCTCAGGCCGCGTGCCCGCAGCTCTTGGCCGGGATCTGAGCTCCAGCATCTGGTCCGTCCCGGCCTCGAGAAGGGGAGGCGCCCCATGGGAGCGGGGGGGGGGGGGGTCAGACGCCGGGCAGGCCAGAAGGCCGGGCCAGTGGGCCGGCCACACGCTCGTCCCTGCCGCACGCTGCCCCGCCCGCCCGCCTGCCCACCCCGCCACGGAGACAAGAGAGACCCAGAGCCCCCCGCCTGGCCCAGGCAGCTTTGCCTTCCAGACGGGTCCCCGGCTCCAGGCCCACGGTCTTGGCCACTTCTGTGATGGTGCCTTTTTACAAAGGTATCGTCCTGTTTCTGTCACGTGGTGACTGGCCCCGGCTCCTCTGTCGGGCACCGCAGGTAGAGGTAGACAGGAAGGAAAGGTGGGTGGAGGGGAGCACTGGACACGGCGAGGAGATGCGGCCGGTGGAGTTAGTCTCCTTGCAGCAGTTAGCGGCTCTCCTCCCCTACGCCCCACGCCCCCTGTCGACCACCAGAACCTCCAAAGCAAGGTGCGGCCTGGTCAGGTAACCAGAATCCTTCCAGAGAGCTCTGGGCCCCTGTGAGGACCCTGCCATGTCAGGAGACATCCCCGGGGTCCACCCGAGCTCCTTCCACCCTCCATGCGCTTTGGGGCAGCCGCCCCGCTCCCCCCGGGCCTCTGTTCTCTGCCCCTAAGCCCGACCGAGGGCAGGAGCAGTCCCACCAGGCCGGTGCCAGCCTCCGCTTCCTTCAGCGGGTCGTGGAGGTGTCTCTTGGTGGACACATGCGTCTCGTGGGTATCACGTCCCTAAAACGGCAGAGCCCAGATTCCAGAGTTGGCCCCGGGGGGGACTAGCTGCATGGTGCGGGCACCCCCGGCCGCCACACCGGTGTTCTTCTCGGACTCTGGGAGGACCACGTACCGGCCACGAGCTCAGTGTGTGCCGTGGACCAGAGGGCGGTTATGGGCTTGCTTGGCAGCCGGTGACAGGATTCGTGAGGAATCTGGGAACAGGGTGGTTCCAGGACTGGCTGGTATGCCTCCAGACCCAGCTTCTTCCGTCTTCCGTCTTCCGTCCCTGCCCTCCGGAGCCGTGCGACACTCAGGAGTCACGGGGCTGCCCACAGGAGCGAGCTGCGTGCACGGGGGCCAGGCACCATGCCGTTGGGTTCCTCCAGGGCTGGCAAGATCAAGGCCGGTATGACGGGGGTGGGGGGGACATCCAAATCTAGAATAAAGGTTGGATTCCCTGGCCAGAGGATCTCCGCCACGCACAAGCGCCCGCCGGCAGCCGGCAGTTCCACCTGACTGTCACAAGACGCCAGGTGAGGGCTCCGGAGCAAACGTCAGATCCCATCAGCCTGGGGACTAGGCCAAGGTCAGCCCATGCACGACCTCCCTCCCTGCCACAAGGCCACCTGGAGAGCCAGAAGAGTAGGCCGCAGTGGCCGGGGAGGGGCAGTGACACCCTCCCCCCCAGCAGCCCACCTGCCTCCCCTGCCAACCAGGTGGCCCCGACCCCCTTCCCTAACGGGGACTGAGGCGTTGCTCAGCCTTCCGCCCTAAGGGAGGGCGACGGCGCCGCGGCAAGCCTCCCCCGCCTGGTGTTAGCCCGTGGCGCGTCCTGAAACCAGGCTGGCGTCTTCCCCGTGAGGCTGCGCGTGGCCGAGGGCGGGGCGGCTGGCACGCAGAGCAGCAGCCGTCTGTAGGCACGAGTCACCCAGGCCTGTGCGGGTTGATAGGGCCACTCCTTGGGGACCTGCTCCCCCCCGCTGCCGGCGGCTCAGACCCTGCCTAGCCTGGGGACAGCAGCTCGGGCCCCACGCTCAGGTGTCAGGGGCCCAAAGCTGGTTGTGGCTTAGAAAAGGGCCTGGCGTGACTTGACTCCAAACCCCCAGATAGCCCCGATGGTCCTCCCACCAGGCTTCGTGGGCCTCCCCAGCGTGTCTTTGTGAATCCCAAGGTAGGCAGCTTGTGAAGGTGTCCGTTCCGGTCCTGAGCCCCTCCCGGGCAGCTAGCCACATCCTCCCCTGTCCCCTTACAGTCTCGGGAAGCTCCTGCCGCCCGGCGCCTCCCTCCTCGGTGCATTTCCCCGGGCGTTCAGGCGAGAGGGCCGTCGGGTCTGTCTAGATGAGGGGCCGCGGACGAACTGCGTGGGTCCCGGATCCTGGGTTCCTTTCTCTGCATCGCAGCGAGGACGGAACTCACGGGGCGCCAGGGAGTCCAGCCGTCCATCAGTCGGGTGAGACAGCACTCCTCGAAGCTGCTCGGGCAACCGGGTCAGATCTCTGATGGACGCACCTGTACTGAATATTTTTAGTTTCGGCTTCATATCATGAAAACCCAAAAATAGCGGCGACAAAGACAGGAGACTTAGTTTTTCTCTCACCTACGAGAGATGAGGCAGTCGTTCTGGAGGCCGGGGCCACCTGTGCCCACGGCACTATCTTAGCCTACGACCGCCTTTGAGGCTGCCTCGTGGTCCACATGGCTGCTGGGATTCCAGCCATGATGTCTGCCCTGCGGGAAGCAGAAAGGAGGTAGCAGAAAAGGACGAAAGACTTTCTTCCGGCCGTCTGTCCCCTGACACCGGGTGCGTCTTTAAATTTTGCCTGTAATGGGGCTTGCTTGGCTCATCCCGGCTTCGGTCCCTTGAAAACAGCTGCCCCTGAGCCGAGAATCCCTTGGTTCTTCATATTATTTTGTGGGCAGCAGCAGGGTCCCCAACTTTGTGCCTCCAGTGGGTGTCTCATTCCAGCGTCCACAGGCAATAACTGACATCAGCTGGTTCGCCACTGTTTACAGGGCCAGCGGGCTGTCCCTGTAGCCAGTGGAATTTTGAGCAACAGTGTTACTGGTTTATAACATACGTATACATGTACATATCTGCATAGATGCATATATGTGTATACACGCGCGTACGTATAAAGCATAGAGCTCAGTTCACCTTTATGATACGTGTATACACTATAAACCAACCCCTCAGATCTAGACCCTAACCCTTCCCCAGAAGGCTCCCTCATGCCTCTTCCCAGTGAGTCCCCCACCCCCACCCCCATACGCAGTGTTCTGACTTCCATCAACACAGACGAGTCTTTCCTGTCCTTGACCTTCGCATAAATGGAATCTTGCTGTATGTAGCTTTCAGGGTCAGCCTTCTTGGACTCAATGTTTTGTCTGGAAGGTTCACCCAGAAAAGCACATTTCCAGTCTATGAATTTGCCCCGATTTTCCAACCTGTTCTATAGCTGATGGGTATCAGGGCTGTTCCCAGCAGTTCGGTATTTTTTTTTAAAGAATATTTGTTTATTTTGAAAGAGAGAGGAGGGGGCAGGGAGAGAATCTCAAGCAGGCTCCGTGCTGTCAGGGCGGAACCCAACGTGGGGCTCGACCCCGCGGACCGTGAGATCATGACCTGAGCCAAAATCAAGAGTCACGTGCTTAACGGACTGAGCCGTGCAGGCGCCCCTGGAGTTTTGAATAAAGCCTTCACGGACATTCTCGTGCGTGTCCTCTGGAGGACATGTGGACTCATTGTCTCGGGGGTGTGCCTAGGAGTGCAGCTGACGAGGCGTGCGTTTCGCTTTAGTGGACACTGCGCACCCTCCTCCTTAGTGACCGTGCCCCCTGCCCCCGAGGGAGAGCTCAGCCGCCCGGCGGTGTCACCAGCACCGCACGCAGTCAGTCTTAACCGCAGCCTTGCTGGCGGGGGCGGGGGGGGGGGGGAGGGGGTCTGGTGGGCATTTCTCCGCTTTCAGCCCACCGTTCTCCGAGGGCCGCTCCCGTGAAATCCGCTTCCAGCACCGGTGTCTACACCAGCCGCCTGCTCTTGGTTGCAAACAACAGAACCAGTTCTGGTGGCTCGTTTAAGGAAGGAATCAGGAAGCTCGTGGGCTGGATGGAAAGGCTGGAGAACCAGGCTGGGCAGCGATCAGGGAAGCTAGTGTCTCAGGGAGCCTGCCCCTAACAAACCTCCACAGCTCGGGCTTACTACCACCATTCCTGCGCGCATGGCCTGAGGGGTCGTAATTTGGGTTGGATTCCGCAGGAATGGCTCGTCTTTGCTCCCACGGGGTTGGCTGGGCTCCTCGGGTCCTGGGCGGACAGCTGGGAGCGTGGGGCTCATCCGTCCGTCTGGTCTCTCATCCTGGTGGACGCTAACGCGGACTTGGTCACGTGGTGGCAGAGTTCCACGATGCCAGGCCCCCATAGATCTGAGGGCGGGGAAAACAGCCTCCACCCCCTGCCAGGAGGAGCTGCCATTTGGAATCGGCCACAGCCAGGAAGCCGAGGATGGCTGGACCCAGGTAGTGAGGCTGGAATTAAGAAGCCACCAGCGTCCCGCCAGGGACACACTCGACGCCACGTGGGCCCCCGGGGTTCGGGATGCCGCACTGTGCTTCTGTCCCCTCGACAAGCTTTCTGAACCACCCCTGCCTCACTGAGCCGCGTGCTTTGGGACCCGGAGAGCAGCGACCTGGCCTTCCCAGCAGGTGTCCCAGGGGCAGGAAGGAGCCTCGGATGCCCTGAGAAACAGGGAACACGTTACGTCCCCAGAGAGGGGAACGTTCCTGGCTGTCCACCGAGTCTCCAAGTCCCCGGCCCCACTGCCAACCCTCCCTGAAGGACCCAGGTGTCCCTTCCGGGACAACCCCTCCCCCACGGGGCAGCGGCAGTGGGCGGTCCCAGGGAGGGGCCGACGGGACCCCCACCCTGTCTGCCGCAGTTTCTGGTTTGGGGTGCAGTTGGCTGAGGGTGAGGAGCATGTGACTCGTGTTCGAGCCTCTGTTGGGGGAGGGGCATCGCGGGTGACCCTCTCACCCTGAGAATACTCGTGTGTCCCCCGCCCAATGAAAGGTTTTCATCGTCTGGTTTTTCCATATAGTTTTTATTCTTTACTGAGGAACTATGACACAAGGAAAGGTTTTTAAAAGCAGTCCCCTGGCCACCCAGGCCCTCGCACCTCAGGCTTCGGCCACAGCCTGGCGCGGACGCGCCCCTGCCGCCCTGAGACGCCGCGGTCCGCGGGGGCCTCCTGGTGCCCCCCGCGCGGCCCCGGCGAAGGTGGCGGGCCCTGGGCCTCCGCGAGAGCTGGACGGGAAAGACCTGATGTGGCAGCAGCTGACCCTCTGGAAGAATGTCGCTGGGGGGCCGCCAGAGCCCGGCGCCAAGCACGAGGTCGTTGCAAAACGGCCGGGAAAGAACGCAGAGGCCTGCTCCCGGCTCCCCTCCCATGCCCGCGCTGCCCTCCCCGGCCCAGCCCTCCCCGTCTGCGCAGATGCCCGCTCCGGGGGCACACGCCTTCCCTTCCAGGAGCCGGGGTGCAGGGCCCGCAGTGGCCTCCCCCACCCCTGCCCCCACCAGGGGTGAGCGGACGCCCGGCAAGCGGAGGAGAGAGAGAGAGAGAGAGAGAGAGAGAGGGCGCCGGGCGGGAGGCACCGCGGGCTGTGACCTACGGTGGGGGAGGGAGGGCGTCCTGGGGACACTCCGGGCAGAGGCAAACACGCTGAAAAGCGGCCCCTGCAGTGTCTGGGGGGGCCCAGGTCAGCAACCAGAGGGGCTTCGGGGCCTCAGGGTGAGCTCCCACCCGAGTCCGCAAGGGGGGGGCAGCCAGCATCTGTGACCCCCATGCACCCTGAGAACTGGTCTCGAAGCCGGATGGAGTGGGGGGACCGGCCCGCCTGTCTGGGGGGGCTGCACCTCATCCAGGAGGGAACCCAGGCCTGTGTTAGCTTCCCGGACCCCAGCTCGAGTCGCCCCCACCCCTCGGGCGCCTAGAGACAGCACGGGCGGACCGCTCCCAGTGCTGGAGGCCAAGGTCGGAAATCAAGGTGTGGGTGGGGCCGGTTCCTTCCTGAGGCTCCCCAGGGGGTCCCCTCCAAGCCCGTGCCCCTCTGCTGGCGGCCCTCCCGCCCTGGCGTGAGGACACACGGCTCCCGTCTCTGCGTCCGAAGCCGGGCTCCGTGTCTCCTGCCTCCTTGCCTTTTCTCTGGTAGGGATGCCGGCTGCTGGATTTCAGCCCGCCCTGCATCCAGGGGGAGCTCAGCTCCAGGTCCTGAATTTAATTACGTCCCCAAAGACCCTCTTTCCGAACACGGCCCCATCCTTGGGTCTTGGGGGTCAGGACGTGGACATACCTTTCGGGGGAGCATCACCACCCCACTGTGTGGCTGTTTGGAGTCCGGGCACAGGGATGGCTCTGTTCTCGCACGCCTTTCCTAATCGGAACCCCGCTGGTGCCACGGGGAGGGGTCGTGGTCCCCAGGGGGGGCCTTCGCCTTCCTGCCGCAGCACCCTTGGGTGCCAGCGCTGGGTGGGGGCCGCCAGCACCCTTTCTCCCACTTGAAACCAGGAAGCCGTCTCCCCTCCCGCTGGCTGGGGACTGACATCCAGACTCAGAACATCTTGTCCTTCCCGGGGTCCGCTTTCTTTGAGACACAGACTCTCCCATCCAGCTTCAGAGACCCCCGCGCCTGGCGAGTTTCCTGGCCTCGGCCACCCCGGCACGCAGGGCCCGGGGAGGGACGGGGAAGCTGGCCCCTGGATGCTGCCACGGATCCTGACATCAGTGAGCTCCGGGGAACTGGCGAGGGGGGTCGGGTGGATCAAGAACTGTGACCTCTTTCAAAGACCCGAGGGCCGAGGCAGGGAAGCCACCGAGACACGGGTTTTGGTTTAACGTGAGGAGCGTTCTCACCATCGGAGTGAGACGGGGCCGCATGCCTGGCACTCGTTGGGGACCACCCCGGGGCAGCCGGCTGAGACTGGCCGGGGGGCCGGGCACCCCAGCTCCAGTCCTCAGCTGCAGAGCCGAGTGGACCGGGGCCCCTCATCCCCACCCCCAGGCTCCTCGTGTGCAGAGGGGACCCTGCCGGCTTCTAAAACCCTTCCGCCTCCCTTCCATTTGTCACGTCCCCGCCCTGAACCCAGAGGGACCTGCCTGTCCTTTCCGGAGCCTCCCGGTGACATGGCTCTGCCATCGTCCGGGGACAGTGCTGCCTGGGTGCCACCACGGGGAAGCGGGAGCGGACTTCCTGAGGCGCGAATCTGTTCTTGGAGCTGTAGCAAACAATGCCCCGCTTTTACCAGTGAGAGGACCCACCGAAAGTCCCCCAACCTGACAGACCAGAGGCTTGGAGGCCCCAGACGAGTGGAGGAGAGCCACCAGGAGTGTCCCCAGTCGCAGTCCCTTCAAAGGAAAGGGGCTTTTCTACCGCCCACCCCCACCCCCAAGCCCTGTTCTGGTCAGCGGAACTCAAGCCAAATGTTCTTCTGGAACATTCTTTCTTTTCCTCTTCACCCGGCAATTCCTACGCAGCCTTCAGGTCTGAGGGCCTCTCAGACCTCAGGCCTCTGGCTGAAGGGGCTTGAACTCCTGCATCTCCCACCAGCTTCTCCGTCTTCCTCGCCGAGTCAGCTGCCTGGCCCGGTGCCCACAACACCTGACACGTCCTCCTGCAGGAATCCCTCCGCAGGGCACGGCCATCCCCACCTGTGTCTCCGAGGCCACGAGATAGGATTCGCCTCTCCAAGGGCGGACCCCAGGACGCCCAGCGCCGAGCAGGGCTGCGGTCAGCCCGGAAATCTCGGTTGGATGAAGGAAGCAGCCTATGCGTTCAAATACGTCCTTCAGGTCCCTCAGACCTATGCCCCCCCCTTCTCCGCTACCACGTCCACACCCCAGGGGAAAGACCCACTTAGAATGTGGATCTCGCGTAGAGTCCCAGGTAGGGGACACAGAACGGCTGCGGGACGTTGGGCCAGCTGAGGTCAGCTTCCGACGGGATCATCCAAGCGGGTGTTGTCACGGTGGGGTCCCTGATCGGCTGCGTCAGCGCGGCCTGGGAAACTTGTCGGCGGTGCAAATTCTCGGGACCGCCCAGCCCTACCGGGTCAGGAGCCCCGGGGAAGGGCACAGCCTGCGCTCCGTAGACGGCTACGGTGGCTGCAGGTGGGGGGGCTCCGAGAGTCCTTGAGACCCTGCCCTCTGTGCCGTTGTCACGACACCTCTGACCCTGAGCGAGAGGGTCTGAGGACTCTCCTTCCCGACTTTGTTTCCGACCCCTCTCCGGCCCTCCGGCCCCAGCTGCCGGGAGTCGGCGCCCACCCCGCAGGCGAAGGGCTCCCGTCCCCGGAGACCGCCCCCACTTCGGGTGCCAATCGCGGGTCCCCAGGGGGGTTCCCGCCACCCCCTCCTCAGGCTTGACCATCGGCTAGAATGGCTCATGGAACTCAGGGAGGCCCTTGACCGGCCGTTACTAGTGTATGACGAAGGCCGGGGCCGTGGCCAAGCGCAGCCCCTCGCAATTCCTTCTGCGCGTGTGGTGTGCTGAGCAGCCGGCCCCCACGAGACCGGCCTCCAGCCTTTTCCGAGGAGCCGCGTGCAAGAAGCATTTTGCTTCAGTCACAGCAAACCCGCGCGGGGACGGGTAGCACCGGAGGAGCGTTGCCTTGGCAACACAAAGACTTGGGGGGTGGCGATGGTAAGCGGGCCTGCCTTTGACCTTGGAGCCATCTCGTGGGGCCGGCGCCTTTCTCGGCTCCCTGCTCTGCCGCTGGGGTCCGTTCCCACACCCGCGGCCGGGTGCGTTCCCCGAAGGAGGCCTTCGGCGCCCCCTCCCCGCCCTCTCATCTCCGAGGGCAGCTGCCCGCGGGGTCGGCTTCCCCGGGAGGCCGGGAGGAGTCCCGGGCCCATTCGGGAGCACGCTGCGGGGGAGCAGAGATCCCCCCCCCCGATTTACCACACCCCCCCCCATCACTCTGCAGCTGGAGCCAGACCACAGCAAGGTGATGTTTGAGTCCCGGCTGCTGAGACACGGCCTTGGAGCCACGTCTCCCGGCTTGGCACCTGTCTCAGCCCGGTGACCCCGGGCAGCAGGCTTCACCTCTCGGAGGCCCGGCTCGGTGACCGTAAGGCACATGCTGACACACCGCCTCTCTCCAGGCGCCGCCGTCAGAACCGCGTGAAAGGGGAGCTGAAGGCCCCCGATGTCACGGTCCCTCTTATCACGATGGTGAGGACGGCGTCCCTGTAGGCTCGGGTGCTACGACCGACCGGGTGGCTAAGAAACAAGAGCTCGTTCCTCCCAGCCCGGAGACTAGGAGTCTGAGCTCAAGGTGCCGGTAGGTTCGGCGTCCGGCGGGAGCCTCTCCCTGGGTCACTAATCCCATCCACGAGGCTCACCCTCACGACGGAGCACCTCCTAGAGGTAACGCCATCACCGGGGGGTAGTTTCCAGCGTGTGGATTTGGGGGGGGGGGAGGGGCACGAACCTTCAGTCTGTGGCAGCACGTGTTTTTAATATGATTTCTCGCCAGCTTGGCTTCCATACGTAGGGCAGGTTGTCCACACGTCTCCCGTAGGTCCCCGGGGGCCCGGCTCTGAGGGAGGCCCTCCGGGAATCTTTACTCCGTTAGGGACCCAGGCTGGAGACCTCAGTGCCCTCCCGCCGCCGTGGGGCCCGGCCCCAAACTCCCCCCATCCCCGCACTCTAGATTGCAGGCGCCGTGGCACATTCGGGGTCCTGGCTTCACAAGGATTCCCAGGCTCTGTGTCGACTGGGATGCAGGGAGGGGAGCCCACGCTGCAGCCAGGCCGGCCCCAGCGGCCGGGGTGCGTCCGGTCGGCCCTCCTCGCTGGCCCTGGCCTGGGGACAGGAGGAGGACTCACCCCTGACCACGCATGGGTCAGGCCAGCTCCCCACCCCCACCCCCGGCCAGGCAGCTCCCCACTCCCCCGTACCTCCCCCCTGTGCTGGGCAGATCCCCCCCCACCCTGTGCCGGGCAGCTCCCCTCCCACACTGGGCTGGGCAGCTCTCCCCCCCACCCCGCCCCGATGCGCCAGGCAGCTCCCTCGGACCTTGGTGGGGTCCCTTGGATCCAGGCTTGGGCAGCCTGCCTGATCTCACGCGAGGTCTGAGGATTTCGGAAAATGCTTAAAAGCTTCAGCTCCTTTAAGAAGATTTTCTTCATTTTGGCCCAGTGGGGTGTTTTTGGGCTGTGGGCTGCCCAAACCCTGGGTGTTTATTCGCCTGGCCGCAGGACCTGGCCGTGCTGTCCTCGTTGAAGTGGGTGTCGGGGACGTGTCCTGAGGCTCCTGGGGGTGGGGGTGCGCGCCCTCCAGCCCAGGAGGAAAAGAGGCCCGTTCGGGGGGGGGGTCTCCTCCAACAGTCAAGGTGGCCGGGCCACCACAGCCCCCGGGTGCTGGCCACCAGGGGAGTCATCGTCTGCTGGCCCCAGCCGTCCCACCCCGTCCCCCGGCACCTGCTCCCCGCACCAGGTCAAGAGGGTGTGCCCAGAGGGCGTCTGAGGGAGAGGGGTCCCCGAGGCCCAAGAGGAGGAAAACTAGCTGGGCCCCTTTAAGAATCCGCGTCGCCCGGAGGAGCGAGAAGGCAGAGCAAGCTTTGGTAAACATCTGAGGGCTTGGGTAACAACTACCAGCTGTGCGAGGGGGCGCTGGGGGGCGGGGAGGGGGGCTGGGCTGAGTGAGGTCAGTCTGGGTGGGGACGGGACAAGAACAAACGCAGGGAGGACCGAGGGCTGGAACGGGGGGAGAGTCGTGCGTTCGAGGCCAGCGAGCCGCGGCCGAGCCCCGAAGCTGCCGAACCACCTGGGCCTAGAAGCTTCCGCTGCGCTCCCGGTCACTTCCCACACCCCGCTGGGGGATCGCCAGCCCTCCCCCCACTCCCGGGGAGCCAGGCAGCGAGGACAGTGGGGGAGGACGTCTCAGGCCCCTGGGGGCCGCTTCTTCAAGCCACCCCAAGAGTCGAGTCATCCGGGTCTTTACCCAGCAGGGGTGGTGTTTGGGATCTCGCTCTGCCGCGAGTAGTACCGAGCACGGCACCCGTGAACTGCCCCTCGGCAGGGCCCTTCCCCGGACCTGCCCCTTTTGGCCCTCACCTTCTCTTGCCTGGAAGCTCGGCGGCGGTGCCCAGCCCCACGGAGCCACCGTTGTTGTTCTGTGAGCGATAGTTATTGTACCGGTAGTGACGGTACTTACATCAGCCAGGGTGCTTTTGGGAGAACGAATCCAATTCGGAAAGGCCGAGCCCCTGGAGAAGGTGTTTTGTTGGCATTAACGGGGATGTGCGCAAGCCGGGGGGCATCGTGGCTCGCCGAGCCCAGAGTTCAGCCATGTCTGGGGGACGTGGTGCAAGGCCGCCGCTCCTTTCTGCTTTCTGTGGTGGCAACTTCGTGTGCACACTGCTTCCCCTCATGGTGCCAAAGAGGCTGCAGTGGCTCCAGCGCTATGCTGCATTTAAAAGGCAGGATGAGGGGTGGCTGGGCGGCTCAGACAGTTAAGCATGCAACTCTGGGTTTCGACTCAGGTCATGATCTCATGGTTCGTGAGTTCGAGCCCCGTGTCGGGCTCTGTGCTGACAGCTCAGAGCATGGAGCCTCCTTCATATTCTGTCTCTCCCTGTCTCTCCGCCCCTCCCCTGCTTGCACTCTGTCTCTCTCTCTCAAAAACAAATAAACATTAAAAAATTTATAAAAGGCAGAATGAACCTCTTTTTCAGAACTCCTGTACTGATCTATTTCTGTATGACATATCACCCAAAATCTGGTGACTGAATCTTTTATTTTGCCCAGAAATCCGTGATCCGGGCCAGGCTCAGCAAGAACGAGTTCAGCCTTGTTCCGCGTGGCGTCAGCTGGGGCAGATCAGCCGAGGTCTGGAGGCTCCGTTTCAAGATGGCTTGCCTCCATGGTCCACAAATTGGTGTAACTCCTGGCTGGGAACTCGGCGGGGGCCCTGGACCTGGGGGCCTCAGCCCCTGCTCAGGGCGAGCTGCTCGGCCTCCCTAGCGGCGCGGCGGCTGGGTTCCCGGGAGACGGGGCTGAAGGGCACGGCATTTTTAGGGCCTCGGAAGTCACCCCACGTTATTCTCGTTGGATTCTGCTGCTGGAGGCGTCACAAGGGCCTGCCCGGCTTCGGGGGAGGGGCCGCGGAGCCCACCTCCTCCAGGAGGAACGTCGAGGCTGCTCTGACGGGGACCCCGCGGGGTGGGAGCGACGGGGTGGACATCTTGGGAAACCTCACCGGCCACAAGCCCCCATGGACGTCTTCTCCATCCTCACCGAGCCACTTTGGGGCCCATGCCCAGCAACGACCTGGTAATGCGGGCCAGGGCCTGGGTTGTGGAGCTGGGGGAGTTCCGGCGATCCCCGAGGCGTCTGGGAGGTGTGGGGAGGCGTGGGTTCCACACAGAGCCCGCAGAGCCCCCCGGAAAAGGGAAGGAAGCTCCAGATACAATCACGGTGTCCCGAGAGCCAGGTTCACCGAGCACTTCTATCCACCAGGGGCCGTGCCGAGAGCCCGACTTCTCCCCACAATGCAATAGACCGGGCTGTGGTTCTCCGCACTTACAAAACCCAAGGTTGGTGACTTGCCCAGGCTCACAAAGCCAGAAGACAGCAGAGACAGAGCCAGAGGTCAGGTCCGCGTGGCTCTGAGTCTACACTACTAAGCAGTCCGCAGCCAAGTTCAAGACTTCTGGTCTGTGGCTGAAGAAAGCAATGGGACTGTGGAGGAAGCGCGGGGTCTGGTTGCCCTGGCAGCCGTTTTGTGACCAGGAGGCAATCCGACCTGAGAAAGGAGCAGGTGCCCGGAGGAGGGGAGAACCTTGATCAAACACGGCCATGCCTGCCCTCCCTGGGGGCTCTTCAGTCGTGTGAGCCAGCAAATCCGCTTTCCCGTTGAAGACAGCGTAAGCGCGAGCACAGGTACTTGTGACTGAGATGGTCTCAGCTATCTTAACCAATACAGGAGGCTACCGGGGTATTTTCCCTGTTTCACCTGCGGGGCTGGTCTGCAGGCCAAGGGGCTTCGGAGGAGGGACCAGGCCTCAGGCATCTCTGTCCCCAGGGCCCAGCACACTGCGTCAGCCCTGCTCGGAGAGAAAGTCACCGGGAACAGGTGTGGCTCTTCCTCCAGAACGTTCAGGTGTTTGTATCATAAGCCCCTCTCTCTTCGTCGACACCTGGTGACTGTCACTCACTGCCTCTAATTTTTTTAGTTTTTAAAAATATTTATTTATTCTTGAGAGAGACAGAGCGCAAGTAGGGGGAGGCGCAGAGAGAGGGAGACGCAGAATCCGAAGCAGGCTCCAGGCTCCGAGCCGTCAGCACAGAGCCCGAACGCGGGGTTTGAACTCGTGAACCGTGAGATCGTGACCCGAGCCGGAGTCGGACGCTTCACCGGCTGAGCCCCCCAGGCGCCCCTGCTCTCGTGTTCAGAGTCCAAACGCAGAAACTGTGCGGCAACGGAGTCCCTCCACAGGCGACCCTGGCAAAAGAGGGCGGGTGCGTGTGTCTTCCCCGGGGCCGCGGGAGGAGGCCGCCTTGGTGCGGTGGATGCGGCCGCCCCCTGGAACAGCCTCGGCCCAGGACACACGGCCACCCTTCAAGGCAGACTTGTCACAAGTCACATGTCCTCCCACGGCACACCAGGAGCGCCGATACAAGAAAGCCTCCGAAACAAGTGCATTCGAGAGTTTGTCTGACGAAAGCACACCGTGGGGCCAGCTCCCTCCGGGGCCCGGGGCTGGGGGTGCCCGAGGCTGTGTCCCAGGCTCGAGGTCCTTCACCAGAAGTACCTGGCCGCGGCCCCGGCCTCAGGGGGGCCCCAGAGGGGCGGCCACCCTTCTTCACCTGCCCTCCCCCGGCTCCTGTCCTGACACCGGTTGGCCGCCAGTAAAAGAAAGCCCACGCTCGACAGGCGTAGACAGGAACGGTTAGGAAGTGTCGCCTGACAGGGAGCCCAGAAGCAGAGTCGCAGGGTGTGTCCCCCCGGGGACTCGGTGAGGCCGTGCACGCCCGTCGCTGACGGAGCACGGTTTCCTTACTCAGGGGGTGTCACGACGTTTGACATTTTCTCGCTGTCCTGAGAGGGGGACTCTCCCCATGAATGTCCCCTGTACTTCTGCTCCGTCCCGGAGTCCTTCCCCAGGAAGGGGGGTGGGTCGGATCGGTTCTGGATCTTCTCCAGCTGTCCGGCTGGCTGTGGTGGCAGACAGGATGCTGGCCGCCTGGTAGCTTTTCCTCGGGGGCGGCTGCCCGACACGGATAAATACAGACAGACGGCAAAGTCCAACCGGACTAGGCGGTGGGTACGCACCTTCTAAGGCAGTAAAGTCACCTTCGCCAAAATGACTGGACGGGTTTTTGGCAGATTGTGTGTTGGAGACAGTCTGACCTAAAACAGGAGGCTGGCAGAGGGAGTCCCAGGGCTGGTGGTCAGCGCCGAGGTCGAAGCAGGGGGGAGTGACCCGGAGGGGACAGGCGGGAGGTGGCGCTCCCCGTGCTGGTGCCGGGCCGCTTCTCGTTCCAGACGGTGGTCGTGAGCCGTGCTCACTTGGCAGGGACGGAGGGGGTCTGTGCTCCTCTCTGCACGTATGTTGTGTTTCCGTAAAAAGTGGCTTCGGTCTCTCTCTCT
Source organism: Paguma larvata (assembly GCA_030068075.1). Taxonomy (NCBI): domain Eukaryota; kingdom Metazoa; phylum Chordata; class Mammalia; order Carnivora; family Viverridae; genus Paguma; species Paguma larvata. The sequence goes on from CM057843.1 coordinate 26,802,634, forward strand.
CTGGGGGTCACATGACATTTGCTGGTTCGTCGGACCAGAGGCACCGGCCCCTCGAGCAGCTGGAGCTTGTGGGGTGACCCGCTGGAGGGAGGGGAGGGCAGAGAATTGCCATGACGCCCTGACAAGGAATCAGCAGAGGCCTTACAAATATTTTTTTTTTAGCGTGTATTCATTTTTTTGAGAGAGAGCACCTGCAGGGGAGGGGTGGAGAGAGAGGGAGACACAGAATCCGAAGCAGGCTCCAGGCTCCGAGCTGTCAGCACAGAGCCCGACGCGGGGTTTGAACTCAGGGACCGTGAGATCATGACCTGAGCCCGAGTCGGACGCTGAACTGACCGAACCCCCAGGCGCCCCCAGCAGAGGCTGTAGATCTGAGCCCCCAGCACCTCGCAGTGGGCGAGCTGCCCGCCTTGCGTGTGGCTCCCTGCGCGTGGGGACGAGGGCCGTGGCGTGTTCGGTGACGCTCCTGAGCCGTCCTGGGGAGGCGGGCGGTGTGGTCACAGAGCTGAGGACGGCCGTGCCGTGTGCCCCCTTCTGGAGCTCGGGCTGGCCCTGGGACTCTCTGCCTTTCTGAGACCGTCATACCCTGCTTGGGGCTTGCGGCCGGCGCACCGACCTCAGGTGGATGCCTCGTGTCATGAGTCACCCGAGTCAGGGCTGCCCGTCCCTCAGGCCACAGACGCAGGGAGCACGGTGGCCGCGTTATTTCACAACAGCCGTGCAGAGAGGACAGTGGGGGAGACTTCCGGGCCGCAGGGCTCTGGACGCTTCCTGCGGTCGGGTGCCATCAGCTCTTGGCGGCTTGTTCTCTGTCCTGCGGCCGGGGGTTGGGAGGACGGACGATCTCAGCGGCGGCGTTGGGAGAGTGGCCCAGCCCCCGCCTCGTTCTTGTCTTCCTCCACCGTGCCCCACACAGGGCGGCCCTCGTCCCTCCCTCGTGGGGAGGGGTGCTGGCACACGCGAGGGGGGCACCTGGGCGCCGAAAGCACTCAGCCTCGCGGGGACGAGCTGACGTGTGGTGGGCGACGCTCAATCCGGGCCGCTTGTCCCCTCTCGGAGAATGTGGCTTTCAGGGGGACCCCAGATCCGTGAGGGAGGGTGAGTAGGCGGAGCACAGGGGGTCGTAGCCCCGCGAGCGTTCATCACACGCTTGTCCAAACCCATAGACGGAACGTCGGCAAGACGCGTCCGCGTGTGCACCGTGGACTCTAGTTAATAATGAGATCATCAGGGCGCCCGGGCGGCTCAGTCGGTTAAGTGTCCACCTTCAGGTCACGATCTCGCGGTTCGTGGGTTCGAGCCCCGCGTCGGGCTCTGTGCTGACGGCTCGGAGCCTGGAGCCTGCTTAGGGTCCTGTGTCTCCCTCTCTCTCTGCCCCTCCCCTGCTCACGCTCTGCCTCTCTCTCTCTCAAAAATAAAAACATTTAAAACATTAAAAGAATAATAAAACATTTTCATCATTTCAGAAAGGAAACCTGTACCCTTAGGTGTGCCCCGCCATCTCCCTCCCCTCCCCTCCCCTCCCCTCCCCTCCCCTCGGAGCCTGGCAGCCCGAATGGACTCTGTCCCTACGGACCTACCTGTCAGATGGAGGGCACCAGGCGGTGTGTGGCCGCGCGTGGCCGGCTCCTGGCACGTTTGTGAGGCTCGTCCCCGTTGTCACGGGGGTCGGTGCTCCGGTCTTTTCCATGACCACCTACCATTCCACCTTACACACACCCTCATTCTTACCCGGTCCCCACGGGGTGGCCATCGTGGTTGCTCCCACCTCTCTTTCCGACGAATCCGCCCTGCGCCCCGAAGCCTCTCCAGCCGCTAACCACTGCTCACCGCTGTCTCCCCAGCCCCCGCTGCGTGCCCGGCTCCGAACTGCGCTCTTGCTCATGCCGCGACGGCGGGGGGGGGGGGGATCTCCCCGGCCCCAGGCGGGCGTGGTACGTGCTATCGTGTCCATGTTACGGAGGGGGACGCTCGGGTCCAGAAAAGGAAGGAGACTGGCCACAGTCCTGCAGAAGGAGGACTCTGACACAGGTCCGCTCTGCGACCGAGTCCCCCTGGGATTTGGCGTGTCGGCATTGAGCCCTCGTCCAGGTGGGTTAGGTGTGTTTATGGGTCTCCTCAAACTACAAGCCCCTTCAGGGTAAGGACCCCGTCCCTTCGGTCTTAGACCTGCCATCGTGCTGGATGTTCCTCACACGTGCGCCTGCAGGGCTCTTGCTGGTGTGCGGTCTGGGGGGGCCCCAGGCTTTGCCTCTGCTCGGCATCCTTTTCCCTCACCGGCCTCCTGGCTACAGGACGGGCACGCGGGTGGGGCCTGGCCAGTCCCGGCCCTGGACTCCACTGGCCACAGTGATTGGCTCAAGGATGGGCATCGGATCCGAGCCTGGCCAATCGGAGGCCTCCTTGGGTATTTTGCCATAGCAACGGCTGAGGCCACCTGCTTGCTCTTAGCGACTGGGAGCTATAGGACCATCCAGCCTGAGCTGCTGCTGGAAACTTCCTCCTGCCTCCCGGGGACAGCCTGCCTCAGAATGCCATGCAGACGTTAGAAACGGTGCTGCAGGAAACCGTTAGGTGACACAGAAGGATGTCCACGACACCTTCTCGGGTTTCGAGTAGCAAGCTACAACATAGAACGTTCATTCCTCGCTCTACGTGTGCTCCTGTGTGTGCAAAAACGCACACACACACACACAACCTTTAAAAATGGACGTCGGGGGTGCCCGGGGGGCTCAGTCGGTCGAGTGTCCGACTTCAGCTCAGGTCGTGATCTCAAGGTTCGTGGGTTCGAGCCCCGCATCAGGCTCTGGGCTGAACACTTGCTCAGAGCCCGGAGCCTGCTTCGGATTCTGTGTCTCCTTCTCTCCCTGCCCCTCCCCCACTCGCACTGTGTCTCAGTCTGTCTCTCAAAAATAAATAAATGCAAAAAAAAAAAATTAAAAAAAATAAGGACGCCAGATGCCAAAATGTGAGCAGTGTTTCTTTCTGACCCTATGACTCATCATACTTTTTCTTTCTGTTCATCTGAACTTTGAAGGCTCGGCCTGTTGGAAGTGGGCATGGTTCCGTGTGAGTCCTTTCGAGTGCCTTCCTCCTCGGGATTTTCAGGTTTGGCCTGAGCCGTGTCCTTTTGGCCCTTTTAGAGCCCTTTTCCAACAATCCCCTTTCCTGCCCCGGTCCCGGGCCCTCCCCACCCTCGGCCTCTCTGCTCACCCCCTCGGCCTCCCGGACTGGCCGTCCAGCTGTGCCTGAGTGACGCCATCCCCCAGTGTCTTCCGGACCCTCGGAGAGAGCCAGGCCTCCCCCCCCACCTCCAACCCGCCCTGCTGGGTGCTGTGTTTTCATTCGAAGCTCACAAGGAACCTGCAGAAAATATTTTCTTTGGCAACCGATTAGGGAGTAGCAGCCCTGGACATGCCTTTCCGGCGACGACTGAGCCTCACGGCTGCCCCGGGGGCCATGGCCACGGGCAAGGCCAGGGTTTGGGCCTCACCAGCTTGAGTAAGATTCTCTCACCCATCAGGTTCTGGGACATCCCAGGGCCCCAGGGCGCCCTTCTGGCCCACCGAACCCCTCCCAGGCCATCATGCCAGGGAGTGGGCCTCTGGCCCTCCAGAGCCCCACCCCTGAATGCCTTCTCCCGCTGCCAATGGGTTCAAGGGTATGAGGGTCTCACAGGCGGGGAGTCCAGGGCCGTACGTCCCCCTCCCCGCCTAGTGTCTCCTCATGGGGGCACGGCCTTCCCTCGCTCTTGGAGGGGCTGTCCTTCAGATCCAGGCCCTGTCCAGCCAGCTGGTGCTGGGGCCACAGCCATCAAGCCGTGCGTGGGCAGCCACCTGACCCTGGATGGCCGGTCAGATCCACACACTGATAAGAATGGGACCCTAACGAAGACTGAACTGGATGACAGGGGGTGAACCAAAGGACCAGCAGGTTGTGGACAAGCAGCCGGGTCAGAGGAGCCGGGGCAGGGGGCGGGGGGAGGGGAGTGGTGGGCAGAGTCACCCAGGGGAGCAGGAGGAGAAGGGGGTGAGGAGCCCTGGGGGCTCTCAGGTCCCGGAAGTACGGCTGCACCTGTCAGTCTCCCGACATTCTCTGCTTCCTCCCAATAAAGCCCACTTTAGTTAAAACTATCTCACCTGGATGTGTACTCCTTCGAGCCCAAAGATCTAGACGGGTTACAGTCGGGGCACCTGTCCCCAGGTGGGAAGAGCCTTCCTCATCCGCCTCCAGGCAGAGGGAGTCTTCCTCCAGTTCCCCCACTGCTGGCTGGGAAGCCCCTTTTGCTGCTCCTACCCAAGGGCATTGGGCTCTTGAAGAAAGAGCTTCCCTGCCCCCCCCGACCCCCGCAACCATGGTGTCCAAGGAATGGGTTCAGCGCAGAGGGGCCTTCCAGAATTCGAGCAGAAGTCACTGGGCAGCCTAGTTCGGTGGACCTGACTGGACAGGTGGCTGGTGGGAAAGAAAAAGGCAGCAGGGCTGGGAGTGTGGTGGGTCTGGGTTCGAACCCTGGGTGTACGCAGCCCGCTCTTTGTTTGCTGGCCCCTTCACGCCGATGGCGTCCGGGACTCTCCACGCCCTGGACACCTTCCGACAAGTTCCTCGGGACAGTGCCGCTGGGAGGGCCCCAGTTTTCCCAACCAGGAAGCAGAGATGAGAGAGGGTAAGCGATCGTGCCAAGCCCCTCAGCTGGTGATGGGAGGGATCCCCTGATTTTTCTGAGTCGGGGGAGCCGGTTTTGCCCTAAGAGAAGGAAAACAGTCTTGTGCTAAGAGAAACGTCGTAAAATAAAGCTAACCTGCTTTTGTACACAGAGGGAGAACAGATAGCCCTTCAAAAAATAAAAAAAAACTGCTCTCCCCGCATGTACCCAGGAAGGACAGCATCTGGGATTTGCTTCAGAAGAACCTGCCGGGGCCGGGGCCAATGAGCCGATGGTTCTCGAAGCTGGAGATGGGTGGTTCTCTCTCCATGTGAGTATGCTCGCCCGGCTTCATAACAAAACGTATTTTTTAAAAGTAGCAAGAAGGACCGCGGCCAGGATGGAGAAGCGGTCCCTCAAAGGATGTCGAGGTGCAGACAGCGAGACCCGAGTCCCGCCAGGAAGGGAGCCCCGGAGCCTCTCCCCGCGGCCCGCCGCCAGCCGCGCCCCCCGCCCCCCGCCCCTGCCTGTTAACTCCCTTGCGGTCCAAGAACCCTCGGCTCTGGGTAATACGTGTGCGTTCTCTCGGCAGGACATGTGTTTCCAATCATTCCGCTCGGCAGTGAGTCACCACCGACGGCTGCTGCCTGTCTGTCTCCCACCTCGTACCTTCAGATCCGCCATGACGGCAGCCCAGGCCCCGCTCCCACCCCGGGTCTGCGCTCAGCCCCCCAGACCACCCGCCCCCGCCGGCGCCCTCGCTGCGCCACCTAGCACCCGCACCTGCTTGTACTCGCTTCTGTCTGCGTTTCTGCGAACGGCCGGTTGCTGCTGTGGGACGAAACGGGCCACGTCTGTTCCCTCTGGGCGCCCGGCACCTGCGCAGGCCTGGCGCTGAATCGACAAACGGACAAATGGGCTCGAATCGTAAGAAGCAGGGAGTCGAGGGGAAGACGCAGGGAGCCTGGGGCGTCCGGGCCGTGGGTGCTGAACAGGTCATGTCTATCTCTGCCCCCTCCCCTTAGGGTGACCCACTCCCCACTCGAGTCCACTGGGCACCGCCTTCGGCTGGCCGGGCCCGCTGCCTGGGGCACAGTGAGGAGGGATCTCAGGCCACCTCCAGGCTCGGTGGGGAAGGAGTGCTCCGGTCTGCTGGAGGTCGGGGGTTGGGGAACACGGGCATCCCCCCACTTCCCCAAGGAATCAGACCACAGTCCGGTGTGACGGGGAGCAACAACGGGGACCCACGGCACCCTCGGTGCTGGAACATCGACCCCCCCAGGGGCATCCAGGTCACACGTGTGCGGGGAGGGGTGCCGAGAATGCAAGGGACGCTCAGAGGTGGCTGGCTACTAGCCTTGTTGCTGGGGCCAAAAACACCTAGGAGGGAGCTCGGGGTCCCCGGGAAGAGGAGAGAAGCAGGAGGATGGGGCACGGACCGCTCCGCTGGTCCCACTGCCTCTGGGGGCCGGACGGGCCCTTTGGTGGCAGACGCAGGCACCGAAGAGTGTGGAGCCGGGCAGCCTCTCCCGGCCGAGGAGAGGGCGAGGGTGCCCGTGGGCCAGACCCGAACTCCAGAAGCCGGCTGGAGACGGCCGTGAGGCCCCAAGGAGCCGGTTTCTCCTTGCCTTTCTCGTGGCACTGCCGGTTCTGATCTTTGTGTCGATGACCGGGGCTCCCCCCCAGCCCCTGCTCTGCTCTTTCTGTGGTTCTGTCCTTTCAGCTCAAGGTTGAACGAGCGCCCTTAGGAATTCTCACCCCGTGCTCCCCGGATGCCGTCTTGGGGCTGGGACCTAGCCCGTGCATGCCAGGGCTGGTCACGGAGGGAGGGAAGTGGACTGGAATCTGAAGCCGGTGAGAGCCTGGACGGGTGTTGGCCACGGAGAGAACCTGAAGCATCCCTGAGAAGAGAGGGCCAGAGGAGGGGAGGGGAGGGGAGGGGAGGGAGGGGAGGGGAGGCGAGGCAGGAGAACAGGAAGAAAAAGAGGATGGGGAGAGGGAAGGAGAGAGAAAGGAAATTCTTGGGCACAGTCCTAATCATAGCCTTGAAATGGCATTTACTGCTGCACTCAGCATGGGGACGCCAGCCAGCGCTGCCAAACCAGCCCCCCTTCTGTTTGGATTAGGCGATGACATCATGGCCGCGGCCAGTCACTGCCAGCACCAAAGCAGCGGAGAGAGAGCGGTGGGGGGAAACCTGAGCCTCCAGTCCCTCGGACTTCCAGGGAGGGGAACCTGAAACCAGCAGAAGTCAGTCTCAACGCACCCCTGCTGAGCTGGGCCCGAGGGTCCCTGGGCCGCCCTGCTCCCTGCACGGGCACATAGTCCCCGGGTCCCCGGCTGCGGCTGCCTCCCAGAGCAGGCCAGGGCTGGACAGAGCCGCGCTGGGTTCCTGTCTCCGCTCTGCTCGCTGGCCCTGCTCCCCGACCCGCCCGTGGGAAGGAAGCACATGACACATGCCGGGGGCCAAAGGCAATGGTTTGGGCACGAGAGAACACAGAGCAGCCGGCCCCGGTTAGGTTCCCCCTGCTCTGTTTCGTGGGAACGAGGTCAAAGTGTGTGTCGGCGGAGAGCCTCGCGCTGGGGGCCTGTCCCCTGGGTGTTTCTCGAAGGTCGGGAGACCCTTCTGCGTCAGAGTCCAGGTGGAGAGAAGTTTGCAAAAGGCTTCCGCGGAGGGGACAGGGCAGTGGCGCCAGCCTGCGCCCCCCCCCCCCTGGGGAAGTGTGTGTGCTGGCTGCTCCCAGACAGCTCAGAGGTGGCCAGTGACTTCACGGGCTGCCTGCTCCCCAAGCGACGGCCTCCCTCGCACCCTCCCTCCCTCTTTCTGGAGTCACCGTAGACGATCAGAGCAGCACGGGCAGGGCAGGCGGTGTTGGGACAGCTGCCCGGCCCCGTGGTGGAGGCTGTGCCCTGCAGAGCGGGCGGGCATGCGAGGTGTGGGTGCCCGGCCACCGGCTGCCGGTCCCCCTGGGGGCGCCTGCCTGGGAGGAGCGGATGGAGGTGACTTGAGAGGAGGCAGACAGTGAAGGAGAGAGAGGCTGAGCCCCTGCCTCTGCCCTGCGGGATGGCATAAAACAGAGCCTCGGATGCAGCAAAGGAAACCGCACGGGGAGGCAGGGGCCAAGGGCGGCGTAGGTGACCGAGCGAGATCACCGCAGGACCTGGCGCCAGGACGGCCCCGAGAGAGCCACACGGAGAGTCTAGAAAAAGTCCAGATCTCGGCCCCAGGAAGCGTGTGTCGAGTCTGCACCCGCAAATTGCGTTCCCCGCCCCGGGGGCAGGACAGGCAGTTCATCTGGGTCGCCTGGGTCCCAGAACCTAGAGAAACTCCAGGAGCTTTCTGGCGAACACCTGCTTACGCACTCCGTCCGTGCGTCTACGTCATTTCACGTGAATGCAATACCGTGCGTTACTGTTTTCTCAGAGACACTTGCGGAAAACAACCCTTGAAATATTCCTTGCCCGCCATCTCCCCGGAAGCCCATGTGGCCAGGCGGACGGGCCATCCCGCACGGCCGTGGCCGGGTCACGCGCACTGACATGGCCACGTCCCGAGAGCACGGCCTACCAAATCGGAGTCTTGTTTATCTGTCTCTGCATTTTGCTTTTCTCAAGCCCAGAGATTTTTATCGGTTTCCCTGAGCTCGCAGTTATCACCCAGGCAGCTTGGGTCCCACCCAGGGACATTAGGCAATGTCTGTAGACATGTTTGGTTGTCACAGCTTGGGGGCGGGGGGACCCTCGGCATTCAGAGGGTGGAGACCGGGGATGTTGCTCAACAGCCTCGCAGCGCACAGGGCGCCCCCCCCCTCCCCGCCGAGAGCAATCCGGCCCAGAGATCAGCGCCCCTGAGGCGGAGAAGCCAGCCCTGGCCGCAGAGGGTTAAGCATTGAATTCCTGAGGAGACATGAATGCGGACGGTCCCTATGGTGTCCACTGCTGGTCATTAAGATGCCGACTGCGCAGAGAGCCGCAGCCCATCGTCGGGCCGCAGTCGGCCCTGCCTCTCTTGACTCAGCCTCCCGTCAACACGGATGTCCTGTTGTAAACAGCCCCACCAAGGAACACGGAGGCCAGCGTCTGGGCGGTGGCCGGGCACCACCTGCCTACTGTGGCCACGAGTCGGATGCCCAGAGCGGACTGGGGCCCATCGTGACCCTGGTCCCTCTCTGGGGGCCGCGAATCACACGACCACAGAAACCCCCTAGGTGGCCCGGCGGACGGACACGCCGCCCACCTCCCCGCAGGGCCGCCCCCTCCCCACCGCCCGGGGAGCTGCCGGAGACAGTCCTGCTATTCTGCATCCCGCCTCCTGGGCACGCGGCGCCAGGGGTAACGCCTGTCCGTCACACGGAGCGTCTGGCTCTCTGGAACCTGCCGGAAGGAGGTGGGGGGGCTTCAGCTCCGCTCCAGCCGGAGGAGACCCGCTCCCGGAGCTCTCCCGGCACTGGCTGGACAGAGCCGGGCTCCGCCGGGCCCGCCGCCCGGCCGAGGCCTGTGAGCTCATTCTGACTCTGTTTACCTGACAGGAGCAGGAGGGAGGAGCCACTGGCATTTCCTCCTGGCTCCGGACAGCGTTTGCTCTGCCAGGCCGAGTCCAGGACACGTTGGCTGGGTGTGCCCGACACGGGTGGGACGGGCAGCGGCTCTGGGGGACCTTGCGTTGGAAAAGTCTCTTGCGGGGCGGGGGGGAGGCAGGGGTGAGGTGCGTGTGTCTGGTGGACGGTGGGGGGCCCAGGAGTGTGGGCTGAGGGTCCCGGAAGTCCCCCTCCCCGGCTGGCCTGGAAAGTCTGCTCCCTCCTGTCTATCCTAAGCCTCAGCCTGGAATCAGGCTCAGGGGGCAGACACGAGCCGAAGCGCAGCAGGCCGTAATCAGAACGGATCCCCGGGAGAAGGGGCCGAGGCCCCCTGCGTGGCTCCCCCGCTGGCCCACTCCCCAATATCAAGATAGAGGAGGCGAGGTAGGAGCGAAGGCGGCCGAGGGAGGTACCAGCCCCCTGGGGCCTCTCCCCTCGGCACTCCGCCTGGACAGTGGGCCGTCAGGACCCTGTCCTCCTCCTTGGGGGCGTGGCCAGAGCGCGGCCTCGCCTGGATGGTGGTGTCCTGAATCCCGCAGTGGAGCCCTCTTGGCGATGGAGCGCGTGTAAGTGCATCTCGTTGACATCGGGAGCCAGGTCTAATCTACTCCTGCCTCCAGCACCTTCCTTATCTGCGGCCTCAGTTTCCTGAGCCGGAAGACGGCACTGGGAGGAGCAGGTCAAGGACGTGGAGAGGAACAGAGAGGCATCGGGCGGGCGGCAGTCAGAAGGCTGGAGCGGTGACGCGGAGCTGGGAGGCGGGGACGGGGTTTCGGGGACTGCTCCGTCCCTTCACCTGCTGGGCCCGCGTGAGAGTCATGTCATGTTCGGTGGCTCTCGGTCACAGCCAGCACATGCCCCAGATGTTAGAGACCAGCTCGGCCATTCAGAGCCATCCATCAGGGAGCGCGTTTAATCGCCATCCTGTGGAGCCGGAAGCTCGGTGGGGCCCGCGAGGTGGCTGGGCTGCCGCGTCTCAGCCGCGCTGGCGCCCTCCGCCTCCACTCCAACCTTTCAGAAGTACCCGCGCTGCCCATCTGCTCCAAACCCTCCAAAAGCTCCAAACTCGCTCAAAAGTAAAGGGTGTGGCCCCTCCCCTCCCAGCCCCTCTGACAGCAAACAGGTCCTAGCTGGCCCCTTTCCCTCACTTGCTCCACCTTCACTGGCTCAGGGGTCTTTCCACCCGCTGCCCATGGGACTGTGGTCCGCTCGGCGGGTTTCTGAACACTCCGCTCTTAGGCAGTGTCCGCCTGCAGATGCTCCCGTGAGCACTGCTGATGGAAAGGAGGGAGGAAGGCCAGGGCTCTTATCCCCACCCTGGGGCAGCCGGCTGGCCCTGCCCCCCTGCTTGCGCTGCCATCAACCTCCCCCTGGGATGCTCATCACCCTCACCCATACCTGATCGCTCAGGTGCGTGTCCGGCCTGAAAGACAGGGCGCCCCTAGGTTACCTGTTTCATAAACTGACAACTCGATTTTGGATTCTGCAAAGTTCAGCAGCATTTCGGTTCCACTTGTAATAAAGGAACAATGCGGGGCGGGGGGAGGCAAAGGCCATCGGCAGGCCCCGTGTTACAGTTTTCCGGATTCACAACTGAGGAGTTAGCATCCGACACCGTCTCCCAATGACACAATTCGATCTGAGGCGAACAAAAGCTGGAAGAGTGACTTTGGACTCGTTCGGGTGCTAAAAATAACCACTCTGCTTATTTAACTTTGCTCCCAGTTGTGTGCTGCAAAGCACACACAAACAGAAAGAAGAGGTTTTCTCCCAGCCTTTCAGTACTTTCCGTTTCCTGTTGAAAGTCAGCATCACACAATTTCATGAGCAACTACCCCTTAACTGTGGCCTTTTCCTGCACTTACAGCTCTCCGTCTAGATAACAAACGCCCTGCGGGCAGGAGAGAGGTTCCGCGTATTGTGACAACACCAACCACGGAGGGGTTGGGCAGCCTCAGGGACAGGTACGCAGGGACCCTGGTGGCCACGCTTTGCATGCCATCTGCACCGCCAAGATCCCGGCCTTTCCTGGAACACAGAACTGTTTTGGGAAAAGTCCTTCAGTCCCACATTTGTGGGCTAAGGGAGGAAACTGTGAGCAGAGCCCAGCAAATGCTTTCCGTCCAATCCAATTGCGTGCTGGACTCCAAGGCCCACCTCCCCCTGGCTCTTGTTGGCTGGTCAAAAATATGGCCAGTTTATATAAAATCCTGTTTTGTTCATAGTAACCACTCCCCCTCCCCCTCCGTCTGAACTAGCCAAGCGCACTTAAAATTCTAAGACCTCCGTTTGAGAGAGGAATCTTCAGTGAGCTTCCCGAGGCCACCTACCAAGCGGGGCATGGGCAGGGGGCGGCAAGGAGTGACCCCTGCCCCGAAGCACACATCCCTTTGGCTCAATCCCTAGCTAAGGGACCCCAGGGCTGGAGGAGAATCAGGCAGTGGAGGGGAAGGGGCAGTGGGCGGGCGCCCGGTGCCCTTGAGGGGTGGGCTGCGAGTCCCAAGTGCTGAGTCAAGGCCCCGTGGGCGCTGCCCTCCCCGCAGCTGCCACCCCAAACTCGGGCGATCTGGGGGACGCGGCGGGGGGGGGGCGCTGCGGGGCGCGGCCCGGGGGCCAGGTGCGCAGCTGCGGGCCTCCAGACGTGTCCGCCGGTCTGGGCACAACAAAGCCGAGTTTGGGGGAGGGCGGGGAGGCGCGGGAGGCGCGCGGGGAGGGGGCGGCCCGGAGCTGCCGGAGCCGCATTGGCCGCCCGCCGCCGGGGGGCGGAGCCGGCACGCCTCGGAGCGCAATAAAAGGCCGGCTCGGCCCGCGCCCGCAGCGCACGCATCCATAGAAGGCAGTGGAAGGCTCCGGCGCCGGGTCGCGCGCTTGCTCGCCCGCCCGCCCGCCTCGCCGCCCCCACCCGTCTCCTCGCCGCCGCGTGAGCCGCGCCCCACGCCCCGCGTCCCCCTCTCCGGCCCGCGACCGAGACCCGGGAAAGTTTGTGCGGGCGAGCGCGGGCCAGGTGCGGAGGGCGCGCCCGCGGAGCGCAGCGAGCCCCGCGCGGCCCCGGCGTGCCCAGAGGCCAGCGCCCGCAGAGCCGGCGGAGGCGGCCGAGCCCCGCGCCCCGCGCCCCCGCCCGCCATGGGCTCCGCGGCCCGCAGCCTGCGGCTCGCGCTGGGCCTCCTGCTGCTGGGGACGCTGCTGCGCCGTGCCGACGCCTGCAGCTGCTCCCCGGTGCACCCGCAACAGGCGTTTTGCAATGCAGACGTAGGTAAGGACCGCGACCCCGCCCCGCCCCGGCCGGGTGCCCGCCTCCCCGAGGGTCCGCGGGCGCCCCGCCCGCCCGCAGCCTGCCGAGGGGCCCACGCCCGTACCCTGGCCCTCGGGCCTTCTCGAATCCTGCAAGTTGACGCCAGAATCGCACTTTCTTTTTCTCCTTCCGTCTTCCTTTCTTTGCTTCTCTGCCGAGATGCTTCTCGACCTCAAAATTCCACCGAAATTCCGCTGCAGCTCCAGCCCCAGAAAAGGGAGCCAGGGAACCGATCAGGTTTTGGCAGGCGGAGGGCCCTGGGATGCCAGCGCGGGGGGGGGGGTGGGGATGGGGGGGGTGGGGGACGACACAGTGTGGGATGGGGGGAGTTCCGGCCCTGGGGGGGCTGGAGGACTGGGGACCCCGGGAGAAACTTTCACAGATGAGATGAAGCTGGCCTTCTGTGGCCTGGGGCTGAGTGGGGAAGGGCTTCTCTGCCTGGGCCTCTCCCACCAGCCCGGTTTGGGGGCTCACCAGACTACACTGGGGCAGAACGAAAGCTTCCCTCCTCTGGCCAGCTTCCGGGGGCTCAGAGGGGCAGCCCACAAAGGCAGATAGGGCCCCCAAAGCAGCTCCTCGCTCTGTGCCCTGCCCAGGAGGCACCAAACACAGGGCCGTCGGACAGCCGGGGGGCGGGGGGGGGGGGTCCTTGAGTGGTTTGCACCGGGTGACTGCTTTTTCAGGACACCCACAGAAACTGGGGGCTTTGGGGCAAGTGGGGTTGTGTGGCTGCTTAGAATTCTCAGAAAATATGTTCCCCTCAGGACTCCTTGCCTCCCAGTGGTGGGAGCGGCAGGGGAGGGAGGAGGAGCCTCTTACTGGTTCTGATCCACGCAGGGGCTGGGATGAGTGGGGAGAACCCAGCAGAAATGGGAGGAACCAGCAGGGCCCCGGGGCATTTCCATGCAGGCCCTGGTGAGTGAGGGTCAGCCAGGTTTTCCTGGGGTAAGTTCGGTTGAGCCAGAAGGGACAGATGCCCAGCAGGTGGACCCCGGCAGCACCCTTCCCCCCACCTCACCCCCGGGTTTCCTAGCAGGTTTATGCTCTGCTCCCAAATCTCAGCCAGCCGGGCGTCCGGTTGCCAGGCGGAGGTGGTAGGGCTGGCTGCCCTCGCCTGCGCGGACGCAGAGCCAGGGTCTCTGGGTTTCTTCTGCTGTCAGCCATGCCCTCCTGACCTCCCCGCACCCCCGCGGCTGCTGGCCACACCCCAGTTGGCCCTCTTAGCTGTTGCCCGGCCCAGGAAGTCTTCGGCTGGTTCTTGCCTGAGGGCAGCACGTGGCTCTGGCCACCTGGGCGTGGAGCGTGGTCCCTGCTTAGGGACTGGTTTTCCCTCAAATCCGAGTCGGGGGACATAAGGTTGGCTCCCCCATTTGGCTTTGGTGCTCAGCAGGGTTTGAGGGCAATGCACAGAGGATCTGGGGCGTCCGTGGGAGTCCCGGCCTGGCCAGGCCCCTTTGCTAAGAGCGAGGCCGTACTTCTGACCATCAGGCTGTGGGGCGGGATGGTCCCAAGGCCCAGAAGGAAGCGAGTCCTGTAAGGTGCTTGGGCTTGGTTCGCAGGAGCCAGCCAGAAGGGGCTGGGCCTGGAGACCACCTCACACTCTTGGGCTGCATAGGGAGAGTTCCCGGCCACGTAGTGGCCCAGGAGGCTGAGGCAGCAAAGGACTGGCGTCAAGGGGCTTCTGCGTGGGTCCTTTCTCCTCTGCCTGGATCTCCTGGGCATTTGTGTGCAATTCTTCCAATCAAAAGCATCCAAGGTCCTAAACTTTTAACCCCATCCCAGCTCAGAGGCCAGTTGGGGTACCAACGCCAAACTTGGATTGCAACGCCCAGTCCGTTAGACTCCTGTGGCCACTGTAGCGAATCGCCACAAACTGGGAGGGCTTAAAACAACACGAATCACTTCTCTCACAGTTTAGGGGGCCCGACGCCCCAAATCAAGGTGCGGACAGGATTGGCTCCTTCTGGGGGCCCCGTGGGGGGACTCCGCTCTAGGTCTGTCTCCCGGCTTGCCGGCCGGCTGCCGGTGCTCCTTGGCTTGTGGACGCGTCACTCCAGCCCGCACTCTGTCTGTACGTGGGTTTCTCTGTGCGCGTGTCTGTCCAAAACTCTCTCTTCTTAGAAAGACCCTGGTCCCTGAGTTTGGGGCCCACTGGAAGCCAGCATGACATCATCTCAACGTGACCACATCTGCAGAGACCCTATTTCCGAATAAGGTCACGCACACAGGTTCTGGGTGGACCCGAATTTTTAGGGGGAAGCGCTTCACGCCGGGCCGCCCCAGTCGGCCCCTCTGTGTTCGGTCTCCTTGGGATACAGAGAGCCGAGACCCCCCAGGGTGGCCGTGGAGTAAACCTCACGGCGAAGGCCACGGCCCTTCTGTGTCTGCTTCTCCTTTAAGTCCTGCTTGTATCCCCCACTCTGGCCCAGAACAGAGGTGCCTGGGGCTCTTTTAGAGATCACTCAGGTCTGGGTCGCTTTGTTAATACAGGGTCTGGCCTGGACCTCATTTCTCATCGTTTTAAAAGCTCCACAGGTGATCCCGTGCCACTACGGCCGGCCGTGGCTGTGGCCGTGGCCCAGGGGCCCGTGAAGGGCGATGGCCTCACGCACGCCGGGGTTACTAAACGCTGACCTTGAATGTGGGGTGCTGGCTCCTTTAATTGTTGGCTAGACGCAGCCTTGTTAACTGGCTTGGTGTCTACGGGAGGCAGTTGGCTTAAGAAATCGTCCGATCTCTGTCCGCCAGTGTACGGATTTCTGGGAGTTTGTGGGACCGGAACTGTGGTCAGCAAAAGGAGCCCGTGATGAGGTGGTGACTTTTAGGATGCAGGGCGCAGTAGGTAAGACCCGGGTCCCTCCTGGAAGGCCTTGTTCCCCGTCCTTTCCAGGAAAGTGCGGACAGACGGGAAACGTTTCCTGTCTCCGCTCTGCTCCCCGTGTGCTGCTGGCCCGCCTCCTGCCACCTCACGGAGCCCGTGGCCATCTACCGCCAGCCTGCCCAGCCCCCCGGGACCCGGCCACAGACCAGCTTTGGGCTTGTTCTTCAGGCAGGGACCACCAGGGACAGAGCCCCCGGTTACTTAGCCAGCTGACAGACTTAGCCAGTTCGGGCTGGTTTCTGGAGTCCCGGGTAAATCCGGGAGCTCCCTGGCCCTGGCGAACAAAACCCCACTTCTGGCTTGGGGGGCAGTGCCCCAGGCCACGTGGCTCCAGAAGAGTGGCCCACGGTGGCCTCTTTCTCAGGGGGTTCCCCTCTCCAGACTCTGCTCGCGGCAAGCCCTCTGGTGATCGCCGGCACCCGATGGAGAGGGGCCCGCTGCCCGGGCCACTTGCTGTTTGCCGGGGCGCGCGGGCCAGACCGTGGCCCCCTGCAGAAAACACACGCACGCGTTCAGACGTGGCCGTGTGCAGGAAGAGCAAGGCAGATAAGACGTTGGATCAGGTCGTAAGCCCAAGGGGGCCGGGCGGGGGTGGCTCTCTTTAAAACCGCCGCTGGCGATTCCTCCGGTAGAGTGCCTGCTTCGTTTGCGTAGTGTGCGTCCTTTCATAGCGGGCTGTGTTTCGACAAGCCGTTACGAGGGGCCGGCTCCGCCCCACGCGAGGTAAGGGAGAAGCGAGGCATTGTCCCCCGCCTCAGGAGGGGAGCACTGGATGCCAGGGCCAGGCCGTGTGGAAGTGGCTTTGAAACGGTGTGTGTCAGGGCGGGCCCAGCCCTTGCAGCCCCCTGCCCTGCAGCCCCCAGCCCCCAGCCCCGCAGCCCCCAGCCCCCAGCCCTGATGGCCAGACTCCAGGTGTTTTGGGGAAATGATCAATCAGGTACCTAGTGCGAAAGTAGGGGATGCATTCTCAGGATGTGGAGGTGGCAGGTTTTGAAAGAAGGGGATCGCGGGGGTGGGAGGGAGAGGGGGACCGGCGTCCCTAGGCCCAGTTTTGGACAGTGTCCCTGGAAGGATGCCTTCTCCCAAGGGAGTCACTGGAACCTGGGTTACCGGCGGTCCCCGGGGTTGGGAGACAGAAGGGCAGAGATGTACCCTAGACAGGGGCGTGCGGGCGTGGCCGGTGGGTGGAGGGAGCTCTCCCCGCGCCGCCGCGGTACCCGCCCGAGGAGGCAGCCTGCAGCCGGGGCCCGCTCCGTCCTCGGGAATTGGCGGTTGTGGCCTGTGGTCCGTGAGCTGCAGGTGGGCTGGGTCCCTGCCTCACCTCTCTGCTGTCTCAGCTGGGTTTCCGGTAGGACCCCGTGCAGGGGTCGGCGGGGCGGGAAGGGGCACGCAGCCACCCTGGCCCGGGTGCAGGGCCACGGATCCGATGCCCGAGGATCTGCAGCAGTGGGGGAACCTCTCCGATTCCCAAATGGTTGAGAGACCTACCTGGAGGACCCTGGCAGCCTGAGGGGCAGGAAACAGCAGGAGAGAGAAGGGCCCGGAGGAGACTGGGGCGGGAAGAACAGCGCAGTGGGCGGAGCCAGTGCTTCTCCCCGGCACCACCGGATGCTCCCTCTCCCTTCCACGCCCATGCACGCGCACAGGGGACCAAGGGCAGGTGGCCCGTAACTAGGATGGCCTTCCTGGAAAGAGAAGCAGAGCTGAGGAGCCAAGGGTGGAGAGTGTGGACCCTAAATCCGAGGACCGAGCTGGGGACCACGCAGCCGGGTGTGCTTAAGTGCATCGTGAGTGGTGGCAGCGTGGGGGTGTGCCGAGCACGCAGACCACCTGCCCCGGGGAAGGCGAGAGAGGGTTCCAGGCGCAGAGCTGGCCAAAGAGGAGGGCGAGCCGCCAGATGACACCTCCACGGCTGTCGTGCATCCCCCGCCATGGGCCCAGGGCAAAGCTTTGAGGACGTGCACCTGTGGGTGACAGCAGGGGTGGCCCCGGGGGTTGGCTACAAGGCAGATGTCTGAACTGGTCCCGAATTGGAGCCTTGGGGCTCGGGGCCTGGGCATCAGTATTACTTACTTGCTTATTTAGAGTCCGCAACTGGGGGAGGGGTGGAGAGCGAGAGAGAGGGAGACAGGGAGACAGGGAATCCCAAGCAGTCTCCGTGCTCTCAAACCGTGAGATCACGACCTGAGCCGAAATCAAGAGTCAGACACTTAACGGACTGAGCCGCCCAGGCGCCTCACGGGCTTTGGCGTTTATAAGACCGTCCGGGTGGTTCGGACACCTGCCACAGCTCACGCAGAGCAGTTGTCTCCAATGTGGGCTGCTCAGGACACTTCTGGTTTGAGAGAAGAACGTTGGTGGGGCCCCTGGGTGGCTCAGTCAGTCGGGCGCGTGGCTCTCGATTTCGGCTCGGGTCAGGCTCTCGTGGCTTGTGAGTTCAAGCCCCGCGTCAGGCTCTGCCCTGTCAGTGCCGCAGCTTTGACAGCTTGGGATCCTCTCTGTCTCTGCCCCTCACCTGCTCGTGCTCACCTTCTCTCTCAAAATAAATAAACTTAAAAAAAAAAAGAAAAGAATGTTCTAGATCTTTAGTATAGGCTCCGACAGCTGCACTTGTATGCAACTTTAAGTGGGTGGGTAGGTCTTCAGACTGCGTGGCCAGACTGCCGTCTTGGGGCTAACGGGTCTGAGCAGGCGTGCAGACCGAGGCCCGTGGGTGTCAGGGCAGGGGTTAGCGGGGTGGATGGGGCGCCTCGAGTCTGGGGGCAGAGGTGGCCCGCGGAAGTGGGGAAGGAGGACTTCCAGACGGAGGGATGGTCAGGAGCACCTGTGTCCCCGAGGGCTGCCGGGATGAAGTCGGCTCCCCCATCCGGACCTGGGAGCTCCCAGGATCCAATCCCCCGGACCCCCGAGGCCTGAACTGGCCGGAATCCCCCGTCCTCGCCTGGTTGTGCGGCTCCGGGGAAAAATGCCCAGAGACCCACAGGAGTCCCGCTTTGCAGCCGAGCAAATTGGATCAGCTGTGTCTGAATCGTACCCCGGGTCAGGCTTCCGGAGACTCCTTCCGGAGCAATTACTAGAGATTCTAGGTTACTCTAGAAATCAAATTGAGGTGGAGTCTGTCTAAGGAAGGGTCCTATCCGGGGGTGTAGAGACGTCCGTCCGAAGATAGAATGAGGAGGGCTGGGGGCGGGGGGCGGGGCCAGATCTTGAGCCCTGAAACTGTAAGCAGAGCTGTGTGTCTGTGTGCACACGTGTGTGTGCCCGGATTTTCCGAGCGGGGGGCCGCGGCTTGCACTGGATTCTCGGGGCTGTGTGAGCTCCAAGAGCTGGTGGCTAAAAGTCTCTGTATGGCCTGTAGGGGAGAGTGGAGGACGTGGTGAGAGGGGTCACTGGCACCCAAACGTGGGCAGCTCTGAGCCTGGGAGTGGCCGCGGAGCCTGGAGTCCCAGCAGCGGGACCTGCTGGAGGATTTTGTGTGCACCCCCCATCCCCCCAAACTGTTAGATCTCGGGGTGGGGGGGGCATGAAGCCGCAGGCAGGAGAGCGATTTTAAGGGGCCCGTAGCCCTCCAGGAGCCGGTGCCCGCCCTTGGGGGAGGCCTCAGGAGACAGAAGGCAGGTCTAGCAACTGGTGGGGCTGGTGGGGAGGGAGGGCAGGGTCGCAAAGGGCTCGTGGGGGGTCGTCTCTGGGGTTCGGAGGCCAGGTATCCCCTAACGTGCTCAGGGCTCCCTTCCCTGTTTAGTTCTGCTGGGACACAGAGAGCCGGGGTCTACGCGCAGAGAGTCTCCGGCGGGGACTCGGCAGACGGTGGAAAATGTGGGGGAGGGGCGCCCCGGGAGGGAAGGGGAAGTGGAACATGGAGGGGGAAGAAGAGTCAGCAGGAAGCGAGGGAGCTGACTTTTATAGCCAGCCTGTTGGGGAGGCCGCCGTGCAGCCCCACACCGGTGTCCAGAGGGGACAGCCCCGGGCAAGTGCCCTCTGCCTCAGTTTCTCCAGCTCCAGAGAGATGGTAAATCACTTACCTCCGAGGGTTGTGGGCGAGGATCGCCAGAAAGAGCGGAGGTGACCTGCTTAGGACGCTGCCCACTGGGGGCTCTGGTGTGTGGTGGGGGGGGAGGGCATTCGCTGTCTGCACGGGGGACCCCGAACTGTGCTCGCCATCCCCGCCCAGCAGGGCGCAGGCCGGGTGGTCGATCACACAGGGAGGGGAGCTGGGGGGGACACAGGCCGGGTTCCGGGCCCGCCAGCGGGCAGCCAGGCAGGAAATCATCGTGATTTTGTGAAGGGCACGTAACGGGGACCGTGACGATGGCCGCCGATACGTGCTAAGTGCTTGGAGGCGTATCCGCGCGCCCCTGGTGTCAGCCCCTTTGGTTCAGTTGTTACGCCCATTTTACAGAAGAGCAAGGCGAGGCACGGCGGCTGAGGCCACTTGCTCAGGGTCACGCAGCTGGCAGGTAGCCGAGAAGACGGAAGGTGACCTTCCGGAGTCCGGCTGGGGCGGAGGGCGGAGGGAGAGAAACCTCTTGCTCAGACGTTAGCCCATCGGCTGCAGATGAGCCAAATAAATGAAGCTCTATCCCGACAGCAAAATATCCAGCCGTCGTTTTAAGCGGTGTTATGGGTTCGTATCTGTGACCTAGAAGAACCTTCAGAATGTAGTAACTTTATGTCATTTTATTTTATTTTTTAACATTTTCTTATTTTTTTTAAGTTTTATTTACATCCAAGTTAGTTAAACTGTAGAGTAATAATGGTCTCAGGAGTAGAATTTACGGATTCAGCTCTACCTACAGCACCCAGTGCTCATGCCAACAAGTGCCCGCCTCAGCACCCATCCGCCGCTTAGCCCCTCCCCCACCCACCTCCGCCGCTTAGCCCCTCCCCCACCCACCTCCGCTCCAGCAAGCTCAGTCGGTTCTCTGTATTCAAGAGTCTCTTACTGCCTCTCTCTCTGTTTTTATCTTATTTTTCCTTCCCTTCCCCTATTTTTATTTTTTTTTAAGTGTAGTTTTATCTATTTTGAGGAAGAGGGAGAGCAAGCAGGGGAGGGGCAGAGAGAGGGAGGGAGACTAAGCCCAAACAGGCTCCACGCTGTCAGCACAGAGCCTGACGCGGGGCTCAGACCCTTGAATCCTGAGATCATGACCGGAGCCGAAATCAAGTCAGGTGTGTAACCAGCCGAGCCCCCCAGCACCCCTGCTTTCACATTTTAAACGTTCTCTCCCTCCGTGGGGCGCCTGGGTGGCTGAGTCAGTTAAGCCTCCAACTGCGGCTCAGGTCGTGATCTGAACTCACGGTTTGTGGGTTCGAGCCCTGCCTTGGGCTCTGTGCTGACAACTCGGAGCCTGGAGCCTGCTTCGGATTCTGTGTCCCCCTCTCTCTCTGCCCCTCCCCCTGCTCACGCTCTGTCTCTCTCTGTCTCTCAAAAATAAACATTTAAAAAGAAAAAAGAAAACAGAAGGACGGAGATGAGGTTTTCCCAGGAGGGGAGAGGTGGAGGAGAGGCCCCCGGGTGGTCGGGTGAGGGCGCGGAGCCTGGAGGGGGCACGTGCCCCCCCCAGAGCCACCTGACTTCGCCTTGGGTCCCCCGAGAAGCAGTCGCACTGAGGCGTTCGTCGCCCCTCGGAACGCCGGTCACGGAGACAGGCTGTGCTTCCTGGCGGCTCTGTTGCGGCGCGGCCCCCACACGGCTCGCTCTTCCCCCGCTCAGGTGCAGTCAGTGGTTGTGCACCCGCGGGGCTGTGAGGCCGTCGCCGCTGGCTGATTTTGCGACAGCCAGAGGAGCCCCGTGCTGGGTTCCCTTCGCAGGGTAGTGCGGAGCCTCCTCAAACTTTGCAGACTGCACCCGCCACCGGAGCCTGTTCTTTCGGGGCAGAGAGACAGTGGGGGAGGGACACAGAATCCGAAGCAGGCTCCAGCCTCTGAGCTGTCAGCGCAGAGCCCGACGCGGGGCTCGAACCCACGAACCGTGAGATCGTGACCTGAGCCGGAGTCGGATGCCTAACCGACTGAGCCCCCCAGGCTCCCTTTGAGTTCTGTTAAGCAGTGGTGCCCGTGGGGTCTCATTTCCCAAACTGACCTCCAAGATGCAGAGACTCCACCCCCCCTTCTGGGCTCTGGAGCCGGCGGGCAGCGTGGCCTAGCAGAGGCAGGGATGAGCTTCGGGCCAGAACCCCGGCTTTCTGCTGTGGAACATTCCACGGGTAGAGAGACCCCGAGATCACATTGGCGTGTCCCTGGGGACAGGACCTGGCGTGGGGTGAGGCTTTCCCTGTCCCCTCCTGGTCTGTAGTCTGGAGACCTTGGTGGGGCCTCCTTGACAGCCCCGTGGGGGGCGGGGGGGCACCCTCCTAGAGCCGGCGAGGCAGGGGACCACCGCAGCGGGCTGTGTGCACGCCCCTCTCGCTGTAACCGAAGGCCCTGGTTAGAAAGCATTTCAACCACCGATCCTTAACCAGGGGCAGAACGAGGAAACGGACCGACATTTTAGAGAAAAAAGACAAAGTGGAAGGTATTGGGGGGAAAAACAAAAAGGCCAGCCGGCAGTGGTTCTGAACCCCGACTCTGTGCCTGCCTGCGTCTCCGTGTCCCCGTCCGGATGGGGGAGTTCGGGGCGCCAGGGCGGACTCCCAGCGGGGCCGCGTGACAGGAGGACCGTGACTTCATGATCACACGGGGGGCCACAGCGCCAGAGAGAGATGGCTCCTTCGATGGTTCCGCCTCTGTGCCTGGCCACGCCCGGCAGCCGAGAGTTCGCCGGCTGACCCTCCCCGGGCCGCCGTGTCCTCCCCCGGGTCCCTGCGACGTGCAGGAGAGGGGGAAGCAGGGACGAAAGTGAGAACAAAGCCAGGAGTGCGTCGCCCGAGGAGGTACCGCGTGGGCTGTGTGTCCTGCGCGTCTGCGGGTGCCCCGCAGAACCCGGGCCCTGCCTCCCCACTGGGCGCTCCGGCGCCGAGGAAAGACCACCTGACCCTCCGCCCAGGTCACAGGGCTACCGGGCGTCCCAGCCGCAACCCCAGCCCGGGGTGCGGGGGGCTTCGAAGAGCCCGCCCTCCACGCGTCGGGGGCCGGGAGAGAGGGGACTCGGGGTCACTTGTGGGCGTCGCGTCCGTGGAGCCGATCTCGTTCCGTTCAGAGCAGGAGTATTCGTTTCAGAGGATGGTGTTGACCTTGGGGCGGGGTAGCTTTGGGGGCCCACGGCCTGCTTTTTGGGCACAGGGTCGTTAGTTGGACGTGTGCACACAGCGCTCTCCTGGGGGCTTCCGTCTCTGGGTCCCCGAGCATTTAGCTTTCAGTCCTCAAGTCTCTGGGAGAAAAGAGAGCCTGGCATCTCAGGAGGTGGGCAGGGGGGGGGGGGGGGGGGGGGTGGGGGAGGGCGCTAGAGCAGGGCCAGGATGCCGGCCGTGCGGCCCGGATTCTCAGTTGTGACCTCTTGTCCCCTCGGCCCGGGTGGCTCCATGACAGAACGAAGAAACAGCTCTATAGCGACCTTGGCTTTTTGCGCACCGGTTCCGGAAGGCAGGGACCGAAAGCGCTAGGCACGTCGCCCCCAGTCGTACGTCTCTTAGACGAAGATCCCAACCGTCGAGGCCTTCCCGGTGCACAAGGGCCCCCCCCCCCCCACCTCCCTCGCTGGCGCCGAGGCCTTGGCAAGGCCGGCGTCCTCTCCTGTCTGCACTGGGAGGGGTCGGATGACTCGCCCAAGGTCATGCAGCTGAAGGCTCTTGCCAGGAATCCGCGGAGCCCGGTCCTGGCACGCGTCTCTAGAAGCGGGACCAGATGTCACACGTCTTTGGACTTCCCAGTGCCCGGTTCATCTGGCCGAGGGGCGCGCTGTCCTTGGAAGGTCTCGACCCGAGCAGTCGGGAGGCTCGGAAGGGCATTCGGGCCTTGCCCCTCGGGGGCTTTGAAAGTCAGTCTCCCCTCTTCTCGGGCACCCCCGTATCTCGGCATTTTCTGAGGGAGAGAATGCGGGACGCGAGCCAGCGTGCAGGCAGGGTACCCGTCTCCGTCCTGTCTTGGGAAGCGTTGGAGACGCCTACGTACACGGCAGCAGGGGAGCGGTTAAATCGCAGCTTCCGAGGCTCCGCGGGACCAAATGGCATCTTTTTTTTTTTTTTTTTTAACATGACATGTACAGATGGGGGCGGGGGGAATGAGACTTTCCCTCACAAGTGTGCGTTTCCCGATTTTTCTGTGATGAGCGTGAACGATACGTGTGATGTTTAAAGTTGCGGTTCACTCAGGTGCGGGAGCTGGCTGCTCCCCGCGGGCGGTGGACCCAGGGGGGAGGTGCCGCCGAGAAGAGCAGGACGACGCAGGGGTGGGGGGAGCTGTTGCCGAGGCGGTGTCAGGAGGACCCCGGGCTTGGGAGAAATGGCTTCGGTGGTGGTGGCCGTGCCGGGACATTCCGGAAGGCCGTCAGAGGCCCCCTGAGCTGTGACATTCGGACGCCGTGTTTATTCCACTCCCCACCCCCACCCTGAACTTGTCCCTTGCTGGAGGTGGGGACACAAGACCATGCTGAAGAGGCTGGGGGGCGGGAGGGGGGCGGGATTCATCGCAGCAGGAGAAGTAGAAGACTCTGGACCAGGAAGAGGCACCCCAACAAAACGGGCTGGAAGGGCGGACCGGGGTTGAGACCGAGGGCCCTTCCAGCCCCAGACAAAGGCTTTTGTCCCCAAGACTCCCACGCTTCAGCCAAGTTCCTGCTGTTAACCGTCTCCTCTCAAGAAACCAAACCCCGGGGCGCCTGGGGGGCTCAGTCGGTTCTGCGGTTGTACGTCGACTTCAGCTCAGGTCATGGTCTCGAGGTTTGTGAGTTCGAGCCCCACGTCGGGCTCTGTGCTGACAGCTCAGAGCCTGGAGCCTGCTTCGGATTCTGTGTCTCCTTTTCTCTCTGCCCCTCCCCAGCTCGCACTCTGTGTGTGTCTCTCTCTCAAAAACAAACAGTAAAAAATTTAAAAAAGAAAGAAACCAAGCCCCAAGATCGGCTGCTTTGACTTCTTAAGGCCAAAGTCATGTTCTCCAAACTAAATTTCTTGACTGTCGGATTTGTGGAGGGTGCCTCCAGCCCTAGAAACGAACTCAGGCGTGTTCGGTTTCTTATTTTATTTATTTATTTTTTAAATGTTTTATTTATTTTTGAGACATAGAGAGAGAGAGACAGAGGGTGAGTGGGGGAGGGGCAGAGGGAGGGAGACACAGAATCCGAGGCAGGCTCTGGGCTCTGAGCTGTCAGCACAGAGCCCGATGTGGGGCTCGAACTCACGAACTGTGAGATCATGACCTGAGCCAAAGTTGGAGGCTTAACCGACTGAGCCACCCAGGCGCCCCCGGTTTCTTATTTTATGCAGGTGGGTGGCCACAGGGGGCCGGGGCTTTCTTCCCTCTGTCCGGTCAGCTCTGCCTGCAGTGGTGTCTGAGGGGCATGTGTCCCCAACTTGAGTGGGAACAGCGGGGGGAGGGGAGGGGCGGCAGGCATCTTGGGGATCCCTGGCTTTGATGCTGGACAGCTTGGAAAAGGGACCCCCTGGCCAGGAGCGCCGGCACGTGCCCCCAAGCCCCTCCTAACACTAGAGGGGAGCACACGCCCGACCGTCACGATGCCCCTGCTCACAGGCTGTCCCACCTGCCCGTCACCCCAGCCGCTTGAACCATTGGTGGACTCCCGGCAGGTGTCCTGCTAGGTGCCTGCCCTCTGGCTGGCTGGTCACTGTCCCTGACTTCAGCCCTGTTCTGATGTCACAGGCCAGCAGCTCTGCCGTTCCCGCGGCAGCGGCCTGCCGGGGCTCACCAGCCGTGGCTCACCAGCCGGGGCAGACACCAGGCCGCTGGTGGAGGCGGGGAGCTGCGAGTCCAGCCTACCTTGGTCAGTGGGCCCTGGAGACCGCAATGCAGACTGTTCGAAGCTCTGGTGGTGCCCGCCCCTTATCCGTCGTGGGGTGGGCTCGGTGTGTGCCCAGCTGTTTGGTGGGGGGGGGGGAGTCTTACAAGGGGCTTGGGAAGTGGGCCAGTCACAGTCGCCAGGCCACGTGTCCAGAAGGCTAATTTGAATTTTTTTTTTATGTCTATTCATTTTTTGAGAGAGAGAGAGACAGAGCAGGAGTAGGGGAGGGGTAGAGGGAGAAAGAGGGAGACACAGAATCCGAAGCAGGCTCCAGGCTCTGAGCCCTCAGCACAGAGCCCGACGTGGGGCTCAAACTCACAGACCGTGAGATCATGACCTGAGCCGCAGTAGGACACTCAACCGATCGAGCCCCCCCAGGCGCCCCTAGAAGGCTAATTCGAAGGTCCCGTACTATGGGGGTCTCCGTATGCAGCTGGATGGGAGGAGGTGACTGGGGACGGGGTTGGGGACGAATGTGCCTGTTTGGGGGAGTGCGGAGAGTCCTCATGCAGCAAGAACAGCCATGGTCACGGGGGACCCCTGACCAGCCCTGGGTCCTTGGAGTTGTGAGGTTTCAGGGAAACCCGAGGATCGACATTGTCAAGGGACATTTAGTAAGCCACCGGTCGGGTCAGCCATAAGCAGCCCGCTTGGCCAGCCTGGTATCTCCCGTGGGTATGGAAGAGTCTGTGCCTCATGTCCACCTCCGAAGCTGGTCGAGGGGATAGCTGAGACACGGTGAGCCTGGGCTTATCCCCCAGAGGCCGGCCGTCCAGCCACCTTGGCCTTCTAGAACTGCCCCAGTCAGGCCGTGCATCAGGGTGATGGTTAAACACACAGATTTGTAAGCCCCCGCCCTGGGATTTGGGGGCAAATCCCCAGGCTGTGGGGCCGGGCCAAGATTCCTTTTCTACCGTGACGCCCCCTGCCCTGCCCCCAGCGGTTCTGATTCAGCTGGTCCAAAACTCAGCTGGCTTTAGGAACCCCCCCTCTGAAACTTAACTGAGAGTTAGGAAGTGGGCAAAGCCCAAGGCTCTGGGCAGCCCAGTGGTTGTATTTTTAGAGGCTAGAGCTCAGAAAAATGGAGTTTAAAATGTTTCTGACGTTTTGTTTGAATGCTTCCAGTGATGGGTGTCTCACTATCTACAAGTCACCCCCATGATTTCAAGACAACCATTTAGCAAGTGCTTCTTTCCACCTGGCCAGTTTCTGCCTCCCTGTAATGTGTTGTTGGTCTAGCTCAGTCACCTGGAGATACACGCAGTAAGTACCCCCCTCTTCCCCAAACAGCTTGCCAAGCGTTTGGGTGTTTTGTGGTCTTGAATGCTGGCATCTATACCGATGGGTGCTGTTATTACCACCATTTCACAGAGGAGCAAACTGAGGCACGTGGAGTTAAGAAACTTAAGCTGGGTCACACAGTTCATACTTGTCACCACCACACTGTGCTGTTCTGGACTTTTCCATCTCCTGGAAGCTCCTCTCCAGACCTTCTTGGTTCCGTAGGACTTTTGTTCCTCAGACAAGTTTTTCGTTCTCCTCCTGAACTCAGGCTCCAGCCCCTCCCCGCTTGTTGAACTCTCCAGTTTTCGCGAGTCCTTTCTGGGAAGATGCATCGCTCCGTTATCCAGACTTTCTCCTCCGTGAACGTGTAGTTGTCGTTCATGTCTGCTTTTTTTAATATTTTTTTTTAGTTAAAAAATTTTTTTAACCTTTATTTTTTAAGAGACAGAGCATGAACAGGGGAAGGGCAGAGAGAGAGGGAGACACAGAATCCAAAGCAGGCTCCAGGCTCTGAGCTGTCAGCACAGAGCCCGACACGGGGCTCGAACTCATGAACCGTGAGATCATGACCTGAGCTGAAGTCAGACGCCCAACCTACTGAGCTGCCCATAGGTATATTTCTTAATTAGGTTAATTCTGAAGCCTTTCATTAGTTATACTTTATGAAGCTTCGCCCCTGATGCTGAGCAGACTCGCTAGCTACGGACACCTCTCGCCCCTGTAAGGTTGTTTAGACGCACGTCTGTTGGCTCCGTGCACATGGTTTTATGTCTCCTCGGTGCTTAGACGTTCACTGAGCCTTCCCGTGAGTGGGGGGGCGGGGGGTTCACAGAGCCTCCCGGGCCATCTCGCTCCATCCGTGCCGCCCGCGGGACGGGAGGAGGGTGGGCTCCCCAGTGCGGGCACGCCTCTTCCATGTGCCCTCTGGCTCCTCTGAGCGCCTCCTCCACACCAGGGCCTGGAGCGGGGGTCTGACCGGGGCAGCGCCGGGCTGGACCATTGCCGTGCGCATCCCCGGCCTCTCTGTCACCACAGGGAAAGATCACGCGTGTCTCCGACCAGCCGCTCCCACTTTGCGCTCATGCGGTCAAAGTGGTGGGGCCTGCGCGAGAGTTATAAAAGTCTCCCCCGTCCGTCGAGTCTTGTTAGATTTGGTCGGGTGTTCAAGGCTCTTCAGAATCGTCCGAGCTGGAGGTGTGTCTTCTTCTTACACGGCGGCTGGCTTTCTGTGTCCCCGCGGGGAACTGTGTGCTGGATGTCCACAGCTGGGCTTGGTCCGTTTAGAGTCACACGCTCGTGAACTCGACTCACGCAAGAGTGTGTCAGCCCCGCGCCGTGGTCTCTGTTTACTCTTCAGACACAGTTTTAGCCGGCTCCCTTGTGCGGGTGGCAGGCCACAGGGGTTGGGGAGCCGTGGGAGAAAAGGAGCATTAGGGTGCTGGCTGTCACTTTGTGTCTGTCTCACAACAGGGAGGAGGAGACAGGCAGCTGTCAAGAGCCAACCTAAGGGGACGCCTGGGTGGCTCAGTCGGTTAAGCGTCTGACTTCAGCTCAGGGCACGAGCTCACGGTTCTCGGGTTCCAGCCCCACGTCGGACTCCGTGCTGACAGCTCAGAGCCTGGAGCCTGCTTCCGATCCTGTGTCTCCCTCTCTCTCTGCCCCTCCCCCACTCACACTTTGCCTCTCTCTCAAAATTAAATATTAAAAAAAAGAGTCGACTTACTAAACCCAGATTACATTCAGGGAGGTCATTTTGCATAGAGGAACTCTGGCCTCCGTATGTCTTTTTATTCGTTTTCTTTATTTTTTGGCTTAGGCATTTTGATTTCTTTTTTTTTTTTTTTAATGTTTGTTTAATTTTGAGAGAGAGAGAGAGCACGAGCAGGGGAGGGGCAGAGCGAGAGGGAGACACAGAATTTGGAGCAGGCTCCAGGCCGTGAGCTGTGTCAGACTGACCGAGCCACCCAGGAGCCCCTGGTCCTATGCATTTTAAAAGCCTTTAAAGGGGCGCCTGGGTGGCTCAGTCGGTTGGGCGGCCGACTTCGGCTCAGGTCATAATCTCACGGTCTGTGAGTTCGAGCCCCGCGTCGGGCTCTGTGCTGACAGCTCAGAGCCTGGAGCCTGCTTCCGATTCTGTGTCTCCCTCTCTCTCTGCCCTTCCCCTGCTCATACTCTGTCTCTATGTCTCTCAAAATAAATAAACGTTAAAAAAAAAATTTAAAAAAAAAAAAAAAAAAAAAATAAAAGCCTTTAAAGGATTCTTTATGTTATGGTCCAAAACATGACCTGGAGGGTTCCAAAAAAAGGTCAAATTCGATTTCTGTGTGCTCTCAGGAGGCAGGAGTGGTGAACTTCACATCCGGAAGGGTAAGCTTTAATTACGTGGAAGCGTTCTCTCTGTGGCCACGCCAGCTCACGGGGACCTCTCTGCATCTATTTTTGTATGTTTCAAAGAAAAGGCGCTGAGCCAGGCGACCCAGGCACCGAGCCCGCCGGCCTTCGGAGAAGGGCAGGAGCATTTCTCTTGGTGCTGCAGAGGTCAGGGGTCGGGGGCGGCCGGACCTGGCTTGGGGAAACGCGGGTAGGGCTGAGGAGGCGTCTGTTTGCGGAAGAAGTCGTGCGTGAGCACGGCCGGGGCGCTGCTTCTGGATGGCGGGCTTTTGGGAACCGCAGGGAGACCAAGCAGGGGAGCGGCAGAGAGAGAGAGTGAGAAAGGGAGAGAACAGGCAGGGGAGGGGCAGAAAGAGAGGGAGAGAGAGAATCCCAAGCAGGTGTCACAATGCCGACACAGAGCCCGACTCGGGGCTCAAACCCACGAATCAGGAGATCATGACCTGAGCCGAAAGCAAGAGTCAGACGCTTAACCGACTGAGCCACCCAGGTGCCCCCCGGTGATAAGTTCTGACCACCCTCAGCGGCAGGGGAGCTGTCTCAGATCAGGGGTCTGCCTGCTCCGGTTTGAACCCTTGCTGTGTGGCCCTAGGCAAGTGACTTAGCCTCTCTGAGTCTCGGTTTCCCCGTCAGAAAGTGGGGTAGGAATAGAGTTCCTCATGGTGAGACCGTGTGAGAGCGACAGCCTGCATCGGCCGTGTCCCCCCCCCCCTCAGCGGCCCCGTGGCTTTATGCGTCTTGTACACGGGAGGGAGCCACGGGGCCTGAGACCCTCCGTCCTGCCTGACGTCGGAGCTCCTGGTCTGGGCCACCTCCCGGCCCCTAATTGTGGCGCCATTGCCATTCTGCCCACGGGCGTGGGGTGCCCCAGGGTCTGCCGCCCGCAAACGGGGTCTCCTGAGCAGCCCGGCAGGGGCCCGTCTCTACCGGAAGGCTTGTCTGAGCGACTGCCTGGGGGTGGCCGCCACCCTGGGGCCGCAGAGGGTGAGAGAGCGAATGGGCCTGGTGTCGGCTCGGCGCCGGAGGCCAGTCGGTGGCCACCTCCCTCCTGCCCGCCACCCTGAGCGGGGCTCGAGTAGGGACGGGGGCTGTGGTTTCCTTGAGGGGTGGAAGGCGGCCGGCCAGCTCTGGGGGAGCAGGAGCAGGAGACCAGAGGGGGAGCCCCAGGACGCTGAGAACGCTCGGGTCTCAAGAGAGCAAGCGGGTCGGGCGGGGAGTGTCGGCACGCGGGAGCTGGGGACGAGGCCGGACGGCAAGGGGGCATCTGCTGGTTATCACTTCTGGACTTTGTCCCCAGGATGTCTGTGCAGAGGTTTTATGTTTTCATACATTTGTGTGTCGCCAAGTAAACCAGCTCAGAGGCATTGGGGTCCCCGCCTCAGTGGGCCTGGCTCAGGGCGATGGAGTGGCGGGGGGCACTCCAGAGGGGGAGAGGCGTGTCCAGGCTTTCCCAACCGTGGCCAGTGAACAGAAGGGGAGCCAGCGGACTGCCGGATCTAGGGGTACACTTTCCCTCCCCGCCCCCGCAGATGTCTCCCAAGGCGGACGAGGGGACATCCACGGGTCTCCAGACCTCTCTCCGCCCGTTTGGACACCACCGTGGCCGTTCCCGGGGTGGGAACAGCTCAGTCTTGGGCGTCTGAGACTCAGACCCCAACTCTGCGCGTCCCTGAGAAGGTCGTGTCTTCAGGCACGTGTGCACGGTTGCCGGGTCATAGGACGAATCCGGGTTTGCCTTTTAAAAATCGGCCAAACTCTTTCTTCCGAAGCGGGAACGCCAGCGGTGTGCGAGGGCTCTGCTTGCTCCCCGTCCTCACCAACACTTGTTACTGTCCGTCTTTTCAGTCCCGGCCATCACGCCTGGCGGGCGTGGAGGGGACCCCGTCGTGGCTTCAGCGTGCGTTCCCCTGGCGACCGTCCACGCCTCGTGCCTCGTGCCTCATGCCTCATTAGCCCTGGGCCTCTTCTTTAGGGAAGGGTCTGTTTCGATTTTTTTTTTCACTCGTTTAAAAATGCGATTATTTGACCGCACGTTGAGTGGTTTACACAATCTGGATTCAAGCCTTTTTTGTCGAATCTGTGACTCACAGGTGTTTCCTGCCGGTCTGTGCCTTGTGCTCTGACTTAGTAATGACGTCCCTTGGCGGGCAAAGGGTTTTAGCATCAACGCTGCTCTTTTACGAGTTTCTTTTATTGGTTGTGTTTTCGGGGTTGTACTTGAGACAGCTTTAGCTAACCCAGGTCACGAAGATGCCTTCCTGTCTCCTTCTGAACAGCTGTAGTTGTAGACCGTACGTGCAGGTCTGCGATCCGTTTCGAGTTAATTTTTATATGCAGCGTGTGATTCTGTATGCGGCGAAATAGGGGTCTGCGTCAGCCGCGGGCTGTCCCAGCACGATTTGTCGGAAAGCGTTTGCTGCCCCAGCGTTCCCTCCGCCCTGCCCTGCCGCTGGCTCATCGTGATGGTGGGCACAGCGGCCGACTGTAACCCTGACCATGATTGGAAGTATGTAACTGCATCATCAGATTTACCCAGAGCCCGTGGCGGCGTGAGCAGCCTGGGCCGGTCAAAGGCACTGTGGTCCACCTGAGCTGCGTAGGCCTGGCTCTGCCACTTGCCAGCTGTGTGATCTGGGCTAAGTTTCTTAATCGGCCCCTGCCTCAGTTTCCCCACCTGTGACCCAGGGACGCTGATAGCTCCCTTCCTCTGTTGTAAGAAAGATGAGCAAAAACACGCAAGGTGCTGGAAGGGGGCCCCGCACAGTTACTCTCGGGCCCTCCGTGGACTCCGTACTGTGTTCCAATCCTGCCCTGCCTCTGGGCTGGCCCTGCTCAGCCCCCAGAAATGAAGGCAGGGAGGGGTGGTGGAGGGGCGCTGGGCACAGCCTGCAGCTGTCCAGGAAGGGGCTTCTTTAGCCCACCGGCCTGGCCGGCCTTGATATCAGCTGCAGGCGGCCACGGATGTGACTTCACGCTTTGTTGGTGTAAACGCCCCTCCTTTTCCGGGAGGGCGGGCAGAGCCCGGGTTCCTTCCTGAGGCCAGAGCGTCCCCCTCTGATAACCTCTCGGGCAAAGAGCTGCGGATCCTGAGAAAAGGAGTGAAACGCCCTCCCCGATTGGCTTGCACTGACTTCCAGCACCAAATGTGCGTGCACACTTGCCAGCACGCACGCACACCCTTGCACACGTGCACTCACACCCCGCCTGGCAGGCTCCTCCTCCTCCCTCTCCACCTGCCATTTGTAAGCAGCTCCCCCTGCAGAGACCAGACCCCGGCCCCCTTCCGCCCCTGCCTGAGTCCCGATGTGTCTCCCACGGTGGGGGAGGGGACCAGCGTTCATTGTGGGGAGCGTCCCCCGGCAGTACGGGGTGGGCAGCAGCGTCCCAGGCCTCCACGCGCTAGCCGCCAGCGTGTGGTGACAACAAAGCAGGTGTCCAGACATCACCACATGTCCCCTGCAGAGCAGACCCGCCCCCCCGCTGCAGACAGCCGCCCTACGGGGTCTCATTAGAGGTGTGCAAGGCAGACTGGGAACAGAGCCCGGGCCCGGGCAGGTGTTGGCAAATGTGACCCAGGGAGGGACGTGTTTTAGAGCTCGTGCCGCATCCCGAGCTCCGTGTGCTTGTCTCCAGGGGCTCGCTCTCCTCAGAACGTTCCGGGCCACTGTGTGCGTCCTCCTGTCCTCGAGGGCTCGGCGCGAAGCGGCCTCGGCCCCTGGCGCCTTGACTGCCCCCCACCTCGGCCCCCACCACCTTCCTGCGAAGCCGCGGCCGCAGAGGTCTCCGCCATGAGAAGGAACGCAGCCCGAACCGCCCGGCCGTGCCCCAGCCCCAGCCACCAAGCCCCGCTGCTGAGGCGGAAGCACGAGCTCCTGCAGGTCCGCGAGAAGGGCGACCTCGCTCTGCAGAGAAGACAAGACTTCCAGCAGCTGCGGCGCTTGGCCGAGGAGCTGAAGGCCGTGGGCCCGGAGAGGCCGGGTCTAGCGCCTCTGCTGGGCGTCGCGGGAGGACAGGCCAGGGAGCACCAGTCCGACTCGGAGGGGCCCGCCCAGCGAGGAGCGGCCCGGCTGCAGAGGGCCGGGGAGAAGCACAGAGCAGAGAAGAGTCACAGAGAGGAGGCGGCGAGGCCGCAGCCCTGGCGCACCAAGAGGAAGGCGGTGGGCGCGGAGAGGCAGGGGGCCGCCAGAGCCGCGGGCCTGACCCATCGCCCTCCCTGCCCCCCGGAGAAGAATAAGGGGAGGCGAGTGGCTCCCTCGAAGACCGGCGGTGGCCGCCATCCCGCTGACCCGCAGGCGAGCAGAGGGGTGAACGTAGAAGAGCTCTTGGCCGTCGTGGAGGAACTGGAACGTCTGGAGAAGAGGGAGAGGGAAGGAGCCCGGGGCGGGAGGAGGCAGCCCGAGAGGGAGGCGGGCCCTCCCGTTCAGGGGCCCGAGGGAAAAGAGAACGCCCTAGAAGAGCTGCGGCCGGTCGGCTCGCCCGGCAGAAGGGGAGCCACGTCGCCGGCGTCCCCGTGCCGGCCCGGCGACAGGAGCAGGTGGCAGAGGGAGCTGGAGTTTGCCTTCGAAGAGTTGTTCGATACGAACAGGAAGCTGAAGAAACACCTGATCCTGAACCTCACCCCCAGGCCCGAGGCGGATCACAGCCCCGGTGGGGAGCACGGGCTCCCGGGGTCGCGAGACCCCAGAGGCGAGACCCAAAGAGACCAGAAAACGGGAGGCTCGGAGGCGGAAGCGGAGCCTGCCGGGGAGTCTGTGCGTCCCGCGGACGTGGCCGCGCACCTGACGGCGTCCCAAGACAGTCTGAAGAAGTTCCTGAGCGAGCTCGAGGACCAAAAATACCATAGGTTGGCCAAGCTCCCGTTTAAGAGTGAGAGTAAACCGTCGTTTCCCAAGGCAGGAGTGTTTCTTGGCGAAGAGAACCAGCTGCCGTGCGGCACAGGCTCCGGCCAGGCACCGGCCAGGCTCGACCTGCTGGCCGAGGGCCCCTGTCGCCCTGCCTCGCAAGACCCACCAGACGGAGCCGGCTGGCCAGCGTTCCGGCCGCGGCGGAGGGTGGAGGTGGGGCCGAGGCCGGCTCGGCAGCCGGAGTGGCTGGAGCAGACGGGAACCCCGGGGCCGAGCTGGGAAGCCCACCCCCAGACCGAGCTGGAGCAGCAGAGAGAACAGAGACGGGCGTGTCTGTCTCATCTGAGGTCTCACTCCTTCCGCGCCCAGGAGAAGGAAGGGGCGTGCGAACGCGGCACCGCTCCCCTCGTGCCCTCCGGCTTCGTGGAGGATGAGAAGCACAGTCGGATGATGTGTGACCTTCAGCAGCAAATCGAGGAGCAGAACAAGCTGCACAAGCAGTTTCTCGAAGACGCCAGGAAACGCTTGCACGAGTTTCAGAGGATATAAGCGCGAGAGTTCCACCCACAATAAATACATCACTGGTACCCAAGCCCGTATCTGTGTCCCCTGCTCGGAATCCAGTGGGCCCCCCCCCCCCCGTTCACAGCGGCCTCCCTGGTGCGACCACGGGGAGCCCGCGTGGGGTGCAGTCCGCGGGCCTGGCCACGGGTGGGGGTGCAGAGGTGTCCCCCGGGGCTGAGGCTGCCTGCTCACACGCCCAGAAACTCAGGTGAACGAAGCAGAGTCCGGATGTTTTGGCCAGACGAACCCTGGACTGCCAGGGGCGTCCAAAGTCAAGCAGGCACAGTTTCAAAAGTTGTGATACATCGTTGCTTAGCTGTTGGCTGAGACTCCAATGGGGAGCTTTCTCTGAAACCTCTTAAGTTTTTTTCAGACCCACAAAACCAACGTCATTTAACGGGACCTGGCTTAGTATATATTCTTGTCACTTTAATGTTAGAAAGTGAGCGCGAGGCGGAGGAGGAGCGGGAGGAAGAGGGGCTCAGGGAAGAGAGGGGAGCGGTTCCCAGCATCCCGGCCCGCCAGGCGACTCCGTCTGGGGCTGGCGGTGGCGGGGCCCCTGGCCAGCTGGTCAGCGTCCCACCCCCGGCTGTACCCCTGACCCAGCAGCCCTGGAGACCTTGCCCCGGGTCGGGGTGTCACCGGTCATCTGCAGATACTTAGGGACTGAGACGGGGCTGGATAAACAGAGGACAGGATAGTAAATATTTCGGGCTTTGCTAGCCAGCCAGCTTGTGACAAAGACCCACGAAAGCGGCCATAGGCAGCACACAACGGAATGGCCGTGGGCGGGTTCCAGCAAGACTTTATTCACAAAAAAGGGATGGGTCTGGATTGGGACCTCAAGCCATGGTTCGGTGGCCCCGGCCGGCGTACGAAGGACGCGGTCGCGTCCGCCGCCTCCCTCCCCAGGACCTCGGGTGCACGGAGCAGGCCATTGGCCCGTGAATGGCCTTCTCCTTCTTAACGTGTGTTTTCTAACAGAAGACATAAAGAGCAAGTGTGAGCCCACGACCCGCGACCCCGACCCGAGGTCTGGAATATTTGCTCAAAACCGGCTTCTACCCGCGTACCACTTCCCCTTCATGAACGCTGTTCCTCCGTAGCTACCCGCCTGCTGAACTTGGGGTTTGTCTCCCCCCATGTCATCCTGTGGGGTGCCCCGGGAGATGTGGGGTGCCCAGTCGTGTGAGCACCTGAGCTGGGCTTCCCCAGAGAGCATCGGGCTCACAGAAGCCCCAGACGTGCCCCTCGGATGGGACAGTAACCCCACCCCACTGAGTTTCTTGGGTCGTTTTCAAGTCTTCAGCGTCTCAGGTTGAAGGCTTCTGCTGTTGCACGTTTTCGTCTCCTCAGAAGCCTCTCCTTGGACCCTGTTGTCAGCCTGACTTTTCCACGTCAGGTGGAGAAAATGCCTGAGCCCAGCCCGGTTTTGCTTTGTCCCTGGTTCTGGAATGTCGCGGGTCGCGGGCAAAGCCAACTGGGCGATCCGATCTAAGCCCGATACGACTGAGAATGAAGCCGTGGGCCAGGAGGGGTGCTGGCTTCTAGTTGCCCCGCGTTGCGCGTTACGAGGTGAGGTGCCTGGGGCTCCTGCCTGTTCCCGCAGCGTCCCCGTGGTCGGAGAGGGCGGTGCGGGACCACCAGGTCTAAAGCCGTGGCCGAGATAGGACCCAGCATGAGTGATGAGGTCTCCTGACTGCCTGGAAGCCCCGTCTGATGAATGGAGGAGCCTGCCTCTGAGCAGGTTATTTTTGTTTCTACTTTCAAAGGTAGTGTCTGTGGCCCGTGTGTTTTAGGTGAGGAGCTGCCCCCATCTTGGCCACACTTGAGCTAAAAGTAGGTGTAGGAGATGGGCAGCGAGACATGGTGGAGGGTGAGTCATCGCTGCCTGGACGGGTCACACCTACACGGTCCCCGGACGGCGGGCTGAGACACCCTGCCCTTTGCCGCCCCTCCTGCGGGAGGTGGGGGGTGGGGGGTGCTTCTGCCGCTGAGCCAGTAGTGCCCTCCAGCCCACCCCTGCTTCCCTACGAAGACATCCCGGCTATCTTCTGCCTCCGCGGTACCCAAAGGGCAGGCTGGGGACCTGGCAGACCCTGTCTTTGCTCCCTGTCGATGGGACGCACCTGGGCGACGGGGCCCCCTGGAGGAGTGTGGGCCAGGTTCCCACGAGCACTGCCAAGGAGCCGCGAGGACTCCCGACTCACGGGGGACCGTGTGCACCACCATTCTCCTGAAGCATTCTTGGGTCTTCCCTCAGTGAACGCTATATTTTCTAGAACTTTCCATGGGTGTTACGCTCCTGCCTGCGTATTTGGCTGTTTCCGTCTCACTCCACGTTTACTAGGACTTGACCATCTGGTCGCTTCTTGGCAGTCCTGTCCGAGTCCCCCCCGTCCTTCCTCGCACCCCCAGACCACAGGGACTCAGGAAGGCCTCCATGGCCGACCTGGTGGTGGACGGGCACCCCTGTTTGCCCAGGGGGTTTGGAGAAGAATAGCAGCACGTGTGCCCTGCTGAGGCCCTCTGCCCACGGGACAGGTGCAGACCAGCAGTGCCTCCGAAGAGCCGGGACAAGAGTCGGGAACAGCGGTTTCGCCCCGCGATGGCACGGCCCTCTCCTGCACCTGCCGGGCCAGCAGGCACTATCCGCTGTGGCCGTGACTCCAGCTTCCATGACCCCGGCTTCCGTGCGTGCTGCTCTGAGGGTCTCACACCTGTCCCTGCCCCCGGCCAGCCAGGCGCACGGGGACGTATGATAACATCCAGAACCTCAGAAATGTAGGATAATGGGGGGAAAACGAGACTTTTTTTTTTTAATGCGGGCCCCGGGGGGCCTTCTCCGCCCTGCCGGAGCTCTTCAACGAGCGGGAGCTGTAACCCGATGGGGAGCTGGTGTGGAAGCTCGGCCTGCCTCCCCGGTTCCTGTCACGGTCCGGGCCACGTCCCAGGCGGGAGACGGGTGTGAGGACGGACCGACCGACTGCACAGCGCTGTGGGTCGCTGCAAGGGGAGGAGGGGCAGCGGGAGCACGTGCCTCCTGGGGCCCCGCCACGTCAGAAGCTGGCGTGTCGGCCCTGGGGTCCCAGCCTTTCCATCCCCGTCTCTGCCTGAGAAATGCGGTGGGCTGGGGTCAGCTCGCAGACCGCCAGCCTCAGCCCTGCGCGAGGGGCGGGGCGGCCGCTCCTTCCTAGCCGATGGGCCAGCCCTCTGCCTTCACCCCCGAAAGTGGGGCAGCCCGGGGTGGAGCCTCGCCCGGGGTCACGCCTGCCAATGGCAGTGTGAGGATGCCCCCCCATCCTCCAGCCCTCACGTGCCCCTTCCTCAGCCCGCGGATGGGGAGGGATGGCGGGGGGGTGGTGGCCAGATGCTCCCTCCGCGCCTCCCCGGGCTCCCTCTGCCTCCTGCCCTGCCCCGTCCAGCGGCTGCCCCCCGCCGCGGGCTCCAGGCCTGGGGTTCACGGGGCTGAGCTTGGCCGCTCCTCGGGGCCTTGGCGGAGAAAGTGCAGAACAGCAGTTCCTTCCACAAAGCCGCACTGTTCTCGGCAAATCCTCCCAGGATCGAGATGCATTTTTTTCAAGTGATTCAGCAGCACGTGAATGGGAACGGCCTGAGCCCAAGGCTTCGGGCGCCGTGACCAAGGCCTCTGGCATGAGATCCCGCTGGGCTCACGGGGAGAAGAGGGAAGGGCGGCGGGGCGTGAGTCAGGGGGCCTGCCGGGGTCCCCGGGGGTGGGGGGGGGCCGGGGAGGGCGGCCGAGCAGCCAGGGCCGCGGCTCTTCTCGGCGCAGACGGTTCCCTCCAGCTCCCGAGGGGGCCGGGGAGGTGGGAGTGCTGGTCTCCATGGAGACGGGGCATCCAGTGGACAGCGGCTCCAGCGAATGTGCTAGAATCTCGAAGGGCCTGGGGCGGGGACCACACTGCTGTTTCCTCCTGTGCTTTCTCGTGCACCCCGTTACCCTCCCCGACCCACCCTCGGCCCCCACAGACGAATCTGCTTCCCGGGCTCGTGGGTGCGGGCGTTTCCAGCACCGGCCTGAGTCCTGCCGGCCAACCCTTGCCCTCACCCTGGACGGGCACAGCCCTGCCCCCCAGAGCTGGGGATGTCGGCCGCCCCCTGGGACGAGGAGGCCTGCAGGGACCCGAAGGTGGCGTCTGGTCTCCGAGCTGCTGCTCGGTGGAGGAAACCCCAGGTTGCCTCCGGGCACCATGGGGAGGTCTTTAATTGTGAAACGGTGCCTCCTCCCTCCCCTCAGTTCCTTAAAAGCCGAGCCCTTGGAGGAAGCCCGCGGCGCCGCCGACCGAGAGCGGCCAGACACCGACACCAGGGAAGGCAGAGCCAGGCGTTCGGGGAAGGCCCTCACCACCGTGTCCACCGAGGGGCACCTGCCCAGGCGAGGGGTGGGCACGCCGACCGGAGGGGCAGGTGGGGCCGGACGCCCCTGTGGGCTTCTGGGTGCTGAGCCAGTGCCCGACGTCCTCGTGACCTCTCCCAGGCTGCCCGACCGCACCCCACTTCCTCGTGGTGCAGTTCTGTGGGGACGGGCAGGGCCTCAGGCCCCGGGGGGTCTGAGCAGGCCCGCAGCCCCACGTGAGCACGGTTCCCTTTCTGGGTCGCTGTCCGCTCTGTTCCCCACCCCGCCCGCCGTGCAGACGCAGTCCCGTTGGAGGGGTTCACGGCCGTCTGCTAGTGCCCCCCGGCCCCCAGAAGAGCTACGGTTACATGCAAGCAGTTAGGGAATCCCACAGTAATTGAGGGCCCTGAGAACGTAGTAATTTCGTTACAGCTTTTGTAGGGCAAAGCCGCAGCTGTTATCACGGGGCGTAGGTGCCGGACGCGGGGCACCCCCTCGCTTTCCCAACTCTGGCCTTGCGGGTGGGAGGGCGGCGCCCCTCCAGGGCCTGCACTAGGGCCAGGCTACCCTCAGCCGGGCATTAGACAAGCTCGTTAAATTCAGGGGATTTCAGCCAGGTCAACCAGCCGTCTGGTGTGGCCCGTCCACCCGAAAGGGGCGAGAAACTCTCATCCTAAGCGGTGGCAGCCACAGGCGTAGTTGCAGGCGTCGGCGGGACTCTGGTAGCTCTGCGGTTGGAGGGGGTAAACCTCTAGCCGGTGGGGCCCCTGCAGCTGTCCCCGAGCCCCTAGCTGGAGCGACTGGCGGCTGAATTTCTTCTGAAGAGGTTGGCACGGCATTCTCTGCGGAGACCAGGAAATGGCCCAGGTGACCCCCGGAGGGCGTCTGAAGCTGCAGTGACCTCATTTCCATCTAAGAAGTGGCCGTTCCCACGCTGGCCACCGTGACTGCACCGCACTGCCGCGCTGTCAGACCCCAGTACCCCTCGGTGGGTTTGGCTCGACTGGGTTCCGGCCGCGGCACAGGGCGGCCCCATCCGCTCCCGGGGACAGGACAGGAGGGTCTGTGGGCCATGTGCTGGCAAGTCCCATCGGGGCCTCACCTCTCCCTCCCCCCGCGCAAGTGGCACTGGGAAGGTGCCCCTGCCCGGAGGGACCACAGGGTGGAGGAGCAGAGCAGCTGTGTCCCTGCGGGCAGAGCTCTCCCTGGGCGACCCTCCCGGGTTCGCGCTGGCAGCCGCCGAGAGTGGGCTCGGCCGAGAGAGGACGTGGCCCGTGCTGACGCCGAGCCAGCCTGCCGCTCTGACTCAGGGCTCCGGGACTGGTTTTTGACCTTGTATTTAGATGAGTATTTTTCCGAACCCCGAGATTTCCACATCTCTTCTGGGCAAATGCGTGGCTTCTCCGCACGCCAGAAGCACGGCCTCCCCAGAACCAGGACCTGGGGGGTTAGCACGTGTTGAACGCATTGAGACAAGGCCTCGGAGAGCTAAGAGTCCTGTTTTTTTGTTTGCTTCTTTTAATTTTTTTAATGTTTAATTTTTGAGAGAGCATGAGTGGGGGAGGAGCAGAGAGAGAGGGAGACAGAATCCGAAGCAGGCTCCAGGCTCTGAGCTGTCAGCACAGAGCCCCACGTGGGGCTCGAACTCACAGACAGTGAGATCATGACCTGAGCCGAAGTCAGACGCCCAACCGACTGAGCCCCCCAGGCGCCCCTAAGAGCCCTGTTTTAATAGCCACAGCTTGACCCGTGCTTTGGAATCGGGAGCTGGTGCCCAAGCAATAGCGGCCCCGTTGGGAAGTGTCCTGTTAGGATACATTCATAAACATAGCAGGTGAAATTCCTCCCGGAGTGGCCAGGCCCCTGGCGAGATAGCAAAGACGACTCGGTGGGCGTAGAATACGCCAGCTTTGCAAAGACAGCTCTCCTGCTGGGTCTGGCTCCCCCACGGGCTGCGGGTGTGGCTAGCCGTACCTTCGTGGCTTCCCCAGGAACGTGCTCGGACACAGTAGGACTCAGAGATGTGGGTGGGCTGCAGGGGGCTGATTTGAATCTCTGCCGGGGCCGCTCAAGGGAGCCACCCCCCCTGGCCAGCCCAGGCCACGTCGTGGTGTACCGAGGACACCCTCATTTTCCCAGAAGCCCCTGCTGTCCCTCCCCTGCCCCCGCTCCCAGCCCCCGACCAGGACAGTCTGGCCTCCCTGGGTTTTCCCTGGGCGGTCATCCTCCCTCACAGTCTGAACATAGGCTGTGTTCTTTGGATCGTGGTCCCCGACCTTGACTCTCCACCCACCCAGCTCTTTTCCATCCCAAATCTGGCCGGGTGTGCGAGGGATCGGTTTTGCAGGCTGCTAGCAGGGGGGAAGTGACATCATGTGTTGTCCACAGCCCGAGGGGTGGGGGCAGGGGCCCTGCGGTTGCGTGTGCTTTGAATTAAGTCTACGGTCGTGCATTCCAGTAGCCAACATCTGGCGGTGAATTCATCAGCCAGTGTATCAGCCTTGATCTCAAACCCAGATGTTGTGTTAACGGCAGAAAGAAGGAAAAACAAACTCTGAGCAGCTCGGGGCTTGGCCGTCATTTTTTAGCACAAAGCAGCTAGACCAAGGATCTTTATAAAGCCTCTTGCTCCCGCTGCTGCCTCTGGTTCCTACGGCGGAGGGCAGGCCAGCGGAGCAAAGCCCCTCGCTGCCGGGGGGAAGGGGGGGCGTTGGGCAGGCCGGGGGCCGGTCACCCACCCCAGGGCCGGACACCGGGCCCAGCACATAGTAGGTGCTCAGCAAACGTGTGTCCGTGCCTGGACTTTAATTTCCTCTCAGGTTCTGTGGTTCTTGCTCTTCCCCAGCCCTGGTCTTTCAGTGGCCTGGGACCTAGAGGGACCCGTCCTGTGCTTACAGCGGCCTCCATCCCAGAGCTCCCGAGATGCCCTTCGCCTGGGGGGTGGGAAAAACCTTTCTGCCTCCTCTCTGTCCGCCGCTAGGGTGCGCTTGTCTGTTTTCCTGCCCGTTGTCCGACTTGCCTGGATTCGATGCCCCTGGAAGGCTATCTCGGTTACTGTAGACCCTCCCACACGTGCCCCCTTTCTCCCGGGGGCAGCAGCGGGAGGCCCCTGCTTTTAGGATTTCACTTAAAGAGCAACCCAGCCCCAGACTCTTGAGTTTGGCCGGGAAGACAGCCCCACTGTGGCCTCACGCAGGGGGCAGAAGGCTGAGGGTCCAAACGTCGGCAGCCACAGCTGGCTACGGTCCATCCCGAAGCCCCTCCAGCCCTCCCTCCCTGCGGGGCCCCTCCGTCCCGTTTCACCCTGGGTTCTTCTGCTTTCATTTGCCTGTGGAATCCTCCGGCTGTGACAAACGTATTTGCTAAAGCTTTTCGTGGGCCCTTCCCCGACCTGGAGCGCCGAACCCAAGTGGCACCTGCTGCCTCGAGCAGGTGGGCAGCGTGGGGGCTCGAGCCTGCGTGGACAGGTGCATGCGTCATGTCTCTGTCTCCTTCACGTCCGGAGGGGGTTGATACTTTCAGAAGATTGCCCTAGAACCGGTCTTTGCTTCTCTCCCTTCTCGTTCTTTCCTTCACATTCTCACTCGCATTTTGCAAAGTGGGGAGGAGGTCCCCACCCAGAATTCAAAGACGCCAGAGAATCCGAGTTCCCGTGTTGCATGGACGAGCCCCGTCCGAGTTCCTCCCGGCCCCTGCCCCCACTTCCCTGCGAGCCTCCCGGCAGCCCGGGAGCTGTTCACGTTCTAGTCCTACCCCGAGAGTCCACCCTGGACCCTGGATGCGGCCAGTGCCTCCTTTCGGATGATTTTAAAAAAGGCGAGTGTGGAGTCTGTCGCCCTAGGGCAGAGCCAGCATGTCGGGGAGCTGCGGCAAAGCGGCCCCTGGGCTTCCTGCTGACCGGGATGTGCCGTCTGGACCGGAGCGGCCAGCAGGTGCGGCTCTCCAAACCTGCCGCCCGTGGGAGCGGGGAGAGGCGTGCCGTTCTTCACCACAGCACGGTCCCGTTCTGTCGTCTGGAACGAGAGTCCACGGTGTGCTGGGTGCTGCGTGTTTCCTAGTCCTCCCCACGCCCAGGCGGAGCGCGGGTCCCGCCGGCGGCGCCCCCACCGCAGACGCGACGGCCGTGCCTCCGGGAGGTCAGGGAACTTCCGGGAGACCGCACGGCGCGGGAAGGGCGCGGACGCAG
This sequence comes from Paguma larvata, assembly GCA_030068075.1. Classification (NCBI taxonomy): domain Eukaryota; kingdom Metazoa; phylum Chordata; class Mammalia; order Carnivora; family Viverridae; genus Paguma; species Paguma larvata. The sequence continues at coordinate 26,845,544 of CM057843.1, forward strand.
GATCTTTTCCCGGGGCTGCCCCTTTCAAATCAGGATTTGCACTGCCTGGGAGCCTGAAGAGAAAAAGGCATGGACCTTCATGCGTGGAATGGCACGGAATCTTTTTGCTGTTTGAGAGTAGTTTTCGCTCATTTTCTGACTGCCAGCGGCTGGTGTGTTTCTCGAGTGCCTATTTCGGGCTAAGCGTTGTGTGGGGTGTAGTGGGCTTCTGGAAGGCAGTTCCGAAAAGCCTGCGGAATTGGGTGGATTATGGTAAAATCCAGCAGTGCCCTTTCTCGGACCGTGGTCTCCTTCAGATGTTCCTGGTTCTTTGAGCTCCTCAGCCAGCGATGACGCCCCGGGAGACGGGGTTAATCTGGTACGTTCCCCGATTTGTATAAACATGTCTCGGCGTGGCGTCGCCATAGGGCCTGGATTAGGCAGGTAGTAAGGGGGACCACAGACAGACTGCACCTGCGCTCCCCTGATTTCCCAGGTACGGCTCGGTTCCCTCTGGCGAGTGCCTGCTAAGCACCGACTGCTCCGTGCTTAGAACATAGCCTCTGCCTGCCAGAAGCTCCGGGGCCCTGAGCAGACAAGCGTCCAGGTGTTTACGACAAGGGATGGAGCAGAGGTGTGGAAGGTGCCAGATGCTGTGGGGAAGACAGGATTTCCCAGAGCAAGACCGGAAAGGGCAACTTGATCTGGGTCTTGAAGGATGAATAGAAGTTTTCCGGGCGGGGGCAGGGCAGATGGCATTCGGTGCAGAAGAAACTTGTCCGTCCTGAGGTGCGATGCCCTTGGGCAGATTTGGGTTCAAGGGACTTTTGTGGACTGGCGGGACAGCGGGAGGGGAGCAGCTGGGGTAACTGAAATACCTCCTTCCTGGCAGCGGGTTGCAAAGGGTCTCCTGTTTTAGACCAGGACAGTGGGCGGCTGAGGAGGACACTTTTAAAAAAAAGTCAGCCGATGCTGGGGGCAGGAGGGGCCGCTGGAAACAGGGTGGCCTGCCGCCAAGGGCAGAGGCCTCCGTTCTGGGCGGCCCCCTGGGTGGCGTTTCCTAGATGTGGGTTTGAGGTTGGGGCCCCGCTCGGCCCTGGAAACAGGAACCCGAGGCCTCGGCCCGTCGTGACTCAGCTCCTACAGAAGACAGAAGCACGGGTTCTGGGCCCGGGTGGGGCGGGGGCGCTGGTCCCCGGTGCCAGGCTGAGTTCTGGGGGACGGGCACCGGGGGGGGGGGTGTGGCGGGGTCCATGTGCCTGGGCCTCCGGGCTCCGTGGGGAAGACCACTCTGGCCAGGAGTTCCCAGGATACGAGCCGCTCTTCCGCGGGTGGAGAACCGAGGCGCCTGGTGCCCGGCTCTGTCTGTTCCTCACGTCTCTGTTTTGCTCACACCCACACGAACCTGAGCTGGCCCTGAGTGACCCTGCCCAGCCGAGTCATGGAGGGCAAAGCTTTTAACGCTCTTAAAACAGGCCGTGCCACCAGCTGACAGGCCTCCATATGAGAAAAGGGAGGGCTCTGCCCAAATGACCCAGGAGCTGCCAACCTGCCTCGTCAGATCGCAGGCTGAGGCTGGGGTCTGCCCCCGAGGCCCTGGGTGCATGACCCACGAGCAGCCTCGGGCCCTGCAGACACTCCGAAACCTTCCGACCATGACCTCTTCCCTCTCCTTAACCTTGGGTCCCGGTCTGAGGTCATTTTCTTTCCTCGGGGGCTCCGTCCTTGGCAGCGGCCCCCTGGATCTGCCAGGGACGCCGGTGAACCGGCTCGACACCCTTTGGCGGGTAAGGCGTCCTGACGCTTCTTCTGCCGTGCCCCCTGCAGAACGTGTGTCGTCATTACAGAGAGTCGTCTCTCAGAGATTCTTGGAGGACAGATTCGGAGTAGCAGTATAGACAGTTCAGAGGGAAGACCCCCACCCCCAAACCTAAATACGATGAGGCCTCTTGGGGAGGCGTGACCCCTCCGCCTTCGGCTTGCAGGAAGCCTGTGTGCCAGCAGGCCGTGGACGGGGGCTGGGTGGCAGGCAGCTCCCCGGCCTGACCCGCACACGGCGATTGCGGGCCAGGTGACTGGTTCATCTGCTTCCCCGGCCACGTGCGCACACAGCGGAGAGAATTTCCAAAAGCCCCAAAGCACTCATGCGTGACCATTCCGATCGGCGACCACCCGCAACCCGCTGGTCTCGAGAGGCCGGGCTTCTGCCTCGGGCCCCTGTCGCCCGAGCATTCTGGTGGACAATTCCCCGGACCAGAAGGGGGTCTCAGGGTTTTGCCTCTTGACCGTCCCCCCGCCCCTGAGATGAGCCATGCCGAGGGCCGGGCTCATCTCGCCCCCCGCCTCCCGCCTCCCCGCTGCCCCTCGCCCCTCCCCGGCGCCGGGACGGGACGCTGGGGGCTCTGCTCACCTCCGCGTCCTTGTTCCGCAGTGATCAGAGCCAAGGCGGTCAGCGTGAAGGAAGTGGACTCCGGAAACGACATCTACGGCAACCCCATCAAGCGGATTCAGTATGAGATCAAGCAGATAAAGGTAGGGGAGGCCGTCGCCAGGGAAGGTCGGGAGCAGGGCTGGGTCCCCCCCCCCCCGAGGCGGGAAGCCCCGAGGAGGTGTCCCGTGGTCTCGGGGAACGCGGCGCGGCCTCCGCGGAGCCGACCTGAGGGCTTCGAGCCGCCAGCCCGTCCGCTCTTCCTTAAATCAATGCCCGAAGAGCCGTGCAGACCTGCCGTGTTCCCGCCGACTGGGTGACTTCGGAAATGCGTCCCCCTCACTGCGGCGGATGGTAAATTGGGGGCAGGCCCCCAGCCTCGTCGGCAAGTTCGCCGGAGTTTTCGAGGGCCTTTCCGCGGGGGCCTGTCCTCGGCTGCGCTAGCGCGGGGCTCCAAGCCAGGAGAGCTTGGTCGTTGCGTCTGGGAGGCCTCGTTCCCCCCCAAACTGTGCTGTGGGCTCTCGTCTTGCCTGTCCAGCTTTAAGTTCTAAGGAAAAGGAGTCTGTGGGCCGGTGAGGGGGGGGGGCCAGCTTCCTGAAGGTGGACGTGAAGGAAGACATGGAGACGGTGGCCCGACCAGTGACGGAGAGGCGCGCGGGCCGGGCGGCGGAGGGGCATGGGGCGCGGAGGCCGTGGGCCGAGCTGGGGCGGAGGGCGACGTGTTAGCTTCTTCAGGACGTCTGTTCGCATTCAAGGGCAAGGAGCCCGTATTTGAGGGGAGACGGAGCCGGGGGTGGGGGTGGGAAGACAGGACGAGCCTTGGGGGACAGCGGGGGGTGTCAACAGTGACGAACGCGGCCCGCGGGACAGAAGGGAGTTCCAGGCGCTGGCTGGAGAACGGGCTTCGGAAAGGTGGGAGTCGTAGGTGTGCGTGTATAACTTCGTTACAAAAGTTAGGTGTTGTTCTTAGCGGGAAACGTCCCAGAAGGCCAGGGAAGGCTCATCCGCTGCGCTGTGGCGGGCCAGAGGGTGACGCATTCTCAGGGCCCTCATTAAGGTGTCACGGAGAGGCCGGCGTTCATACCAAGGAGCCCTCTCTGGCCCTTCGGTGACAGACGTCTTTTAACATAGCGGATCATGGTGGCCGTCGGCCTGGCCTTTCCCGGCGTGGCTCGGACGAGCGCTCGCAAAGCCGGCCTATCGTGACCTCGAGGTGACCCCGTTCCGTCGGGGTCTGCTTGTCGGAAGCCCCCCTCCCCCCACCCTGTTCCTAAAACCGGATGCCCTTGACCTTGGTTTCGGCCCAGCCGGAGTCGCGACGAGGTTCCTGTGCGGCGGCAAAGCCCGTGGGCGCCTGCGTTCTGGCTCCTTGGCCGGTGCCGGAACGCATGTGCGCCTTCCCCTCCCCGCCGCCTCCCTGCCCCGCACTCCCTGCCCCCCGGGCTGCACCCCACGGCGCACGCTCACGTCCCTGCCTGTCACTACCCCCCGTGGGGCAGCAGGAGCCCCTGGCTGTGGCGGGACTCTGCCTGCGTCCCCTCCTCCCGGGGAACAGCGCACCCTCCACGGGGCTGCAGGCGCGTGCCGTCAGTAGACCAGCGGGTCAGCAGCCAAACCCCATCGGCCCCGGGGAGTCATGTCCTACTCGCAAGGGTGCCTCCCCCCTCGGGGCCCCTGGAGCCGCCAACGCTTGATCAAAATTCCTGGCAGTGCACAGGGGGGCTGGCCCCCCACGAGGGTCAGAACCACCTGGAGATACACGGGCCTCTCCCCGGAGGTTCTGAAATGACCTCGTCGGTGGTCGGGAGAGCGGGTGTCTGAGACGGTTTCCTCCAGGTGAGGGCGTCGCACCCAGCGTGCTGGAAGCTACATGGTGGGTGTCTCCAGAGAATCCCTCTGCACCTTCTGACCTAGCTCATCGGTACCCTCTGTCCCCCTTTGTCATGCCGGCGGCCCCCCAGATGTCACGTGTGGGACCCGGACTTTGTCAGCCGTGTGGGCTGGCTCGGCTCCCATTTCCTCATCCTTGTCTTTCCAGATGTTCAAGGGACCCGACAAGGACATAGAGTTCATCTACACGGCCCCCTCCTCCGCTGTGTGCGGGGTCTCGCTGGACATCGGAGGGAAGAAGGAGTATCTCATTGCAGGTGTGTGCGGGGATGTCCCCGGGGGGCGCTGTCAGGGGCCGTCCGGGGCTGTGTCTCTGGGGTGGGAGCTTGAGAAACCGCCAGTCGGGACAGAGTCCTGGGTCCTGACACCCAGAGGCTGTCCGGAAGTCTCCGGGCTCCCCTGCACTTCCCCGGCCGAGAAAATTCCCGGTGAATTCTCACCTGCCCCCCCCCCCTGAACGGGGGATCCAGTAGACTCGGTGGCGAGACGCGGCGAAGCAGGGTCCGCGGGAAAGCTGAGGGTGGGAGGTCGGGTGGACACCAAGGGGTGAGTGTTTGCCTTTGGCTCCTGGAGGGAGTCGTGCCCGAGACGCCGGAAGCGCTCACGGCGGGGCGGGGGGCGGGGAGGGAGGCGGGGAGGGGAGTCGAGGCCTTGTGTTAAATCTGCTGATGTTACGGGGTCCTCACCTGTGCAGCGACCGTGCACCGTCATCTCTCTCGTCCTTTCTCATGGTGGCGAAATCCACGTGACCTCGGACCCGCCGTTGGAACCACGTTCAGGTGTCCAGTTCGCTGGCGTTAATCCCATTTGCGCTGCCGCGAGCGGTTAGCACCGTCCCTTCCGGGACCCTTCCCACCTTCTAAAACCGCACCTCTGTCCCCACGACACGCCAGCGGCCCAGCCCCCTCCCCCAGCCCCTGGCGCTCGCTGTCCGTCTCCGGATTTGCGGACCCCACGCAGCCGGAAGGAGACAGTGTCAGCACGGCCTCAGGGGCCCTGCACGTAGCAGGCGTGGGGATTTCTCTCCTTTTTCTGAGGCGGAGGGATAATTCCATCACGGGGAGAGCCCGCTTTTAGTTTTGGGTTGTGTCTCTTGTTTATTTATGTCTTAAGTTTAATCTTTCATTTTGAGCCAGAGAGAGAATATGAGCAGGGGAGGGGCAGAGAGAGAGGGAGAGAGAGCATCCCAAGCCGGGGGAAGACGCAGTGAGGAGCGAGCGGGGCAGAGGACACGCCTGTCCCCTCTCCTCGAGCCATCCCTCCCTTCGAACCCTCACTCATGCCCACCCCTGCATCCCTGATTCGTCACTCCATCGAGACTTCTGTTCCCCTCCTTGGGGATGGTGGGAGACTTTTTTTTCTCTTTTTATGGGCACTTCTGACCTTTCTAAATGTTTCCCTTTTTTTGGTCATTTTTTTAATGTTTGTTTATTTATTTTTGAGAGAGACAGAGCATGAGCAGGGGAGGGCCAGATGGAAAGAGAGGGAGACACAGAATCTGAAGCAGGCTCCAGGCACAGAGCCTGACGCGGGGCTTGAACCCACAGACCGTGAGATCATGACCTGAGCCGAAGTCGGACGCTTCACCGACTGAGCCACCCAGGCACCCCTCGAGTTTAATTCTTTTGAACATATACCTAAAATCAGAATTGCTGGATTGTATGGTAATTCTGCACTTAGCCTTTAAAATTTTTTTTTAATGTATATTTATTTTTGAGAGAGAGAGAGAGAGAGAGAGCAGGAGCAAGGGAGGGGCAGAGAGAGAGAGAGACATAGAATCCGAAGCAGGCTCCAGGCTCTGAGCCGTCAGCACAGAGCCCGACGCGGGGCTTGAACTCACGAGCTGTGAGATCGTGACCCGAGCCAAAGTCAGGTGCTCGACCGACTGAGCCACCCAGGTGCCCCCTAAATGTTTTCTTATGAGCGTCTCTTATTTTATGAGTGTTCTCGAGCCAGAACTCACACGCCGTACAATTCGCCGTTTAAAGAGCGTCATTCGGCGGTGTGATCCATTCCTCACCGGGGTGCACAGCCCTGGCCAGCGTAGCGGGGAGGGAACCCCGGACCCTTCGGCTGTTTTACCTTCCTGGCCCCCCCAGCCCCCGCCCCCGGCTCCAGCATCCGTGGGGGTCCCTGTCTCAGAGTCCTCTGAATGGAATCGCAGAACACGTGGTCTTCGTGCGCGATGTCCTTCACTCTGTGCCGGCTTTTCGCAGCCGCGTCCGGGTCGTAGCGCGAATCAGAACTCGTCTCCTTTTTCTGGCCGGAGGGACCGCACTCTGTCCGCCCACTCGTCATTTCATGGGCACTGGGGTGGTTTCCACCTTTGCGCCGTCGTCCGCGCCCGTCCCCGAGCGTTCGCGTAGCTGTGTTTTCGTTTCTCTTGGGCCGAGACGTGGGAGTAGAATCTCGGGGCATATGGCGACTCTGTTGAAGCCCTCGAGGGGCTGCCAGACTGTTTTCCAAAGCAGCTGCACCATCTCACACTTGCAGCATCTACTATTTTTACAATAAGAAAAATAAGGCCCATTGGAGAGAGCGGGGCGGGGACAGAATCACGAAGCAGAGACCTTCCCGGCTATGCTTGTCCCGGTGACGCAGGGGCCGGTGGGGCCGGGCAGGTGCACAGAACACGAGGCGCGTGCTGCGGGTGCCCAGGGACGGCCGTGAGAGCGCCAGCTCAGCAGGTGCAGGGGACGGTCAGCGTCCCTCGCGTCTCCTTTTTCCTACTTCTCTGTATTTGCTAAATTCTTACAAATGACATCTATTGCTTTTCTGATCAGAAAAACAAGCCCCGGAGAGAAGGCAAAGGAGACAAAACCTTGCACGGTGGCGGGAACCCACGGCCGCCGGTCCCCTGCGTCCGGTTTTGTGCCTGGTCGCAGCAAGGAACAAGGCTTTAGAATGCGCACCTCGCCCCGGGTCTCTTCACGTCGCCCTCTAGAGGCGGCCGTCCAAACTGCAGGGCGGCAGGAGCAGGCCTCAAAGGAGGGCGGGCAGGGGTCCTCTCCTGGCGGGCTGGTGGGGACACCACCTCCCTGCCACCGGAAGGAGTAGAGCTGCTTTCCTGGCCCCGGCGGTCTCTCAAAGCTTTCCGTGCAGATTCTGTTCAATCCTTACAACCCCTTGGAAGGCTGGCACTGTTAGGACCCCCGTTTTACAGGGAGGAGAACCGGGTAGGTGACGAGCATGCCCGGGTCCGGCGGTGTGCCCGAACCCACCGTCACATACCAGGTGTTAAATTCTGGTTGGTGGCTCGCTGGCCGCATGACCTCAGGGTGGGAGCGTCCACGGCCCAGACTTTTTTTTGGCGGATTCTGTGCAGGGGCGGGGCGGGGGGAGTGGGGGAAAGGCCTGGTGCCCGGGTGGCACCACAGACCCGTTCGAGCAGAAGCTTGAGGGGGAGCGGGGTGTGGGCTGGGCATCAGCATTTGAAAGCTCCCCAGGAGAGTCCGGGGAGCAGCCAGGACTGCGAGGCGGGCATCTGACCGGAACCTTCCCTGCCCCGTGGCAAAGGCAGACCTCCCATCGCGGAGAGGGGCTGGACAGCCGGCGGGGACACACACAGCAGCCACGGTCGCTCACCTCCCTCGCAAAGGTGCTCTCCTGACGTGATTTTCCTGTCCTGGAGCCCCCGTGGTCGGACAGTGCTGCCGCCTGCCCAGAGACCCTGAGGACCTCGGCACTGCCCTTAACTGCCTGCGATGGGCAATCCGGACTGCAGCGGGGGACAGCCCAGGAGATGGATCCTTCCAGCAGTCAGGAGGGAGCCCTGGCCTGCGGTGTCTCTGCTGTGGGACTCAAGCACCATCCTGTCCCGCTGACCGGGAGGCGTGTGAGGAAGCCGCGTGGCTGCCTGGAAAGCGTGGGTCCAGAACCAGCCGAGGTGCACATGGTCGCTTTGTGGTGACGATTTGGCTAGTGGCGGCTTTGTGTTACTTTGGGGGACGTCATCGGAGAGTCTGTCTATTTTGTTCAGTCCCTTTTCTGAAAGGAAGAGGCTTCTGTGTCCAAATGAAGCTGGGTTTTTTTAAATATTTTTTTTAATGTTTATTTGAGAGCGAGAGAGCATGCGTGCACACACACGAGTGGGGGAGGGGCAGGGAGAGAGATACAGGATCTGAAGCAGGCTCCAGGCTCCGAGGTGTCAGCAGAGAGCCGATGTGGGGCTCGAACTCACCAGCTATGAGATCATGACCCGAGTTGAAGTCAGATACTCAACAAACTGAGCCACCCAGGCGCCCACCCCCCCCCCTTGTTTTAAAAATAAGAGCAAAGCAGTTTTTTTAATGTTTATCTATTATTTTTGACAGAGAGAGCACAAGCAGGGAGGGGTAGGGAGAGGGGGAGACCCAGAATCTGAAGCAGGCTCCAGGCTCCGGCTGTTAGCACAGAGCCCGACACGGGGCTTGAACTCGTGAACCATGAGATCATGAGCTGAGCCGAAGTCAGACCCTCAACAAACCGAGCCACCCAGGCACCTCTAAGTGAAGCTTTTTTTTTTTTTAATTTAATTTTATTTATTTTGAAAGAGAGAGAGCAAGGGGGGAGGGGCAGAGAGAGAAGGAGACAGAATCCCAAGCAGCCTCTGCACCGTCAGCACAGAGCCCGATGGAGGGCTCGAACTCATGAATCATGAGGTGACGACCTGAGCCGAAATCAAGAGTTGGACGGACGCTTAACAGACGAAGCCCCCCAGGCGCCCCTTAAATGAAGTTGTTTTGAGTCAAATACAAGCAGCCTAATAGTTTCCGTTACTCTGTTAATGTTGATATTTTCTCTCACGCGGAAGCCTGTTCGTTCCCATCTGCCGTCCAGGCTCATTCAGCAGGTGACACGTCTGTGCCCGTGCGCTGTTCCCACACAGGAGTCTGTTGAGCCGTCCCTAGTCTGAACAAGAAGATAATTCTACAAGTCACTGCAGTGCCCGTTTTATATGCTTGCTGCAACCGAAACCACCCAAACTGTATCTCCACTTGTAGTAAAAATGAACATTTGGGGCGCCCTGGGGGGCTCAGTCGGTTCAGCATCCGACTTCGGCTCAGGTCATGATCTTGCGGTTCGTGAGTTCGAGCCCCATGTCGGGCGCTGTCTGTGCTGACGGCTCAGAGCCTGGAACCTGCTTCGGATTCTGTGTGTGTTTCTCTCTCTCTGCCCCTCCCCTGCTCACGCTCTGTCTCTCTCTCACTCAAAAATAATTAACATTTGAAGATGCGTCGGCTTGGTAACTGGGAGCTTTCCCCATCTTCCACTTCTTCATGTTTAATCTCGGAAGCCAGCGAGTGACGCGGTGCACGTTTTAGGTTCCTAACTGGCGCCGGAGCCCGGGAGCCACAGAAGGCCCTTCCGGCAGCGGCTGACTCCCCCTCGACGGGGGGCCTCATTCTTCTGACCTTTTCCCCAGCTCGGTGAGATCGCTCTGGATCCAATCCCGTGTTCACTTTCCGAGCCCGGACTCTCCTTCTCATCTGCCCTTCTGGGGTCGGGACGGGCCAGCCAGGAACCCCGGGGCACAGGCGGCCACTCAGCGAGCGCCGGCCGCGGCCCGAGGCAGCCCATCTCCTCTTGGGCTGATGATTCAAGTTCACGTGTCGAGCCGGGCACCACGAGACACTCGTTTTCAGGAACTCTTCTAGAACGGGCCCTGTAATTTTCTTCTGCGGTCTTCTCTTCCAAGAGGAAAAAGAAGCCTGCAGTCCTCAGTTACAAATTTTAATGATTTCCTGGTTTCCTCTCCGAGAAGGACCGCGTGTTTTTCCAGGCAGACGTAGTAGAATGCGGTAACAGACGGGCACGACCAAGTCTTGATACCTATACCTGGCCCGGAAGGGTGTCCTTTTAACATCCCGAGATGCTGCTGCACTTTATACGCGGCATCCAAGGCCAACGGGAGCCCCATAAGCAGGCCACGGGAGACAGTCCACCTTGCCTCTCCTGTCCCTCCGTGCCCTGCTCTTGGCGGAAGCTCGAATTCGTGTTTGAACAGGTCAACAGGGAAGACAGCAAAAGAAGACATAATAAAGCAAGTTGTTCAGACAAATCCCCGTGTCATCGTCAGTAAACTTTTACTGAGCAATTACTCTGTGTGAGGAACAACGGATAGAAAACAGATCAAGGCACGATTCTTACTTCGCGCTTAAGTTCTGGTTCACCAGCAAGATGCGTAAGAAAGGCCGAGAGGGACAGGAAGTGGGGCGCTGATGCCAGCCAAGCGAGACGCAGACGTCCCTGTAGAAGTTTGGAGGGCAAAGCCGGCAGGGGCCCAGCCTGTCTGTAGAGAACGACGCGGCGGGGCCAGGGGAGGGCCACGGCTCGCATCCCTGCACGGACCGTGCGCGCCTGGAGAATCCAGGAATGAAAGTTACTTGCCATCTGTGCGTCTCTCCCCTCCTTAGCTGCTCTGGACTCCCGGAAAGTGGCTAGACACGTGGTTCTAGGGGAAAAGCCAAACACTTGGCTGTTTGTTTATTTTGAGAAAGAGAGAGCAGAAAAGGGGGGAGACAGAGAATCGCAAGCAGGCTCTGCAGCGTCCGTACAGAACCCAAGTCAGGGCTCAGACTCGGGAACTGCGAGATCGTGACCTGAGCCGAGGTCGGACGCTCGACCGACTGAGCCGCCCAGGCGCCCCAGGTACCTGTTTTGAAAAGTACTTACAGCCCCACGGACGCTTCTGCGTGGCGCCCGTTAGGATTCAGAGTAAACGCTGCAGGAGCAATCCTGCTCTTTGTTCCTTTTCTTCGCCCAGAATGTCAAGTCCAAACAGATACAAGGGAAAAAGAAAGAGAGCTCCCGGAGGTCAGGGGGGGCCGTTAAGACAGAGGTGAGAGCCTCCGAATTCACACACAGGGATGTCCCCGTGCCACTCACCGCCGCCGGCGAGCCGACCGTGTCCCCCCTGGCCAGCGAGCGCGGTGGCGTTTCTTCGCAACGGGGCGCCGTCGACAAGCTGCAGAAGTCCCCCGGCTACGTGTCTATCAGTGGGTCCTCCACGGCCAAGGCTGTGCCTGAGATCGTTAAGCCGGACGTACCGGAGCTCTGTCAAGTGCAGTGTGCCCAGGGTGCCGCCCGAGGCTCCCGTCTGGCCTCCCCCCTCCCCCCGGCCTGGGGAGCCTCTGCCGCTCATCGCCGGGCATCCGCGCGGGCAACCCGGCTGCAGGGCCGGGGTTTGAGACGTCCTCCAGCCTCCGTCATTCTCCAGAACGCACTCGCCTGTCTTTGTCTCCTGCTTGGCTAATGCCAAGGGCGTCACCAGCGAGAACTCTTCGGCAGAGGGAGGGAGGGAGCGGAGCCAAGAGCCTGAGGTGCTGGAGACCAGCGGTGCCTGGTGCTCCCCAGAAAAGGGAATTCGGGGCGGATTCCCAATTCCGCGAGAGTCTGTGGAGGACTCGCCATTCACGGCGGAAAAACCCAGACAGGTTTCTTGTCAGATGGAGGAAATGTCTGTGAAAAACGGAACAGGAAACAGAACGATCTGCATACGGCGTGGCTGTTCCGTGCCCGTCCGCGGGCGTGGAGGGATAGTGGAAGGAAACCCCTCGGAGCCTTCGCCGTAATGGAAACGGGAGGCCTGTCTCCCGTATCCTCTTCTGGGTCCGCCAAGCGCGCCGATCCTTTTTACACTCCGAGCGAACAGCCCCTGGCGTCGGGGCCAGCCCGGGCCGCCGCCACAGAGCGCCGCACCGCAGGCCGCTTACCCGGCAGGGACCGGCTCCCTGGCAGACCCGGGGGCCGGGAGTCCGAGATCCAGGCGTGGGCAGGGCCGGCTCCTCCTGCCGGTCACCTGCTCCCCGTGGCCTCACCCGCTCGGCCCTCGGTGCGCGTCCGTGTCCGGATGTCCTACGAGGACGCCCTTCTCATTGGACGCGGGGAGGGGGCCCTCCGTGCGACCTCATTTAACTTAGTGACCCCTTGAAGACTCCAAATACAGGCCCGTCCTGAGGTGCTGGGGGTTAGGGCTTCGATGTAGGAATTTCGGAGGAGGCGCGACAGCCCACGACACGCGCTATGTCGGTAGTGGAGCCGCACGCGCCCGAGCCACGCTCGGCAGCAGGTGGGGGGCGCGCACCCGCCCTGAGCTTGGCGGTTCCTGTCTCCCCAGGAAAGGCCGAGGGGAACGGCAAGCTGTACATCACCCTCTGTGACTTCATCGTGCCCTGGGACACCCTGAGCACCACCCAGAAGAAGAGCCTGAACCACAGGTACCAGATGGGCTGCGAGTGCAAGGTAAGCCGGGCCTTTTGCCTCCTCACCTCCGTCTCCAGGGAGACCGCCGGGCTTTGGCTTCTCAGTCCACGGGGTTCTTAGGGCGGGGCTGTGGGGAGGCCCGGCCTCTCCACCAGCGAGGCTCTCTGGCCAGGGACAGAGCAGAGCGGTACCTGCAAGGTCAGGGACTGTCTAGCCACCCGGCCTATCGCTTCCGGGAAGGAGAGCCTCCCAGGGGGTGGGATTTTGTGGGGAGAACAGGGAAAGAACGTCCCAGCCCCCCTTCTTAAAAGCAGCGTGGAGGCCGTGCCGAGCACAGTTACAGCAGCGCGCCTGTAGGCAGTGACATCCCCAGGCTGGCGTCCCGTCCGTCCCGCCGCCCTGCACCCCACCGCCCCCAGCCCCGGCGCAGGAAGCACCGTGGGCACCAGGACCCCTCTGTCCCCGGAAGCGAGTCTGGGGCCAGAGGGCAGCAGGGATCGGGCCGAGCCAGCAGGCGTTCCTGTGGTCACATTGCCACTAGCCTGTTCTGAGCTCACTCGAAACACGAATCCTGACCTGCAGCTACGCGTGCGTGTGCGGAGCAGAATCCCCAGCGCCCGACCTGAAATCAAAACTGGGTTCTATCCTTTCCCTCGTGTAGACTCCGGTTCCTCCACCAAAATGCTGCTTCCGGCCCCCTCAACCCCACGCAGGCTGGAGAGCGAGGCGCCGTTCTTTTTTTTAAGTTCGTTTATTTTGAGAGACACAGAGACGGCATGAGTTGGGGAGGGGCAGAGAGCGAGGGAGCGAGGAGGAGAATCCCAGGCAGGCCCCACGCCGTCAGTGCGGAACCCGACGTGGGGTCAAACTCACGAAACCGTGGGCTCGCGACCTGAACTGAAACCAAGCGTTGGATGCTCAACCGACTGAGCCCCCCACCCCAGGCGCCCCCAGATAGCATCTGAGCCCCCCTCCAGGCGCCCCCAGATAGCATCCTTTCTCTTTGACTGGAACGTGGCTCCGGGAAATTTAAGACCCTTTGTTGTTGTTAAGCTTCCAGCAGGGCGGGGCTAGCGCGAAGCCGGCAAGTCACACTCAGAGGTGGTAGACCAGATGGCGCAAAGTAGAGGAGCACTTACAGCACCTGGGGGTGCGCGCCCTGTGCACGAGGGCTCCCCCCCGCCTTGTCCCGGCCTCTGTTTAGCAAGTTGGGGGGTGGGGGGAGGCGCTCAGAAGGGGCCGCTGATGGAGCAGGTGTGAGTCCAGTCCCAGGAGCGCGGCCGGCTGGGTCCCGGCCGCGCCCCTGACCGAGCCCGCCTCCCCCGCCCCTTCCTAGATCACGCGCTGCCCCATGATCCCGTGCTACATCTCCTCCCCGGACGAGTGTCTCTGGATGGACTGGGTCACGGAGAAGAACATTAACGGGCACCAGGCCAAGTTCTTCGCCTGCATCAAGAGGAGCGACGGCTCGTGCGCGTGGTACCGCGGGGCCGCGCCCCCCAAGCAGGAATTCCTCGACATCGAGGACCCGTAAGCAGGCCAGCCGCACCCCCTTCGGCCGACGGAAAAGCCTCCAAGAGCGTAGCCTGGTCCAGCTCTGCCACCCCTTCCCGGAAGCAGCATGAATAAAATAGTCATCCGAGTGGGTCTACGTTAGTGTGACTCTGCCCCGCCCCCACTTCCCTTTTCAAAACACGGTCGTGGTCCCGCCCCTCCAACCCGCCAGCCTGGGCAGCGTGCGTCTCCGTCTCCCACCCTCGGGCGCGGGCAGGGGCAGGACGCACGGGCCCAGCCACTGGCACCAACACTGAGCAGACAGCACTTAGGAGTCGCCCGGGCCTGGTCAGGGCCGAGCCTGGGAATGTGCATTTTGCAGAAACTTTTGAGGGTCGTTGCAAGACTGTGTAGCAGGCCTACCAGGTCCCTTTCGTCCTGAGAGGGGCATGTCCCTCGTTTCTTGCAGCCTCCATGCCTCTGGCCCTAGGGTGGCAGTCCCCACCCCTTGCAAGTGCCCCGGCCTCCTCGGTGCCCGTCATGGGCCCCCGGTACCTGGGACACCCGTACGTACGGGAGCAGCCCTGGAC